>OY740789.1:6028647-6107846 GCA_963514005.1 Raja brachyura
TGTGTGATGGACTGGGCTGCACCTACAGTCTCTCAGCTTGGGCAGAGCTGTTGCCAAACTAAACTAGGTTGCATCATGATCGGGCGTTGCAGCAGAATTAGTCTTTGTTCTCATATGTAGAAACAAGGAACCACGGATCCTGGTTTACACAGAGGACACACAATGTTATTTCAGATCCGGAAAGGCATGTTGGCCTTCATAACAAGAGGAGCATAGGAGCAAAGTGGTCCTTCTGCAGTTGTACAGGGCCCTAGTGAAACCACACCTGGAGTATTGTGTGTAGTTTTGGTCTCCAAATTTGAGGATGGACATTCTTGCTATTGAGCGGGTGCAGCTTAGGTTTACACGGTTAATTCCCAGGATGGCGGGACTGTCATATGCAGAGAGAATAGATCGGCTGGGCTTGTACACTCTGGAATTTAGAAGGATGAGAGGGGATGTTATTGAAACATTATTAAGGGTTTGGACACCCTAGAGGCAGGAAACATGTTCCCGATGTTGCAAGAGTCTAGAACCAGGGCTCACAGTTTAAGAATAAGGGGTAAGCCATTTAGAACGGAGATGAGGACAAACATTTTCACCCAGAGAGTGGTGAATCTGTGGAATTCTCTGACTCAGATGGCAGTGGAGGTCAATTCTCTGGATGCTTTCAAGAGATAGTTAGATAGGGTTCTTAAAGATAGCGGAGTCAGGGGATATGGGGAGAAGGCAGGAATGGGGTATTGATTGGGGATGATCAGCCATGATCACATTGAATGGCGGTGCTGGCTTGAAGGGCTGAATGGCCTACTCCTGCACATATTGGCGATTGTCTATTGACCCTTCTTCAGACACGTCTGCAGTCTGAAGAAGGGTCCCGACTCAAAACATCAGCTGTCCTTGATCTCCAGAGATGCTGCCTGACCAGCTGAGTTATTCGAGCACTTTGTGTCCTCAGATGATAATGTACAGTTTGCAATGTGAACCATGTTCTGTATCTCACCATACACTTACGTGCATTAGACAATAAGCTCAAAATCACCCTCAAGCAGCAATGAAATATGTAAGTGTTTTATATTTGGAGAGGTTGGTTCAGAACAGATACAAAACCTTGAAAGTAATGTACCACCAGAATTAGGGGTAAGCCATTTAGAACGGAGATGAAGAAAAACTTTTTCACCCAGAGGGTTGTGAATCTGTGGAATTCTCTGCCTCAGAGGGCGGTGGAGGCCAATTCTCTGGATGCTTTCAAGAGAGAGCTAGATAGAGCTCTTAAAGATAGCGGAGTCAGGGGATATGGTGGAAAAGGCAGGAAAGGGCATACTGAGTGTGGATGATCAGCCATGATCACAGTGAATGGCAGTGCTGGCTTTAAGGGCCGAATGGCCCACTCCTGTGCCTATTGTCTATTGGCCATCAGAAACTGCTTCTCCCCCGCTGTTTTTCACACAGAGAGTGGTGGGTCTCTGGAACTCTCTGCCACAGAGGGTAGTTGAGGCCAGTTCATTGGCTATATTTAAGAGGGAGTTAGATGTGGCCCTTGTGGCTAAGGGGATCAGAGGGTATGGAGAGAAGGCAGGTACAGGATACTGAGTTGGATGATCAGCCATGATCATATTGAATGGCGGTGCAGGCTCGAATGGCCGAATGGCCTACTCCTGCACCTAATTTCTATGTTTCTATGTTAACAGATACTGAATGCTCCTCCCATAAGATAAGGGTGTAGTCCCAATCTCCCAACCTACCTCATTGTGGTCCTTGCATTATATATTCCCTGCACTTTCTCGAACTGTAATGTTATAACGCTGTTACACTATATTTTGCTCTCTCTGGGTATTGTTCTCTTTGTCCTATAGTTGTACATGTAGGGCCTGATTGTACTCATGTGTGGTATGATTAGACTGTATACCACGCTAATAACGTTCTTCCCTGTATTTCAGCACATGTGATAAGAAACCAAAACCAATCCCTTTTGTTCCATAATCACTTCATGATTTCATACACCTCTGTAAGATCACTCCTTAGCCTCCTGCTCTTCAAGGCTAACCTGTCCCCCTGCTCCCTAGTGCTCAGGCCCTCAAGTCCTGCCAACGTCCCCATAAATTGTCTCTGCACTCTATCCAGCTTTATGACATCTCTCCTGCCATCCTGGGTTCCTTACTGACAGCTGCTTTGGCCTTCACTAGCACCAACGCATGCCTTCAACTCTCACCATCACTCACCACATAAAAACTGTTTTTATCCACGAGTAGTTGCTCTACTCAACAGCCAAAAATCTGTAGCTTCCCTTTGATCTGGTATTTTTCGGAGTCATTCATAACTGTCACTGTATGTCATGTTGTTACATAGAAACATAGAAAATAGGTGCAGGAGGAGGCCATTCGGCCCTTCTAGCCAGCGTCGCCATTCATTGTGATCATGGCTGATCGTCCACTATCAATAACCCGTGCCTGCCTTCTCCCAATATCCCTTGACTCCACTAGCCCCTAGAGCTCTATCCAACTCTCTCTTAAATCCATCTAGTGATTTGGCCTCCACTGCCCTCTGTGGCAGGGAATTCCACAAATTCACAACTCTCTGGATAAAAAAGTTTTTTCTCACCTCAGTCTTAATGACCTCCTCTTTATTCTAAGACTGTGGCCTCTGGTTCTGGACTCGTCCAACATTGGGAACATTTTTCTTGCATCTAGCTTGTCCAGTCCTTTTATAATTTTATATGTTTCTATAAGATCCCCCCTCATCCTAAACTCAGTGAATGCAAGCCTAGTCTTTTCAATCTTTCCTCATATGACAGTCCCGCCATCCCAGGGATCAATCTGGTGAACCTACGCTGCACTGCCTCAATCACAAGGATGGCCTTCCTCAAATTAGGAGATCAAAACTGTACACAATACTCCAGATGTGTTACTTGTGGGTGGAGCACCAAGGCAAATTCCTTGTATGTGAACACTTGACCAATAAACTTACTTACTCACTTACTTAGAAGCAACCCATTTTCCAATAGACAACAGGAGTAGGGCATTCGGCCCTTCGAGCCAGCACCACCATTCAATGTGATCATGGCTGATCATCCCCAATCAGTACCACGTTCGTGCCTTCTCCCTATATCCCCTGGCTCCGAGCCCTATCTAGCTCTCTCTTGAAAGTATCCAGAGAACCGGCCTCCACCGCCCTCTATAAAAACCCGTAATAAGCAACAAATCAGGGCCTGCTGTGTCCTTATCCATTACCTCGAAAAAACTTGGAGGCACTTAAAACGGAGGAAGGGTCCCGAACCGTAATATCGCCTGTCCATTCACTCCCCAGATACTGCCTGACCCACTGAGTTCTTCCAGAACTTTGTGTTTTGTTCAGAAAGTACTTGATTGGTGTGTGTGTGTGTGGAACTTCTCAATATGCTGAGGATACAGGTTACCATTTTCCTGCCTTTAATGTGATTAGTACGGGTGTCAGGGGTTATAGGGAGAAGGCAGGAGGATGAGGTTGAGAGGGAGAAATAGATCAGCCATGATTGAATGACGGGGTAGACTTGATGGGCCGAATGGCCTAATTCTGCTCCAATCACTCACTTATGAAACTTTTAAGATTCGGTTGTGTCTCTGCATTCCCCCAGATGACTTGGCAGAGCTGCTTCTTGGAGAGTCAAAGCTGGAGCACTATGTGAAGGATAACCCACTCAAACCAGGGGCAAGTCCCCCCGAGGTCAGGTCCAAGCTGATCGAGGTGAAGAAGCACCTGACAGCCGCCCTGGACAGGGGCAACCTGAAGGTAAGATGTCGTTCTCTCAGCATCTCATTGCAAGCTTTGTCTCTGTTTGTCAGCCGAATATTCTGTTGTTGTTGGACTCTACAGACACAGCATGGAAACAGGCCCTTCAGCCCGCCGAGTCTGTGGAATTCCCTGCCTCAGAGGGCGGTGGAGGCCGGTTCTCTGGATGCTTTCAAGAGAGAGCTAGATAGGGCTCTTAAAGATAGTGGAGTCAGGGGATATGGGAAGAAGGCAGGAACGAGGTACTGATTGGGGATGATCAGCCATGATCACATTGAATGGCGGTGCCGGCTCGAAGGGCCTCCTCCTGCATCTATTGTCTATTGAGTCCACGCCGACCAGCGATCACCCCGTACACTAACACCATCCGACACGCCAGAGTCAATTTAGTTTTAGTTTAGAGACACCGCGCGGAAACAGGCCCTTCGGCCCACCGAGTCCGCGCCGACCAGCGATCCCCGCACATTAACACTATCCTACCCCCACGAGGGACAATTTTTTTACATTTACCAAGCCAATTAACCTACAAACCTGCACGTCTTTGGAGTGTGGGAGGAAACCGAAGATCTCGGAGAACACCCCACGAGGAGAACGTGCAAACTCCATACAGACAGCACCCGTAGATGGGATTGAACCCGGGGTCTCAGGTGCTGCATTTGCTGTACAGCAGCAACTCTACCGCTGCGCCACCATGCCCTTCAGTATATATATATTTTTTAATTTTACCGCACCAAATTAACCTACAAACCTGCATTTCTTTGGAGTTTGGGAGGAGGAAACCCAGGCAGGTCACGGGGAGAACGTACAAACTCCACACAGACCGCACCCATGGTCAGGATCAAACCTGGATCTCTGGCACTGTAAGTGGCAGCAACTCTACCGCTGCGCCACCGTGCCGCTCTGAAAGGGATTGTCACAAATATCGGTTGGTACATCAGTATCACAGTCGTGATAATGGTAGACAAAAATGCTGGAGAAACTCAGCGGGTGAGGCAGCATCCATGGAGTCGAGACCCAAAACGTAATCTATTCCTTCGCTCCATAGATGCTGCCTCACCCGCTGAGTTTCTCCAGCATTTTTGTCTACCTTCGATTTTTCCAGCATCTGCAGGTTCAGGAATAGCTACTTCCCCACAGCCATAAGGCTATTAAACTTGGCTCGGTCAAAACGCTGAACATTAAAACCCCTTTATCAATTATTTGCACTTTTATCAATTTATTCATTCATGTGTGTATTTACGTATATAATGGTATATGGACACACTGATCTGTTTTGTAGTCAATGCCTACTATGTTCTGTTGTGCTAAGCAAAGAAAGAATTTCTTTGTCCTGTCAGGGACACATGACAATAAACTCTTTTGACTTTGACTTTGACTTGACTCCCTTCTTAAACAGTTGTAGAATTGGTATTTTCCCAGTTCCCAAGGTTTGGAAATCCAATATCATTAATTTTTAAATATTTGCATTGAATTTTGTTTGTTGCTGTGTGTTGGGTAATGCAGGAAGTTACACTGGAAGGTGTGCCTTTGCATAGTGTTGTCCTAGAATGTAGGACAGGCAGCAGCTCTGGATAGAAGATACCTCATTCCTTCCATCCAGAGATGCTGCCCGTCCCGCTGAGTTACTCCAGCATTTTATGTGTATCTTCGGTGGAAACCACTATCTGCAGTTCCATCCTCCACATTGAAACGTGGTGTGGGTGTGAGCAAGTGTGTGTGTGTGTGTGTCTGTGTGTGTGTGTGTGCGCAACTCTTGAGTCTGGGGCCGTTCACTCATCCTGTCCGTGTCCCGTTCTGTTCGCAGCAAGAGTTCACGCAGGAAGCCAACATGGTTTTGGCCAAGTGCTACTACGTGGAGGGGGACCACACGCGGGCTCTAGCCCTCTACGACAAGATCACTCTGGACAAGATGCAGCTGGTGGCAGTCCCGGTCTACAGACTCCGAATCATTGCCGAATCCTACGCCACAAAAGGTGCCAGTTTAAAAAAAAAAAGTTTCTAAATGAACTTCAAACGCGTCTCTGTTGTCCTGGTGTCGAGCGAAAATGTGCACCGCTGCCTGCCTCCCTTGGTCGCTTGCTATTGGTTTATTATTGGCTCGTGTATCGAGATACAGTCACAAGCTTTTGTTTGCCGGCTATCCATAAATCAGATAATATTATACGTGAATGCCATCGAGCTGAACACAAGTGCAACAGGTAAAGCAAAGGAACTCTCTCTGGCACAAGGTGTACCTCCCTCAGACAATGAATGCAATTATTATTTGAGGTTGAGGTGAGATCTGACAGAAGCACATAAAATTATGAGAGGCATAGATAGGGATGAGGTGTAAATAGGGTAGAGAATCTCAGAATAGAAATATCCCATACACGATAGACAATAGGTGCGAGAGGAGGCCATTTGGCCCTTCGAGCCAGCACCGCCATTCAATGTGATCATGGCTGATCATCCCTAATCAGTACCCTGTTCCTGCCTTCTCCCCATATCCCCTGACTCCGCTATCTTTAAGAGCCCTATCTAGCTCTCTCTTGAAAGCATCCAGAGAATTGGCCTCCACTGCCCTATGAGGCAGAGAATTCCACAGGCTCACAACTCTCTGGGTGAAAAAGTGTTTCCTTGTCTCCGTTCTAAATGGCCTACCACTTATTCTTAAACTGCGGCCCCTGGTTCTGGAGGGCTTGCTTGCAATGCAGTTGCTGCTTTCTTCGCATGCAGGATCTCATCACCCACACCTCCACTGTATCAAAATTCCAATTCCCATTTTCAATTCCATGGAGAACTGCAAGAAATTGCAGGGACTTGTTTAAAGAAACAGTTGGACAGGTACATGGATAGGACCGGTTTAGGGGGATATGGGCCAAACGCGGGCAGGTGGGACTAGCGTAGATGGGGCGTGTTGGCCAGTGTGGGCAAGTTGGGCCGATGAGCCTGTTTCCATACTGTATGACTCTGAGTTGCAGATGTAGCCCGGTCCATCACATGGACCAGACTTCCCGCCACTGCCTCCATCTACACCCGGCTGCCTGGAGAAAGCAGCCTACATAATCAACAATTTGCCCCACCCAGGTCAATACTTCTCTTTGCTCATGTTGGGCAGAAGGTACAGAAGCTTCAAAGTGCACACCACTAATGTAAGGAACAGTTTCTGTAAAAATATTTGCCTGTTTTCGTCAATTATAAGGGTGCCAAGGGTTACGGGGAGAAGGCAGGAGAATGGGGTTGAGAGGGAAAGATAGATCAGCCATGATCGAATGACGGAGTAGACTCGATGGGCTGAATGGCCTAATTCTGCTCCTATGACTTATGAACTGTTATCTGAGCGGCCCTTCCATAAGCTAGGGTACTGTCCGATTCACCTCTGCCCCATTGCGGACATTGGACTCCGTCTCTGGAACTGGTGCACTACAATGCTGAGAACTATATTCTGCACTCTGTTTTTGCCCCTTCGCTCTACCTGTTGTTCCCGATGTTGGGGGGAAGTCCAGAACCAGGGGCCACACAGTTTAAGAATAAGGGGTAAGCCATTTAGAGCGGAGACGAGGAGACACTTTTTCACACCGAGAGTTGTGAGTCTGTGGAATTCTCTGCCTCAGAAAGTATCTGAGGATACTTTCAAGAGAGAGCTAGATATGACTCTTAAAGATGGCGGAGTCCGGGGATATGGGGAGAAGGCAGGGACGGGGTACTGATTGGAGAATGTCAGCCATGATCACATTGAATGGCGGTGCTGGCTCGAAGGGCCGAATGGCCTCTACTCCTGCACCCATTGTCTGTTGTACTTGATTGTGTTTATGTGTAGTATTATCTGGTTAGAGTGGATAACATGCTTTTCATTGTACCTCAGTACGCGTGACAACAGTAAAGCTATGCCTGAACCCTAAACATTCTACAGCAGTCAGAGAAAGACCCGGTCAATCTCCCCTTCGTGACATTGCAAGTGTTGGGGAAGGAAATGAAAAATTGCGGTTGGGTATGAATGTTTCAACAGCTGAAGTTGAGTAAACGCTTGAGTAGCCTACTGTGGACTCAAAATGCAGAACATTGTGCTCTCCAGATCCCGCAGGCTAATGAATGTAGCTTCAGAATTAGGATCAGGGGAGATTTTGACCAACAATAAATCGTCGAAGATTGGAACAGTTCGCTAAATGGAGGGTCAGCTGTTTTGTTTTTAATTCTGAGACGAATGAATCATAATGTAACGAAAATAAAAAAATGTCAGAAGATTGGGTCATGACGACTTGCTGTTGAGTGCAAGGAGGAACTGCAGATACTGGTTTAAACCGAAGACAGACACAAAAAGCTGGAGTAACTCAGCAGCAACATCTCTGGAGAGAAGGAATAAGTGGCGCTTCAGGTCGAGGCCCTTCTCCCATTCCTTTTCTCCAGTGATGCTGCCTGACCTGCTGAGTTACCCCAGCTTTTTGTGCCCGTCTTCTCACAGGTCAACACTGAATGCTAGAATAGGGACGAGGGGCCGATTGGCCTCCTGTTGATTCTATTATCTTATCCCCCTCGAACAAGGAATGACGTCCAATGCTGGTGGGCTTTCCATCAAAGTCTGCACAGATTTTACGGGATGAGTTTGGAAAACATAAGCAGGTTTGATGATAAATAAAACATTACCACGTCACCAGCTTGGAGATTGTGGAGCGTTGATTAACTGAACTATATTCTGCACTCTGTATCTTCCCCTTTTCTCTACCTATTGTGCTTGAATGTATGTATGTATGGTATTATCACATTTGTTTGGAGACCATACAAAACAAAGCTTGTCACTGTACCTCAGTAAATGTGATAATATTAATAAACCTAATGAGGGTGGCGCAGCGGTAGAGTTGCAGCCTTAGAGCGCCAGAGACCCGGGTTCGATCCTGACTACGGGTGCTGTCTGTACGGAGTTTGTACGTCGACCCTGTGGGTTTTCTCCAGGTATTAAAGATGGGATAGCAGCACATTTGGAAAGTGGTGAAATCATTGGACAAAGTCAGCATGGATTTATGAAAGGTAAATCTAGTCTGACGAATCTTATAGAATTTTTCGAGGATGTAACTAGTAGAGTGGATAAGGGACAACCAGTGGATGTGTTATATCTGGACTTTCAGAAGGCTTTTGACAAGGTCCCACATAAGAGATTAGTATGCAAACTTAAAGCATATGGCATTGGGGGTTCAGTATTGATGTGGATAGAGAACTGGCTGGCAGACAGGAAGCAAAGAGTAGGAGTGAACGGGTCCTTTTCAGAATGGCAGGCAGTGACTAGTGGGGTGCCGCAAGGCTCAGTGCTGGGACCCCAGCTATTTACAATATATATTAATGATTTGGACGAGGGAATTGAATGCAACATCTCCAAGTTTGCAGATGACACAAAGCTGGGGGGCAGTGTTAGCGTTGAGGAGGATGCTAGGAGGCTGCAAGGTGACTTGGATAGGTTGGGTGAGTGGGCAAATGCATGGCAGATGCAGTATAATGTGGATAAATGTGAGGTTACTCACTTTGGTGGCAAGAACAGGAAAGTAGACTATTAT
The DNA here is from genome assembly GCA_963514005.1 of Raja brachyura. The sequence continues at coordinate 6,037,920 of OY740789.1, forward strand.
CTAAATGGTGGCCGATTAGGAAAAATGGGAGATGCAACAAGACTTGGGTGTCATGGTACACCAGTCATTGAAAGTAGGCATGCAGGTGCAGCAGGCAGTGAAGAAAATGAATGGTGTTAGCATTCATAGCATAAGGATTTGAGTATAGGAGCAGGGAGGTTCTACTGCAGTTATACAGAGCCTTGGTGAGACCACACCTGGAGTATTCTGTACAGTTTTGGTCTCCTAATCTGAGGAAAGACATTCTTGCCATAGAGGGAGTACAGAGAAGGTTCACCAGTGATTCCTGGGATGTCAGGACTTTCATATGAAGAAAGACTGGATAGACTCGCTAGAATTTAGAAGATTGAGGAGGGATCTTATAGAGACGTACAAAATTATTAAGGGGTTGGACAGGCTAGATGCAGGAAGATTGTTCCCGATGTTGGGGAAGTCCAGAACAAGGGGTCACAGTTTAAGGATAAGGGGGAAGTCTTTTAGGACCGAGATGAGAATTTGTTTTTTCACACAGAGAGTGGTGAATCTATGGAATTCTCTGCCACAGAAAGTAGTTGAGGCCAGTTCAATGGCTATCTTTAAGAGAGAGTTAGATGTGGCCCTTGTGGCTAAAGGGATCAGAGGGGTATGGAGAAAAGGCAGGTACAGGATACTGAGTTGGATAATCAGCCATGATCATATTGAATGGCGGTGCAGGCTCGAAGGGCCAAATGGCCTACTCCTGCACCTATTTTCTATGTTTCTATGTTCCAGTTTCCTCCCACGCACCAAAGACGTGCAGGCTTGTAGGTTCATTGCCTTTGGTAAAATTGTAAATTGTCCCAAGTGTTTAGGATAGTGCTAGTGTACGGGGTGATCGCTGGTCGGCATGGACTCGGTAGGGGTCGAAGGCCCTGTTTCAGCACTGTATCTCCAAAGTCTAAAGAGGGGAATAGTTATGCCTTTGCACAAAGGATCGCTGTAGCATGGTGGCTGAGGCAAACACCATTGTGTTATGATCAGCGTTAAAAATATTTGACTGCTTTTGGTTGCAGTAAGGACTAAAGGTTATTGCACTAAGTTTGTGGTTATTGGATTTTTGTTTAAATGGTTTTATATTACCTGTGTGTGTTGGTGTTGACCGGCCTATTACGCTGCTGCAAATAAGAATTTCATTGTTCCACTGTCAGTACAAATGGCAATTAAACACTCTTGACCTGACCCTCGAGATAGCTCTCAAGGAAGTAGATAGACACAAAATGCTGGAGTAACTTGGCGGGACAGGCAGCAACTCTGGAGAGAACGAATGCGTGACGTTTCGGGTCAAGATTCTTCTTCAGACTGATGTCTCTTTAACAACACAGGTTGCTAGTTACATTGCGGAGGCATTGGAATTGACAAGCAAGTGCTTGGGTTGACACTTAACTCTATTAAACCATCGAGTGTGGCAGCCTCGACAGCAGCTGTCTGTCCTTTCATCCTTTTTGTTATTTTTAGTCTGTCTAAAAGTTTGTTTTTTGAGGTCTTTTAGTCTTTTTTATGTGTGGGGTGGTGGGGAGGGAGGGGGAAACCGTCTTCCCAGTCACGACCTGGTCGAGGATGCGTCTTTTCTCCGAGCCGCATCTCCGCCTCCCCTTGGGGTCTACCATCTGGATTAGCGCGGCCTTTGCTGCCGGAGACCGGCCAGAGCATCAGCAGCGGCGCAGCACTGAATTACAATGCCTTCCCAGAGATCGCCATTTCAAAAAGTCAAAGTCAAAAGAGTTTATTGTCATGTGTCCCTGACAGGACAATGAAAATCTTTCTTTGCATAGCACAACAGAACATAGAAGGCATTGACTACAATTCTATACGTAAATACACCCATGACTTAATAAATTAATAAAGTGCAAATAAGGGCAAATAGCTTCTACCCGAAGGTAGCAGGGAGATGAGTGTGTGGCCAGGGTGGTGTGGGTCCTTGATGATGCTGCCAGCCTTTTTGAGGCAGCGACTGTGATAAATCCCCTCGATGGAAGGAAGGTCAGAGCCGATGATGGACTGGGCAGTGTTTACTACTTTTTGGAGTCTTTTCCTCTCCAGGGCACTCAAGTTGCCGAACCAAGCCACGATGCAACCGGTCACAAGCTCTCTACTGTGCACCTGTAGAAGTTAGAGAGAGTCCTCCTTGACATACCAACTCTCCATAATCTTCTCAGGAAGTAGAGGCGCTGATGAGCTTTCTTAATAATTGCATCTGTGTTCTCGGACCAGGAAAGATCTTTAGAGATGTGCACGCCCAGGAATTTGAAGCTCTTGACCCTTTCAACCATCGACCCATTGATATAAACAGGACTGTGGGTCCCCATCCTATGGTGCTGGCACCATATGGACAGTCGCTCGATCTCTCTTCTATATTTTGGAGCTCTGGAGTGTTGGGCCTGCCGACTTTTAACACCGTGGAGCTGTGGTCTGCGGAACCTCCAGCTGAGGGCGGCGCTGATTTTAACATCGCGGAGGCCTGGGATCTTTCGCCGAGGATCGCCAGTGTTGGAGCTCCGCCCGGCTCGGCCTGTGGACTTCGGCAGCCGCGGTCCACAGGTAAGAAGCGGATGATTCGGAAACTCCAAGCCACTGAGGGTGTTCCTCCGTTCCGACGCCGGAGCTCCGATCATCCGGGTGAGAGGGCCTGAAACACCGGGCCGCCGTTGCGGCGATTGCGGAGGGTTCAATAGGCCCCGACCACGGGTCAACAAGAGGAAGAGGACTGAACTTTGGTGCCTTCCCTCACAGTGGGAAACTTTGATTCCGCTGTGGGGGGGATGTTTTATGTTAAATTCTATTGTGTGTTGTGTTTATCTTATTAGTGTGGCTGCATAGTAATCAAATTTCACTGCACCAATTGGTGTATGTGACACTTGAACTTGAACTCAACAAACAGCCTTAAGTATTTTTAGCTTGCAGTAACAAAAATACAACCATTTATTTCTAGCTGTTAAAAATAACTTGTCCCTGAAAACAATTTGTTGTTTCACCCAGGTGGTTGGAACAAGATAGACTCGAAATACTGGAGTAACTCAGCGGGACAGGCAGCATCTCTGGAGAGAAGGAACAGGTGACGCTTCGGGTCGAGGCCCTTCTTCAGTTCTGAACCAGCAACCATTCCTTCTCTCCAGAGATGCTGCTTGTCTCGCTGGATTACTCCAGCTTTTTGTGTCTATCTTCGGTTTAAACTAGCATCTGCAGTTCCTTCCTGCACAGGTGGTTGGGGCAGTTCCCTTACTCGCTTATAGCAGACAATGAGGGAGTGCAGCGTCCGTTTACTAGGTTAATTCCCGGGATGGCGGGACTGTCATATGCTGAGAGAATGGAGCGGCTGGGCTTGCACACTCTGGAGTTTAGAAGGATGAGAGAGGATCTTATTGAAACATATAAGATTATTAAAGGTTTGGACACGCTAGAGGCAGGAAACATGTTGCCGATGTTTTTGGGAGTCCAGAACCAGGGGCGTCGCCTATCTCCTTCGATGCTGCTGCACCCGCTGAGTTTCTCCAGCTTTTTGTGTAACCCTCGATTCTCCAGCATCTGCAGTTCCTTCTTTAACGCCACAGTTTAAGAATAAGGAGTAAGCCATTTAGAACGGAGACGAGGAAGCACTTTTTCACGCAGAGAGTTGTGTCGCAGTCTATTGCAGCCGCTGCCTCAAAAAGGCTGGCAGTATCATCAAGGACCCACACCATCCTGGCCGCACACTCATCTCCACACTGCCTTCAGGTAGAAGGTACAGGAGCCTGAAATCTGCAACATCCAGGTTCAGGAATAGCTACTTCCTCACAACCATCAGGCTATTAAACTCAACTCAATCAAAACTCTGAACATTAATAGCCCATTGCACTTTATCTGTTTATTTATTTATGTGTGTATATATATATATGGTATATGGTCACACTGATCTGTTCTGTAGTCATGCCTAATATCAGTTATCAAAGATGGGATAGCAGCACATTTGGAAAGTAGTGAAATCATTGGACAAAGTCAGCATGGATTTATGAAAGGTAAATCATGTCTGACGAATCTTGTGGAATTTTTCGAGGATGTAACTAGTAGCGTGGATAAGGGAGAACCAGTGGATGTGGTGTATCTGGACTTCCAGAAGGCTTTCGACAAGGTCCCACATAAGAGATTAGTATACAAACTTAAAGCATACGGCATTGGGGGTTCAGTATTGATGTGGATAAGAACTGGCTGGCAAACAGGAAGCAAAGAGTAGGATCCTAAACGGGTCATTTTCACAATGGCAGGCAGTGACTAGTGGGGTACCGCAAGGCTCAGTGCTGGGACCCCAGCTATTTACAATATACATTAATGATCTGGATGAGGGAATTGAAGGCAATATCTCCAAGTTTGCGGATGACACTAAGCTGGGGGGCAGTGTTAGCTGTGAGGAGGATGCTAGGAGAATGCAAGGTGACTTGGAGGCTGGGTGAGTGGGCAAATGTTTGGCAGATGCAGTATAATGTGGATAAATGTGAGGTTATCCACTTTGGTGGCAAAAACAGGAAAACAGACTATTATCTAAATGGTGGCCGATTAGGAAAAGGGGAGATGCAGCGAGACCTGGGTGTCATGGTATACCAGTCATTGAAAGTAGGCATGCAGGTGCAGCAGGCAGTGAAGAAAGCAAATGGTATGTTAGCTTTCATAGCAAAAGGATTTGAGTATAGGAGCAGGGAGGTTCTACTTCAGTTGTACAGGGTCTTGGTGAGACCCTGGAGTATTGCGTACAGTTTTGGTCTCCACATCTGAGGAAGGACATTATTGACATAGAGGGAGTGCAGAGAAGGTTCACCAGACTGATTCCTGGGATGTCAGGACTGTCTTATGAAGAAAGACTGGATAGACTCGGTTTACACTCTCTAGAATTTAGGAGATTGAGAGGGGATCTTATGGAAACTTACAAAATTCTTAAGGGGTTGGACAGGCTAGATGCAGGAAGATTGTTCCCGATGTTGGGGAGGTCCAGGACAAGGGGTCACAGCTTAAGGATCAGGGGGAAATCCTTTAAGACCAAGATGAGAAAGACTTTTTTCACACAGAGAGTGGTGGGTCTCTGGAACTCTCTGCCACAGAGGGTAGTTGAGGCCAGTTCATTGGCTATATTTAAGAGGGAGTTAGATGTGGCCCTTGTGGCTAAGGGGATCAGAGGGTATGGAGAGAAGGCAGGTACGGGATACTGAGTTGGATGATCAGCCATGATCATATTGAATGGCGGTGCAGGCTCGAAGGGCCGAATGGCCTACTCCTGCATCTAATTTCTATGTTTCCATGTGTCTACTATATTCTGTTGTGCTGAAGCAAAGCAAGAATTTCATTGTCCTATCTGGGACACATGACAATAAACTCTCTTGATCTTGAATCTGTGGAATTCTCTGTCTCAGCGGGCGGTGAAGGCCGGTTCTCTGGATACTTGCAAGAGAGAGCTAGATAGGGCTCTTAAAAATAGTGGAGTCGGGGTATATGGGGAGAAGGCAGGAACGGGGTACTGATTGGGGATGATCAGCCACGATCACATTGAATGGCGGTGCTGGCTAGAAGGGCCGAATAGCCTACTCCTGCTCCTGTTGTCTATAATGGGCAATAACGGACACCAATCCCCCCCCCCCCCCCATGGTTTGTTGTAACAAGGGTTTGCTGTATTTAGTATATTGGAAGATGCTGCTTGTCCTGATCTTGGAGTGCAGCCAGGTTGTGCTATCTCAGGGCCGCAGCCTGAGTTCAAGGTCACCTATTAATCAGAGCATCTGTCAGGTGAAGAGATAACTGTAATGCAGATGCTTTGCTCTGCTGAAATGAAATGCACAGCCTTTACTTTTCCGGTGAGGCGTCTGCCCTTGTCATCGTCCTGATCCCAGAGTGCAGGAGGATTACGGACCCGGCCGTTTGTTTAGTCTGAATTCAGTTTGGAGATACGGTGCGGAAACAGGGCCTTCGGTCCACGCAGGCTACATCGACCTCCAATCCCCGCACACTAACACTATTCTACACACACAGGGGACAATTTACAATTTTACCTGAGGTCGACAAAAGTGCTGGAGAAACTCAGCGGGTGCAGCAGCATCTATGGAGCGAAGGAAGTAGGAAACGTTGCCTATTTCCTCCGCTCCATAGATGCTGCTGCACCCGCTGAGTTTCTCCAGCACTTTTGTCTACCTTCGATTTTCCAACATCTGCCGCTCCTTCTTAAACCTGCAATCCTGGACGTCTTTGTAGTGTGGGCGGAAACCGGAGCACCCAGAGAAAACCCATGTGGTCACAGGGAGAATGTACAAACTCTCGACAGACAGCACCCCTCGAGTCGGGATCGAACCCGGGTCTCTGGCGGCTGTGAGTTTAGAGGGATGTGGGCCAAATGCAGGCAGGTGGGACTAGTTTAGATGGGGCATGTTGGCCGGCGGGGGGCAAGTTTCCACGCTGTATGACTCGAGATGCTGCCTACCTGCTGAACGCCACCGGCATTTTCTGTTAACATAGTAGAAACAGAGGAAAAATAGGTGCAGGAGTAGGCCATTCCGCCCTTCGAGCCAGCACCGCCACTCAATACGATCACGGCTGATCATCTAAAATCAATACCCCGTTCCTGCTTTTTCCCCCATATCCCTTGATTCCTTTAGCCCTAAGAGCTAAATCTAACTCCTTCTTGAAAACAATCAAGAAAAACAATAATGATCAGGCTTCTAGGCTATAATCAGCATTTTATCGGCTATTTTCTCCTTCGGAAGTGAAGTATGTCAGGCCTCACTGCAGTTTAGATCAGAAAACACAGAGGGCGCTAGAGGCCAGGGTCTTCCAGTGTTTAGGATGGATTTACATGGCTGCTGTTCTAATGTAGAAAAGTAAAGTGCATTTGAACATTGTGCAGTACAGCACAGGAACAGGCCCTTTCCCCCACAATGTCTGTGCCGAACATGACACCGTTAAATCTATCTCATCTGCCTGTACATGATCCACACCCTGCACTTCCAACTGCCTATCCAAAAGCCTCTTCAACTCCCCAAGACTATCTGCCTCCACCACCTCCCCTGATAGTGCATTCCAGGCCCCCGTCTCTGTGTGTAAAAACAAACTTGGCCACACATCTCCATTCAAACGTCCCCTCCCCCCCCCCTCACCTGAAAGCTGTTCCCTCTAGTGTTGGACAATAGACAATATATGCAGGAGGAGGCCATTCGCCCTTCGAGCCAGCACCGCCATTCAATGTGATCATGGCTGATCATCCACAATCAGTACCCCGTTCCTGCCTCCTCCCCAAACAGTCTTTTCCCCCAGGCTGGGCATTTGCACCCTGGGGAAAAAGATTGTGTCGGCCTGATGAATGGTCCCGACCTGAAACGTCATTGATCCATGCTCTCCAGAGATACTGCCTGACCCGCTGAGTTACTCCAGCACTTTGAATCGATCATGAACCTTTCCGATCTTGTGTTATGTTAACAATGGATGTATGAAAATATGAAGAGGTTCATTTCTCAACCCACACACAGCACCCTCCTCATACATTTATACACTTCCAGCTCATGTGCATGGCTGTAAGTGATCTTATAAAAGCTGCTGGGTTTGCGTGGGTGTTTTATTTGTACAGCTTTCTGCAAATGTTCCCTGAGATTGTGAGGTGCCTGCAGTTAAGCTGTCTGACCAGCTGGTGGCGGCGATGCCCGATATGTGGTCCTGTTGAGGTTCAGCCACAGGGCAGGTTCATATCAACACACTGTGTGTCTGTGTGTGTCAGTACTCACACACTCACAGGCGCACACGCACGCGCGCACACACACACACGCATCCACTCTCACACACACATGCGTACACACGCACACACACACGCACGCGCACACGCATCCACACTCACACACACCCACGCACACACACACATACACGCACACACATACACACACATACACACTTGCATGCACACACGTGAGCGCACACACTCACGCACACATACACGCACGCACACGCACACATACTCGCGCGCACAGACACGCAAAGAAGAGGACACACTTAGGCGCACACGCACACATACGCATGCACACACGAGCACACACACGCACATGATATGAGCACACACATGTGCACACACACGCACATGGACGCGCACGCATGCGCACACACACACAGGCGATAACACACGCACACACAAACATGCACACAGACAGGTGCATGCACACACGCGCATATGCACACATAGACGCGCACGCACACACACAAGCACACACACGCACGCATACACGTACACGCACGCACACACACACATTCAAATTATGCTGCAGTTCCCATCAATAACCTATCGTTGTCTTCTGTGTCTATTTTGTTATAGATCATTAATCATAGATTCAAGGTGAAGGGGAAAAGATTTAACAGGAATCTGAGGAGTAACCTTTTTACATAAAGGGTGGTGGGTGCATGGCACGAGCTGCCAGAGGAGGTAGTTGAGGCAGGGACTATCCCAATGTTTAAGGAACAGTTAGATAGGTACATGGATGGGACAGGTTTGGAGGGATATGGACCAAACGCGGGCAGGTGGGGCTAGTGTAGCTGGGACATTGTTGGGCGGTGTGGGCGAGTTTCCACGCTGTATCACTCTGGCTCTATGACTCTACGAGTAAAGGAAAGGGATAATGGAGACATTCGGTCTACATGTCAAGTGTGTTTAGTTTATTGTGTTCCAAAATAGACACAGAGTGCTGGAGCAACTCAGCGGGTCAGGCAGCATCTGTGGAGAACATGGATAGGTGACGTTTCACAGAGTGCTGGAGCAACTCAGCGGGCCAGGCAGCATCTGTGGAGAACATGGATAGGTGACGTTTCACAGAGTGCTGGAGCAACTCAGCGGGTCAGGCAGCATCTGTGGAGAACATGGATAGGTGACGTTTCACAGAGTGCTGGAGTAACTCAGCGGGTCAGGCAGCATCTGTGGAGAACATGGATAGGTGACGTTTCAAGACAGAACCTTTCTTCAGACACGGGTCTGAAAAGGGGTCCTGACCCTTTTGGTTTAGTTCATTGTCACGTGTACCGAGGTGCAGTGAAAAGCTTTTGTTGCGTGCTAACCAGTCGGCGGAAAGACTACGTGATTACAATCATGTTTCTACCAATGGATATTGTTCCACGGTGTTCACAGTGCCAGCCTGGCCAAGCGTAGCCGTGGTGCTCCACCGCTGTAGGCTGCGTGCGGTCCACGTGCTTGGCCTCTTGGAGCGGCGCCCGGTCCAGCCGAACACCAGGCTGTTGCGGGGTCTCCGGCGGCTCACACCACCGTCGAGGCCGTGCACTCCCTCCCGCAGCCGGTCTGCTCATCCGCCCTCCTTCAACGTGCCTTCGTGTGGGTACCCGGTCCGTGGCGCCTGTTCCCGATCCGCGGCGGGTGAGCTGGTCCTACTGGGCGTGTCCTGTGTGTGTGCCGGGCGTGTCCCTGGTGTGCAGCGGGCGTGTCTCCGGTGTGTGTGTGGCGGGCGTGTCCCCGGTGTGTGCCGGGCGTGTCTCCGGTGTGTGTGTGCCGGGCATGTCTCCGGTGTGTGTGTGCCGGGCGTGTCCCCGGTGTGTGCCGGGCGTGTCTCCGGTGTGTGTGTGCCGGGCGTATCCCCGGTGTGGCCGGGCGTGTCTCCGGTGTGTGTGTGCCGGGCGTGTCTCCGGTGTGTGTGTGCCAGGCGTGTCTCCGGTGTGTGCCGGGCGTGTCTCCGGTGTGTGTGTGCCGGGCGTGTCCCCGGTGTGGCCGGGCGTGTCTCCGGTGTGTGTGTACCGGGCGTGTCCCCGGTGTGTGCCGGGCGTGTCTCCGGTGTGTGTGCCGGGCGTGTCCCCGGTGTGGCCGGGCGTGTCTCCGGTGTGTGTGTGCCGGGCGTGTCCCTGGTGTGTGCCGGGCGTGTCTCCGTGTGTGTGTGGCGGGCGTGTCCCCGGTGTGTGCCGGGCGTGTCTCCGTGTGTGCCAGGCGTGTCCCCGGTGTGTGTGTGCCGGGCGTGTCCCCGGTGTGTGTGTGCCAGGCGTGTCCGGTGTGTGTGTGCCGGGCGTGTCTCCGGTGTGTGTGTGTCGGGCGTGTCTCCGTGTGTGCCGGGCGTGTCCCCGGTGTGTGTGTGCCGGGCGTGTCTCCGTGTGTGCCGGGCGTGTCTCCGTGTGTGTGTGTGCCGGGCGTGTCTCCGTGTGTGCCGGGCGTGTCCCCGGTGTGTGTGTGCCGGGCGTGTCTCCGTGTGTGCCGGGCGTGTCTCCGGTGTGTGTGTGCCGGGCGTGTCCCCGGTGTGTGCCGGGCGTGTCTCCTTGTGTGCCGTGCGTGTCTCCGTGTGTGTGTGCCGGGCGTGTCTCCGTGTGTGCCGGGCGTGTCCCCGGTGTGTGTGTGTGCCGGGCGTGTCTCCGTGTGTGCCGGGCGTGTCCCCAGTGTGTGTGTGCCGGGCGTGTCCCCGGTGTGTGTGTGCCGGGCGTGTCTCCAGTGTGTGCCGGGCGTGTCCCCGGTGTGTGTGTGCCGGGCGTGTCCCCGGTGTGTGTGTGCCGGGCGTGTCTCCGGTGTGTGCCGGGCGTGTCTCCGGTGTGTGTGTGCCGGGCGTGTCTCCGGTGTGTGTGTGTGCCGGGCGTGTCCCCAGTGTGTGTGTGCCGGGCGTGTCCCCAGTGTGTGTGTGCCGGGCGTGTCCCCGGTGTGTGTGTGCCGGGCGTGTCTCCGGTGTGTGTGTGCCGGGCGTGTCTCCGGTGTGTGTGTGCCGGGCGTGTCCCGTGTGTGTGTGCCGGGCGTGTCCCGTGTGTGTGTGTGTGCCGGGCGTGTCCCCGGTGTGTGTGTGCCGGGCGTGTCTCCGGTGTGTGTGTGCCAGGCGTGTCTCCATGTGTGTGCCGGGCGTGTCTCCGGTGTGTGTGTGCCGGGCGTGTCCCCGGTGTGTGTGTGCCGGGCGTGTCTCCGGTGTGTGTGTGCCGGGCGTGTCCCCGGTGTGTGTGTGGCGGGCGTGTCCCCGGTCTGTGTGTGGCGGGCGTGTCCCCGGTGTGTGTGTGGCGGGCGTGTCCCCCGTGTGTGTGTGCCGGGCGTGTCTCGGTGTGTGCCGGGCGTGTCTCCGTGTGTGTGTGTGCCGGGCGTGTCTCCGTGTGTGCCGGGCGTGTCCCCGGTGTGTGTGTGCCGGGCGTGTCTCCGTGTGTGCCGGGCGTGTCTCCGGTGTGTGTGTGCCGGGCGTGTCCCCGGTGTGTGCCGGGCGTGTCTCCTTGTGTGCCGTGCGTGTCTCCGTGTGTGTGTGCCGGGCGTGTCTCCGTGTGTGCCGGGCGTGTCCCCGGTGTGTGTGTGTGCCGGGCGTGTCTCCGTGTGTGCCGGGCGTGTCCCCAGTGTGTGTGTGCCGGGCGTGTCCCCGGTGTGTGTGTGCCGGGCGTGTCTCCAGTGTGTGCCGGGCGTGTCCCCGGTGTGTGTGTGCCGGGCGTGTCCCCGGTGTGTGTGTGCCGGGCGTGTCTCCGGTGTGTGCCGGGCGTGTCTCCGGTGTGTGTGTGCCGGGCGTGTCTCCGGTGTGTGTGTGTGCCGGGCGTGTCCCCAGTGTGTGTGTGCCGGGCGTGTCCCCAGTGTGTGTGTGCCGGGCGTGTCCCCGGTGTGTGTGTGCCGGGCGTGTCTCCGGTGTGTGTGTGCCGGGCGTGTCTCCGGTGTGTGTGTGCCGGGCGTGTCCCGTGTGTGTGTGCCGGGCGTGTCCCGTGTGTGTGTGTGTGCCGGGCGTGTCCCCGGTGTGTGTGTGCCGGGCGTGTCTCCGGTGTGTGTGTGCCAGGCGTGTCTCCATGTGTGTGCCGGGCGTGTCTCCGGTGTGTGTGTGCCGGGCGTGTCCCCGGTGTGTGTGTGCCGGGCGTGTCTCCGGTGTGTGTGTGCCGGGCGTGTCCCCGGTGTGTGTGTGGCGGGCGTGTCCCCGGTCTGTGTGTGGCGGGCGTGTCCCCGGTGTGTGTGTGGCGGGCGTGTCCCCCGTGTGTGTGTGGCGGGCGTGTCCCCGGTGTGTGTGTGCCGGGCGTGTCCCCGGTGTGTGTGTGCCGGGCGTGTCCCCGGTGTGTGTGTGTGGTGGGCGTGTCCCCGGTGTGTGTGTGCCCGGCGTGTCCCCGGTGTGTGTGTGGCGGGCGTGTCCCCGGTGTGTGTGTGGCGGGCGTGTCCCCGGTGTGTGTGTGCCGGGCGTGTCCCCGGTGTGTGTGTGCCGGGCGTGTCCCCGGTGTGTGTGTGCCGGGCGTGTCCCCGTGTGTGTGTGTGCCGGGCGTGTCTCCGGTGTGTGTGTGCCGGGCGTGTCCCCGGTGTGTGTGTGCCGGGCGTGTCCCCGGTGTGTGTGTGCCGGGCGTGTCCCCGGTGTGTGTGTGTGCCGGGCGGGTCCCCGTGTGTGTGTGTGTGGTGGGCGTGTCCCCGGTGTGTGTGTGGTGGGCGTGTCCCCGGTGTGTGTGTGCCGGGCGTGTCCCCGGTGTGTGTGTGCCGGGTGTGTCCCCGGTGTGTGTGTGTCGGGCGTGTCTCCGTGTGTGAGTGCCGGGCGTGTCCCCGGTGTGTGTGTGCCGGGCGTGTCCCCGGTGTGTGTGTGCCGGGCGTGTCCCCGGTGTGTGGCGGATGTGTTGGGCCTACTGGGCTAGGTCCCGGCGTGCGGCCGGCGTGTCTCCGGTGTGTGGCGGGTGAGCTGGGCCTACTGGGCTAGGTCCCGGCGTGCGGCGGATGTGTTGGGCCTACTGGGCTAGGTCCCGGCGTGCGGCGGGCGTGTCTCCGGTGTGTGGCGGGTGAGCTGGGCCTACTGGGCTAGGTCCCGGTGTGCGGCGGATGTGGTGGGCCTTCTGGGCTAGATCCCGGCGTGCGGCGGATGAGCTGGGCCTACTGGGCTAGGTCCCGGTGTGTGCCGGGCATGTCTCCGGTGTGTGGCGGATGAGTTGGGCCTACTGGGCTAGGTCCCTGCGTGCGGTGGATGAGTTGGGCCTACTCGGCTAGGTCCCGGCGTGCGGCGGGCGTGTCCCCGGTGTGTGGCGGGTGAGCTGGGCAGATCGACGGGGTCCTCGATCTTTGGGCCGCGGCTCACCAGGATACTCCTGCCACACCCACGCGGGCGGCTCATCACGTGTTATAACAGGGCATCAATCTATCAGAAGATGGCTCGCTGCCCCACAGGTGTATGGCACCATCTGTTCACCACCACACAGGCAAGTCAAGGTGGGCAACACATGGTACAAGGTATCTGTGTCAGCACCTCACCAGAGCCATCAACTTAGTCCCACACATTCCACTCTTCTCCCTCGATCCTACAATTTTGCCCTCACAGCATTTAAACGGTGAGCTTAAAAAGTTGCAAAGAAGTTCACATGGGCTGATGTCAAATTAAAAGCTGATTGAGCAATTGCAATTGATCAGGCTGCCCTCAGGGATTTATATACATGACAGACGCTGCCTGACCTGCTGGGTTCGTCCATCCAGCACGTTGCTTTGTGCTTCACATGACAGGCAGTGTAGATTGCTGTAATATGCTGCGCTGCTGCAGACACACTCCAAACCCGCAGGCACTCTGCTTTGACACCACAGTGGAGGCAATAGCTTAAAAATTAATTCGCAAGAAGTACCTGCCTCAAATAAGTCCATTGTCCTAAACTGAAGAAACCAGATCCATTTTTCCCTCATAACCCCAGGCTAATAGAACATGTGTTTTGAAGCTTTGACTCCCAGAAATCAATGTGAACAGATTGCCATGGGTCACTCGCTTCTGTTGATGTTAGGTCTCTTTACTTTAGTCTTTATTTTACTTTCGAAATACAGAGTGGAATCGGAGCCCTCGGCCTACCGAGTCCGCGCCCACCAGCGATCCCCGCACACTAGCGCTATCCTACACACACTAAGGACAATTTACAATTTTACCAAGACAAGCAACCCACAAACCTGCACGTCGTTGGAGAGTGGGCGGAAACCGGAGATCCCGGAGAAAAACCACGCAGCTCACGGGGAGAACGTGCAAACTCCGCACAGACAGCACCCGCAGTCAGGATCGAACCCGGGTCTTTGACGTAGTAATGCCCCTGTCCCACTTAGGAAACCTGAACGGAAACCTCTGGAGACTTTGCGCCCCACCCAAGGTTTCCGTGCGGTTCCCGGAGGTTTCTGTCAGGTTCCCGGGTGTTTTTTCAATTTTTTGAAATAATGGCCGGAACATAGAAGTAGCGGAAATCACTTTCAACCATTAGGGAGACTGACAAAAACCTCCGGGAACCTCTAGGAACTGCACGGAAACCTTGGGTGGGGCACAAAGTTTCCGATCAGGTTTCCTAAGTGGGACAGGGGCATAAAGGGCCTGTCCCACCAGCATGCAACTCTATGCGATTAGCGCGACCTAACGTGGTTGCTTGAGCCGTCCGGCGGTTTGGGGCCGGTCCCACTTCGATCGCCGGAGCCGCGCGGAATTGTGCGGAGTTCGTCCCGAGTTCGTCCCGACACCGCGCGGGGCTCCGAAAAACTGACTATGTCCAAAAATCCCGCGCGGCAACGGCTTGTCGGCTCGCAGTCGCCTCGACATTTACACACCGCCCGGACATCGTGCCTCCGTGAACCTATTTGTAAGTGCCTCCGTGACCCTCTATGTGTATGGCTCCGTGGCCCTGTATGTGTGTGTGTGTCTCGGTGCCCCTCTCTGTGTGCCCCTCTAAGTCCTGGCGAACTTACCTTGGACTTGCTTCAAGTTCGCCTCGCTTTGCGCCGCGTTGCGCCACTCACCCAACCTCCGCGCGGCCCTCGCTGCCGGTTTAGTTGCGCTTGCCGCATGCAGGCGCATGCTGGTGGGAACGGCCCTGTACAGGGGATCACCCGACCTCCGCGCGGCCCCCGCTGCCGGTTTGATCGCGTTCATCGCATAGAGTTGCATGCTGGTGGGAACGGCCCTGTACAGGGGATCACCCGACCTCCGCGCGGCCCCCGCTGCCGGTTTGATCGCGTTCTTCGCATAGAGTTGCATGCTGGTGGGACAGGCCCTTAAGGCAGCAACTCTACTGCCGTGTCGCCCCGACATATGGGACTAACACACGGTGCCAACTTGTCGGCATGGACAAGGTATGCTGAAGAGGCTGTTTCTGCGCTGTGACTCAGTTGCAAGCAGACATTTTGCAAAATCTGTGTAATTGAACGAGCAGACAGCAGATGGAATATAAAGTGGAGAAGCGAGAAGTCATCCACGTAGCTATATTAAAAATAGAAACAGAGGATATTTTATAAGCGGTGAGAGATTGAAAGGTGTGAGTGTTCAGAGAGGCCTGGGTGTCCTTGTACACAAGTCACCGAACGTTAATATGTAGATCCAGAAACTAGACAGGCAGATGGTACCCTGACTCTTATTACAAGAGGACATGTAAAAATGCAAAGAATTATAGACGCCCCTGATGAAATATTATGCACAGCTTATGTTTGTGTACTCCTACAGAAGAGGATATTTGTGTTGGACAGAATGCAATGAAGAATTACCAGATTGATTTCTTGGATGTTTCGTTAGAACAGTTTAGTTTATTGTCATGGTCGTCGAGGGACAGTGAAACGCTTTAAGGGCCTGTCCCACTGTTCGAGGTAATTCAAGAGCTCTCCCGAGTTTAAAAAAAAATCTAACTCGTGGTAAGCACGTACAATGTATGAAGCGGTTAGATTGGAGCTCGGGGACGTCTCTTAGCGGCTCGTAACGCTGGTACTCGGGAAACGCGGTAAGCTTGTGAAGATTTTTTAACATGTTGAAAAATGTACACGAGAGCCCCGAGTGCCTGCGAGCTGCTATTACCGTAATTCTCCGAGTTCGAATCGGGGGAAACTCGGGGGAGCTCTTGAATGACCTCGTACAGTGGGACAGCCCCGTGAGATGCGTGCTAACCAGTCAGTGCAAAGACAATACGTGATTACAATCGATCCACTTCCAGCTACAGAAACATGATAAAAGGAATAACGTTTAGTGCAAGGTAAAGCCAGCAAAGTATCATAGTTAAAGTTATGTTGCTGTAGGGATAGAGATTTACGAGTGTGGAACGATTGTGGATCTGCTCCTGTGGCTAGTGTGCAAATACTTGCCTGGGGTGGCCACCATCTTGGAAGCTTCAGGGGACTGATTGTTTATTCTTGTCATGTGCATCGAGATACAATGAAGATCTTTGTTTTGTGTGCTATCGGGGCTAATCACACCGTACATAAGTAGTGCGAAAGGGAAGAAAAAGTGTAGAATATAGTGGGAAAGCTACAAAGAAGGTGCGGATGAAAAGAAGTGCGTGGTCTGCTTCGGAAGGAAAAGCACAGTGGGATTCTTTGCTTGCATGCACAATGTGTACAAATAGCAGGGGGGTACACAAAAGGCTGGAGAAACTCAGCGGGTGCAGCAGCATCTAAGGAGCGAAGGAGATAGGCAACTATTCGGGTCGAGACCCTTCTTCAGTATACAAGTAGCAGTCAGCTACAGTGCTGACAAGGTTACAAGGCACGCCGGCTCCTCCTTTTGTCCCCACCCCCACCCCCACCCCCACAAACAGTCCCCCCACGCCGGCTTCTCCATTGTTCTTCCCCTCACGGTGATCTCCACCGTGACTGTGGGCCTACCCGCGAGGCATCGCCGCCACCGTGAGGCTTCGCCACAGCCGAGGCCCCATCGTCACGAAGCGTCACCGCTGCATTCGCCGAGGGCTCACCACTGTCAGCGCCTCACTTCACGCCTCCGTGGTGCCGACCCGGGCTCCGTCGGCTGCTTCGCGTGGCCAGGCCCCGACCCGGGCTTCTACACGTCGATCCGGGAGCCATCGACACCCCAGCACGTCAATGAAGGCCACCAACCGCGTTCCCAGTCCACAGCCGTGAGGCCCGTCAGAAAGCCATGGTAGATTGGAAGATCAGCTTATGAGAGGTCCAATCAGTACTCTGTTCACATTGGGGAAGATGCGTGAAACCGGTTCCATGTGCTTTAGTGTTTCTGTATCTACGGGAGAGAGGAGAAGAATGATCGACCACGGTGTGGGTGGCCTTGCTTATGTTGGCTGCTTTCACGAGGCAATGGGAAATGTAGAAAGACACAACAACTCAAGAGCTTTGAAGAATGAGGGTGGTCTCACTAAAACATACAGGTTTTTTTAGAGAGATTGATGAGATGGATGTCAAGAACTCATGTTTCCCTTCACAGGATGTCCTGAACCACGAATCAGAGCCTTAAATTGAGGAGGTTACCATTCAGGGCCTGCATCGACCAACTTGCTCGAGTCTTTGCGGATATCTTCAGCTTGTGCGGCGTGGGCAGGCGAGGCCGAGGGGCCTGGTTCCATGCTGTTTGACTCTATAGGGCGACATAATGGGGAAATGATTTAATAGGAACCCGAGGGGCAACATTTACACGCAGAGGGAGGTGGGTATATGTAATGAGCTACCAGAAGAGATAGTTGAGGCAGATATTATAACAACATTTAAGACTTTCGGGTAGGTACATGGATAGGAAAGATTTAGAACGATATACGAGACCAAGTGGGACCTGTTGGGCCCTGTTCCCCAACGCAATATTCCACCACTCACCCATAGCCCCCAACTGCGCAAGCGCGCATCATTTCCCCTCATCCCCAGCACTACCTCCCCCTCTCCTTTCCCCTCCCTCTTCTTTCCCCTCTCCTCCTCCCCACTCCTTCCCTCCCTCTCCTTTTCCCTACCCTCAGTCACTCCATCCCTCCATAACCCCCCCCCCCCCCCCCCCGACGTCATTGTGAAGTGGAAGCTGCTTTTTTTAAAAATGTAAATGAGATCTCATTGTGATGTCATTGTTGGGTGGAACACTGCTGATGGGCAGTTTATGTAAACGAGATCTCATTGTGATGTCATTGTTGGGTGGAACACTGCTCTGATGGGCAGTTTATGTAAATGAGATCCCATTTTGATGTCATACCCTGCTAACTGCCAGTGCAAGTGATTTTTCTCAAACTGGAATTTGTAAAGTTGAAAATGTGAATAACTTGTAAGATATACCATCAATCTGAACAAAACTTGATACACCACATGACCATGGTGAGTAATGTGGTCCAAAAATTGTAGTGATACTGTGTACTGTTTTGGCTAAATTTCAGGATCAGACAGACAGACATAGAAACAAACAAGATATGAGTTTTAGTAATATAATAATAATATAGATGGCCCAAATGCAGACAAGTGGGATAAGGGTGGATGGGGCATCTTTATCGGCATGGACAAGTTGGGCCGAAGGGCCTGTTTCCGTGCTGTGTGACTCTTATGACTATGACTCTTGCTGCTATGGTCTGACGTCCAGACCTGCTTTAAAAGAATGTCCCTGATACTAGTCCCCGTGAAGGTGACATGTTTCAATGATTATCTACTGGTGACACTCACGTCTGCTGTGATGAAGTGCTTTGTGAGGTTGGTTGTCGCCAGTTGCTCAAGTTCCCAGCATCTACTCACGTCTGCTGTGATGAAGTGCTTTGTGAGGTTGGTTATGTCGCCAGTTGCTCAAGTTCCCAGCATTTGTCCGATTTTATCAGGCACTTGGGCAGGTACATGGACAGGAAGGGTTCAGAAAGATATTGGTCAAATGCGAGACTCGTGTAGATGGGGTGTCTTGGTCGGCCTGTTTCCATGCTGTACAGCTCGATTACTCTCTATGACTCCGCAGTTCCTTGTGTCTCCCTTTAAGATGGTTCTATCCTGACCTAAGCCATCTCAGGGCGGCACAGTGCTTTAGTTTAGTTTATCATAACGTGTGCCGAGGTACAATGAAAAGGATATGTTGCGAGCTAACCAGTCAGCGGTGCAGTGGTAGGGCTGTCCCCCTCACACACCAGAGACCTGGGTTTGATCCTGACCTCGGGCGCTGTCTGTGTGGAGTTTGCACGTTCTCTCTGTGACCGTTTCTTTCCATATTCCAAAGACGTGCGGGTTTGTAGAAAATAGACAATAGACAATAGGTGCAGGAGTAGGCCATTCGGCCCTTCGAGCCAGCACTGCCATTCAATGTGATCATGGCTGATCATCCCCCATCAGTACCCCGTTCCTGCCTTCTCCCCATATCCCCTGACTATTTTTAAGAGCCCTATCTAGCCCTCTCTTGAAAGCATCCAGAGAATCGGCCTCCACCGCCCTCTGAGGCAGAGAATTCCACAGACTCGCCACTCTCTGTGAGAAAAAGTGTTTCCTCGTCTCCGCTCTAAATGGCTTACCCCTTATTCTTAAACTGTGGCCCCTGGTTCTGGTCTCCCCCAACAGTGTAGGGTCATTGGCTTTGGGTAAATTGCTCCTCGTGCGACGAATGAAAAAAGGGGACACCATGGAACGTGTGAATGGGCGGACCAATGGCCCACATGGACTCGGCAGGCCGAAGGGCCTGTTTCCACTCTGTATCTCAAAACTAAACTGAACCTTCCGACTGAAAGATAATTCTTCCTCATCGCCCCCCCTAAGCCATGGAAAATTGTCTGTAGGGAATAACTACTTGGACAAAAGAATAGTAGGCTGATAGGAGAAGAGCTGATGACATACGATCTTTTGGATGAAAGGCTGGCCAGCTCCGATGGTGAAAATGCCCCTTTCTGGGCTACAACCTATGTTTCGTTCCCTGGATAGAAATGTTTCTCCTGAACGCAGGTTTGGTGAAATTGCAAAAGGTTAACTTCTACTCATCAGCCGTCCCATTAAAATTCTGTGCCGTCGTTGTTCGGGTTGCCGTGGTTACGGGATCTGTGTCACCATGGGACCTGATGTAACCACCTATCTGATGGGCTTTTGACATAAAATCCTTTTTAAACTGTCTGCGTGACAGATAATGGTAGCAGCCAGCCCTAGTGCCTCTGTGCTGCCGATAAGATTAATACTTGGAGTTGGTCACGTCGGGGCCCTTTCTAACGTTGGAAGGCCCAATCTTTCATTTGAAATAAGAAAGCTCATCCGCCTGAAGCGTAATCCTTTCCCCGCACGTTGAAAATTGTGCTGGGAAGATGCAGCCTCAGAAGGATTTAACCATGTCTCAGAAACCGACGTGTACACTTGGAAATTACATTCCGGTTTTATTGTTCAAAGGACATCATTATATGTTGCCTGTCCTTCCCCAGTATCCAGGAGTTACAGATCAATTTCCCAGAATCATACAGTTATAAAGCAGGGGAACAGGCCCTTCGGCCCAACACCCCCGGGCCAACCGAGATACCCCACCTAAGTTAGTTCCATTTGCACGCACCTGGTCTACATCCCTCTAAACCTTTCCTATCCATCAACCTTCCCAAGTAGATTTTAAATGCTGTTATAGTACCCGCCTCAACTACCTCGTCAGGCAGCTCGTTCCATTTACCTACCACACTCTGTGTGAAAAGATTGTTGGTAGGTGTGGGTAAGTTGGGCTGAAGGGCCTGCATCCACACTCAATGACTCGGGCTCCGATTAAATCTTTCCCCTCGCCCCATAAACCTATGTCCTGTGGTTCTTGATTCCCTTACCCTTCTTCTTCTTCTTCTTCTTTCGTGTGGCGTGCACAGCTTAAAGTTGTTGGACAACTTGTTCTATTTGTTCTTCCGTCTGTGCACGTCGAGTTGATTGCATTAGTTGAAGCAGGGCGGACCACGTGAAGGTTGCAATCTTCCACCCCTCCCTTACCCTGAGTAAATCCAAGAGGAAAATCAGGGGCCATTCAATGTTTCCTGTGAATATTTTGTGAAACATTTTTGGGAGATGATTAAAACAAATCTGACTGGTTTAGGATCATTGAATAGACAATAATGTGTTATTTGGTCTTTCAGTTATTGCAGTAAGGTAGATGCAGCGTAGATGGACAAGTCGGGGGGATAGTCCTTGGATTCATTAGTTTAGTTTAATTTTGAGATACAGCATGGAAACAGGCTCTCCTGCCCATCGAGTCCACGCCCTCAGTTACCCGTTCACACTCGTTCCATGTCCACTTTCTCACCCACTCCCTGCGCACTGAGGGGCAATTTACAGAGGGCCGATTCGCCCCCAAACCCGCACATCTGTGGGATGTGGGAGGAAACCCAGGCGGTCACAGGGAGAACGTGCAAACTTCACGCATACACAGCACCCGAGGGCAGGATGGAACCCGGGTCTCCGGCGCTGTGAGGCCACAGCAACTACCAGCTGCGCCTCTGTGCCGCCTCTTGTCATCTGATACAGAATGTGATGACAGCAACCATCAGGTAGGAGGCAGAAGGATAGATGGAACCACATGGGGAGGGGGAGGGGGTGGGGGGTGCGGACAGTCCACAAACAATGGCCGACCCCAAAAAGAATTAATATCCAGTTTGTACCAAATTTAAGGAAAGTCTTATCTAACCTTGACCAACGAGGCAAATTAAAGGCCGGCTGACATCAAAGGGAGAGGTTTGTTTTATAATGTTGTCAAAAGGAGCAGGAGCCTGTGGATTGGGAACATCTCACAAATCAGCAAAGGAGCGCCATGACATAGATAAGGGAAGGGACAGCGCGATACAAGAACAACTGAGGGAGAAACATTAACAAAAGGATGTGAAAGCTTCTATTGAGATGTCAAACGGGAAAGATAAGCAGAAGTTAATGAGAGTGCATTACTGACTGTGGAATAACAAAATGGAAGGAAGATTTACTCCGCATATTCAGTCTGTCTCTTTTGATTTTTGCGATGCAGTGTGGAAACAGGCCCTTCGGCCCACTGACACCGTACCGACCAGTGATCACCCCCAGCACCAACACTATCCTACACATTAGGGACAATTTACAATTTTACCACAGCCAATTAACCTACAAACATGTACTTCTTTGGAGTGTGGAAGGAAACCGGAGCACCCGGGGAAAAACCACGCAGTCACAGGGAGAACGTGCAAACTCCGTACAGGCAGCACCCGTAGTCAATAGACAATAGCTGCAGGAGTAGGCCATTTGGCCCATCGAGCCAGCACCGCAATTCAATGTGATGGCTGATCATCCCCAATCAGTACCCCGCTCCTGCTCTCTCCCCATATCCCCTGACTCCGCTATTTTTAAGAGCCCTATTAGCTCTCTCTTGAAAGTATCCAGAGAACCTTCCTCCACCGCACTCTGAGGCAGAGAATTCCACAGACTCATCACTCTCTGTGAGAAAAAAGTGTTGCCTCGTCTCCGTTCTTAATGGCTTACTCATTCTTAAACTGTGTGGCCCCTGGTTCTGGACTCCCCCAACATCGGGAACATGTTTCCTGCCTCCAGCGTGTCCAAACCCTCAACAATCTTATACGTTTCAATGAGATTCCCTCTCATCCTTCTAAACTCCACAGAGTATACAAGCCCAGCTGCTCCATTCTCTCGGCATATGACAGTCCCGCCGTCCCGGGAATTAACCTGGTGAACCTACGCTGCACTCCCTCAATAGCAGGGAATGTCCTTCCTCAAATTAGTTAAGATTGAACCCGGGTCTCTGGCGCGGTGAGGCAGCAACTCTACCGCTGCGCCGCTGTGCTTCCTTGTCTCCACAGAGATTAAAAAACCCAGAAATAATGAAAAATAGGCAGCGCGAATGAATAGAAAGAAATGAGTATTCGCAATAAATTAGTATAAGGTGCCAGACAAAAGGTTTTAAAACAGAATTAGAGCGCATGGGAATGAAGATCTGTTTAATAGACAAAGGAAAACAGTGAGTAGAAAGAAACAGTTTGTTGTCAGCTTGGGAAACTGTGAGCTGAGACAAGGGGGGCACGGATCTGCCTACAATGATTTCAAGTGGAGACAAAATGTAACGTTTCCAGGTTTACCAGGCCGGGTGATGGTGAGAGTCGTGTCAGGGATAGAGTCATGGGGTTCTACAGCCCGCAAACAGGCTCTCCAGCTCAACTCTTTAGTCAGAGGGCAATTATTTACATGCTCACCCCCACCTTGTCTCCTATAGCCTCTCCGTGGATTGTCACCTTGTCGTGGTGGAGAAGCTTGTGTGGTCCTGAGATCCTGAGAGCGATGCCGTCTGGAGCGATGCTCCTGGCAGGGCCACCCATGGCGGTAAGGTCGAGGGGGAGGTCCCTGACAAAGAGCGATCCAACCAAGACCTCAACGGTGGAACAGGCGGAGGACGATGGCTGACCTTAGTGGAGCGCCACAATGGCTGGGAAGGCGGATGAAGGCTGCGGCAGAAAAGGGTCTCTGGTCGTCTTGGACTCCGTGCCACTGGATCCTGACCCAGATCTGTCACGGACCGTGGGGTGGCTGTCTGTCCACCAGTCTCCCCACGCTAAACAAAGTCACGCACAGGCGTCCTCCAACCCTGGTGACACCCATGGTCAGCCGTGACCGAAGGGGGCTAAAATTCTTTAGTGAGGGCATGGTTAATCTGTGGGACTCATTGCCACAGAGGGCTGTGGAGGCCAAGTCAGTGGATATTTTTAAGACCGAGATCGACAAATTTTTGATTAGAACAGGTGTCAAGGGTTATGGGGGGAAGGCAGGAAAATGGGGTTAGGAAGCAGAGATCAGCCACGATTGTATGGTGGGGTAGACCCAATAGGCCAAGTGGCCTAATTCTACCACAAGAGATCAGACAGATGGAGGGAGGGAGGGAGGGGGAAGAAATTCCATAATTGCGGCAGAAGCCATTTGATGGCCGTTGCTGCAAATGCCGATCCGTCTTCTCATACCCGTTTTGTACTTGTCTGCACTGATCACAACTCCACATTCCCTGTGGGAAAGTTGCAGGATTAGGCTACGGAACGGGGAAATCTGGATGTGGTGAAGTGCTGCAAACGACCATTGGACATGTTCAGATGGTCACAGCGGGTAGAGTTGCTGCCTCACAGCGTCAGAGACCCAGGTTCGATCCTGTCATCGGGTGCTGTCTGTGTGTGGAGTTTGCAGGTTTCTCTGTGACCGCGTGGGCTTCCTCCAGGTGCTGGGACCACCAAGCCTAGCTGGATCTCCCGGTTGCTAACTATTTTAAATCCCCTACCCACTTCCATACTGCTCTGTCTGATTGGCAATTGCTCCTCCATTGCCTGAGTGGGGCCACATGCAGACTGAAGGAACGGCACTTCATATTCAGCTTGGGTAGCTTCATCATTATCTGCGGTCACTCGAAACGAGTGTGACTGTCCTCTCCTCTCCACAGGGTCGCCTACTTATGGGTCTGCAGATGTCTGTAGATGCCGATCCACGATCCACACACCTTGGTGCAACGTGGGCAGTGGAGACTGGCGGTGGTTGGTAGTCGTCCAGCCCCCTTCCCTCTCTCTCTCTCTCTCTCCTTACGGTGCTGTCACTTTGTCTCTGCGACACGGCGTAGTTCCATTTCGTGACGTGCGGCTCCTTCCTGCACGGATTTCCTTCAGGAGCGCCTGGCCAGTGCAATGTGCTCCCACTTGCTCGATGTGATGCGGAATTTCTTCAGACTGTTCTTGATGTTGTCCTTGAAGCGTTTCTGTGGCCCGCCGGGGGCTCGCCGACCTTCCTTCAATTAAGAGTACAGGATTTGTTTAGCGAGACATGTGTTGGACATGCAGATGACATGGCCAGTCCATCCAAGTTGGTGCTGCAGCATTATTGTGGTGGTGATGCTGGTCATGTTGGCTTCCACGCAGTGGGTAGGAACATCCAATTTTAGGTAACTAACCTACAGAGAATCCCCCACCTCCACCTCCTCCCTGGCCAACAATCACCTGTTCACATCACCTATGTTATCCAACACACCGGGTGCAATATACAGAGGCCAATGAACCTACAAACCCACACCTTTTGTCACACAGAGAGTTGTGAGTCTGTGGAATTCTCTGCCTCAGAGGGCGGTGGAGGCCAGTTCTCTGGATACTTTCAAGAGAGAGCTAGATAGGGCTCTTAAAGATAGCGGAGTCAGGGGATATGGGGAGAAGGCAGGAACGGGGTACTGATTGGGGATGATCAGCCGTGATCACATTGAATGGCGGTGCTGGCTCGAAGGGCCAAATGGCCTACCCCTGCACCTGTTGTCTATTGTCTATTGTCTACGGGTGCTGCCTGTACGGAGTTTGCACGTTCTCCCTGTGACTGGGTGTTTTTTCCCTGGGTGCTCCGGTTTCCTTCCACACTCCAAAGAAGTACATGTTTGTAGGTTAATTGACTGTGGTAAAATTAGGGATGTGGGAGGAAACCGGAGCATCCAGAGGAAACCCATGGGGTCACAGGGAGAACATGCAAACTCCACACAGACAGCACTCGTAGTCAGGATCGAACCTGGGTCTCTGGCGCTGTGAGGAAGCAACTCCACCTCTGCGTCACTGTTGCGGTGGAGAACATGGATGGCTGAAGTTTCTGGTCGAGACCCTTCTTCAGTCTGAGGAACTGCACGCTCCACCACTTTGTGTCCTTTATCCACCTATCACTTGCCAGGAGAAAATAAAGGCACAGAGTGCTGGAGTAACTCAGCGGGTCAGGCAGCATCTGTGGAGGACATGGACAGGTGACGTTTCACAGAGTGCTGGAGTAACTCAGCGGGTCAGGCAGCATCTGTGGAGGACATGGATAGGTGACGTTTCACAGAGTGCTGGAATAACTCAGCGGGTCAGGCAGCATCTGTGGAGAACATGGATAGGTGACGTTTCACAGAGTGCTGGAGTAACTCAGCGGGTCAGGCAGCATCTGTGGAGAACATGGATAGGTGACATTTCACAGATTGCTGGAGTACCTCAGCGGGTCAGGCAGCATCTGTGGAGAACATGGATAGGTGACGTTTCACAGAGTGCTGGAATAACTCAGCGGGTCAGGCAGCATCTGTGGAGAACATGGATAGATGACGTTTCACAGAGTGCTGGAGTAACTCAGCGGGTCAGGCAGCATCAGTGGAGAACATGGATGGGTGACGTTTCACAGAGTGCTGGAGTAACTCAGCGGGTCAGGCAGCATCTGTGGAGAACGTGTATAGGTGACGTTTCACAGAGTGCTGGAGTAACTCAGCGGGTCAGGCAGCATCCGTGTTCACCAGCGTCAGCAGTTGCTTGTTTCTTCACCACATTGATTCATGGGTTAGTGGTCTTGTCTATCAGGCAGAGAATAACCCGACTGTGCTGATAATTTCTGAAGTTAAAAGTATCCAGTAAATTATTGTTTACAGCAACCACCTTTAAGACGAAAAAAGCTGAAATCTCATCAGCCCATTAATTTGAATTTAGCTCACCCAACTAAAAATAAACACGGTATTGTTTTTATCCCACAAGCATTTTCATTGACTATGTAGCAGCACCATAGGTCTTGTTTCACGGATGTTCCTCCTCCACCATGCTCCTTTCTGCGCACAGTCAGCGCTGTATTTCATTCTTTAACCATGTGGAACGTACAAACTTTCAACAGTGTGATTAATCAATTAGGGTGACGTCTTCAAAGGAATTGGATCAAAGGCAGACAAATGGGGGCGAGGTACAAATCTTCCCATCAAATGATGGAGGTTTACCGGTGTATTGTGTAAGAACGAACTACAGATGCTGGTTTAAATGGCAGGTAATGCTGGAGTAACTCAGCGGGTGAGGCAGCATCCCTGGAGAGAAAGAATGGGTGGCGTTTCAGGTCGCGACCCTTCATCAGATTGATGTCGGGGGGGGGGGGGGGCAGAGATAGAATGTAGGCGGAGATAGTAAAGGCCCTGTCCCACTTTCCCGAGTTACTCACGAACTCTCTCTCGAGTTTTCACCTTGATTTGAACTCGAAGAATTACGGTGATTGCCATTCGTAGGTGCTTTTTACTCATGGACATTTTTCAACATGTTGAAAAAACGTTCCGACTTACCTGATGCCCCGAATTCCTACGGCTGGCATTACGATCCGCTACGAAACATCTACGGACTCCTACGGGCTCCTAAGATCTCGCTACCGACATTACCCGACATTCCCCGAGTTCGAATCAAGGGGAAAACTCGGGAGAGTTCGTGAGTAACTCGGGAAAGTGGGACTGGGCCTTAAGACTGGAGGGAGAACTGGGAAGGGGGAGGGGATAGAGCGAGAAAGCAAGGGCTATCTGAAGTCAATGTTCATACCGCTGGGGTGTGAGCTGCCCAAGCGAAATATGAGGTGCAGCTCCTCCAATTTGCGCTGGGCCTCACTCTGACAATGGAGGAGGCCCAGGACAGAAAGGTCAGATTGGGAATGGGAGGGGGAGTTGAAGCGCTGAGCAACCGGGAGATCAGGTTGGAATTGTTTATTGGTAATACTGGTGTATTGTTTAGTTTTAGTTTAGAGATACAGCGTGGAAACAGGCCCTTCGACTCACCGAGTCCGTGCCGACCAGCGACCACCCGCACACTAGTTCTATCCTGCACCCTATGGACAAATTACAGAAGCCAATTAACCTACAAACCTGTATGTCTTTAGAAACATAGAAAATAGACTCGGAGTAGGCCATTCGGCCCTTCGAGCCAGCACCGCCATTCAATATGATCATGGCAGATCATCCAAAATCAGTATCCCGTTCCTGCTTTTTCCCCCATATCCCTTGATTTCTTTAGCCCTAAGAGTTAAAAATCTCTCTTGAAAACATCCACTGAATTGGCTTTCACTGCCTTCTGTGGCAGAGAATTCCACAGATTCACAACTCTCTGGGTGAAAAAGTTTATCCTCATCTCAGTCCAAAATGGCCTGGCCCTTATTCTTAAACTGTGACCCCTGGTTCTGGACTCCCTCAACATCGGGAACATTTGGGACATGGGAGGAAACCGGTGCTCCTGGAGAAAACCCACGCTGTCACAGGGAGAATGCGCAGGGAGAACTCCGTACAGACAGCAACCGAGGTCAGGATCGAACGCGGGTGTCTGCCGCTGAAAGGCAGCAGCTCCACCGCTTGCTCCACCCTAAGCCTTGTCTTATTCTAACCGACTTGTTGGTGAGAACTGGTAGAGCTGCTGCTTCATATTGCCAGAGACCCGGCTTCGATCCTGACCTCGGGTGCTGCCTGTGCGGAGTTTGCATGTTCTCCCTGCGACTTTGTGGGTTTCTTCCGGGTGCTCTGGTTTCCTCCGTGTCCAAAAAGCCGAGTGGGTTGGTGGGTTAATTGGGCTCCTGTACAATGCCCCTAGTGTGGATAAAGTGTGAGTGGGAGAGATTGGGGAAATTAATAGGATTAGTGTAAATGTGGACTTGATTGAGCAATGTTCCCACGCTGCATCTCTGTCCGACTCTCTGACCCAGACGAGATGCATCCTAAATCAATAAGAAGATGTCCTGGTAAATCCAGTAACTACAGATGGCAGTGATGATGAAATTGTGGCAGCATTAATCATAGGCGAATGGACAATGGCAGATTGATTTCAGAAAACCAGCGTGCAGTAGTTTGGAGATGTAGCACGGAAACGGGCCCTCCAGCCCACCGAGTCCTTGCCCACTATTGTTTAAGAAGGAACTGCAGATGCTGGAAAAATCGAAGGTAGGCAAAAATGCTGGAGAAACTCAATGGGTGAGGCAGCATCTATGGTGCGAGCGAATAGGTGATGTTTCGGGTCGAGACCCTTCTTCAGACTGATGTGGGGGGGGGGGGGAAGAAGAAAGGATGAGGTGGAGACAGTGGGCTGTGTGAGAGCTGGGAAGGGGAGAGTGGGTGGGGGAAAG
This sequence comes from Raja brachyura, assembly GCA_963514005.1. Next base: position 6,066,367 of record OY740789.1, read on the forward strand.
CCTAGTTCTATGTTATACCACTTCCTTCTTCATCTTCTCGCGTATATGGCGTGCACAGCCTAAAGTCGTAGGGCAACTTGTTCTATTGGATCTTACTTGATTGTGCACGCCAGGTTGATTGCATTCGTCGAAACGGGCAATATACAGAGGCTAATTAACCTACAAACCTGCATGCCTTAGGGATGTGGGAGGAAACCGGAGCACCCGGAGGCAACCCACAAGGTCGCAGGGAGAACATGCAAACTCCACACAGACGTCACCCGAGGTCAGAATTGAACCTGAGTTTCTGGCACGTGTTCCGGTTTCCTCCCACGCTCCAAAGACGGACGGGTTTGTAGGTTACAGGTTCATTGGCTTTGGTTAAAAAAAAAAAATCCAGATTGTTCATAGCGTGCAGAATAGTGCCAGTGCACCTGGTGATCGCCGGTCGGCACGGACTCGGTGAAGGGCCTGTTTCCGTGCTGTATCTCTGAAGTCCCAAAACATCACATTGGACTCATCTCATCTGTGAAACCTTTGCAGTCCCTCTGTTTGAACAAGTTATGCTTTCCTGGGAGAGAATTCCCCAGTTACAGACCTGTGGTTCTGTTGGAGAGACACTGTGCCTTGTTTGGTTGGATGCGAGCCTTTCTCCCCCCCAAATTTGATTTAGTTGCTCAGATTTAAATGCTGTCGGTCGTTCACTGATTAAGTGCCTTCATCATTCGCCATTTCCAATAAAAAACATTTTACAGCTCTCCAACGTGTTACAAATCTTCCTCTCCCCTTGCAGGATATACATCCAATTACACATTAACGGCTAGTCCGCACCACCTTGCACTGTGAGTGAGCGCTGTGCACTTCTGATTTAATTAAACTGCTCAGGAATGAATTTAAAGAAAACACTTCAGGGTTTGTGCTTTTTTTTTCCTGGTTAGCATATGCTTCATAGTAATAATCCCCCAAAAAAATCAATTTTCACTTTCTTCCCCTCAAACATAAGGCCTTCAATACCCTATTACATGTGATGTGAACTCCTGCTAATAAAACAAACTAGACACCATAGGTTCAAGGTGAAAGTTTTAGTCTGAACCTGAAGGGGAACATTTTCATGAATTCATAAGTGATAGCAGTGTGTGGATGTTGGACTTTGTCTACCTATATTCTGCGCCTTGTATCTTCCCTGTCGTTCTATCCGTTGTTATTGATATCTTGAACAAAAAAACAATTTGTTGGAGTAACTCGGTGGGCCAGGCAACATCTGTGGAAGGGAATGAACAGGTGATAAGTCGGGAGATGATAGAACAGGTCGGGAGCCTTCTTGTGTGTCCGAGTTACTGCTCCTTTTGCTGACCCTCTGACCAACACATTTACAATACAACAACTACAATACAATGCCATTTATTGTCATTTGAACCTCATTGAGGTTCAAACGAAATTTCGTTTCTGCAGTCATACATACAAGAAAAGAACCAAGACACAACACATTTTACACAAACATCCATCACAGTGAATCTCCTCCTCACTGTGATGGAAGGCAAAGTCTTATCTCTCCCCTGCACTCCCCATTCTTCTCCCGGTCAGAGTCAAAGCCCCCGGCGGGTGATAGTATATGTCCCGGGGCCATTCAGGCCGCGCCGGGCGATGTAAGGCCCCGCTCTGGGTCTTGATGTTGGAGCACCCGGCGGGCCCTAGCAAGTCCCATGGCCATCAAAGCCGCGCCGGGCGATGTAAGGCCCCGCTCCAGGTCGTCCTCAACCCCGCAACTTGGGCGGGAGAAGTTGCTGCTGCGGGAGCTCCGAAAAGTGGTCTCCCACCAGAGACCCGTGAGCTCCCGATGTCACCGTCCACCGGCCTGCAGCTGGAGCCTCCGAATCTCCGGGGTCGGGCAGCAGCAGCGCGCCACCACAGCTCCTCCCGTTCCGAACTCGGCCAGCTCCACGATGGTAAGTAGCCCGTAGCTCCGCGACTGGAGCCCCAGGTCTGGTTGGAGGCCGCTCCACGGTGCTAGGCCCCAACGACAACGGAGACCCGACAGAGAAAAGGTCGGGTCCTCCGTACAGGGAAAAGATTTAAAAAGTTTCCCCCACCCCGCCCCCCCCACCCCCCACACATACCCAGCTAAAAAAAACACTAACTAACAACACTCAAATGAGACAAAAAAAATTTTTAAAGACAGACGGACTGCAGAGGCCGCTGCGACGAGAGTCGCGCCGCCCACCGATCATTTGTGGCGGCGCAGCGGTGGCGTTGCTGCCTCACAGCGGCAGAGAGCCAGGTTCAATCCTGACTGTGGCTGCTACTGTGCTGAGTTTGTACGTTCTCCCCGTGACCTGCATGGATTTCCTCCGGCTGCTCCAGTTTCCTCCCACACTCCAAAGACGTAGAGGTATGTAGGTTAATTGCCTTGGTGAAATTGTAAATTGTCCCTTGTGTGTGTGTGGGATAGTGTTAGTGTGTGGGGATCGCTGGTCGGCACGGACTCGGTGGGCCGAAGGGCCTGTTTCCGTGCTGTGTCTCTAAACTAAACCAAACTGAAGAAGGGTCTCGACCCGAAACCCCGCTTATTTTCTTGATTATTACGTGGGTTATGGGGAGAAGGCAAGAGAATGGGGTTGGGAGGGAGAGATAGATCAGCCATGATCGAATGGTGGAGGAGACTGGGGGAAAATAGATTAAAAATATCTACCCTATGTACGCCTCTCATAATTTTACATACTCCTGCCAGGTCTCACCTCAACCTCTGACGCGCAAGAGGAAACAATCCATGTTTGTCCAACACCTCCTGAGAGCTGTTTAAGAAAGAACTGCAGATGCTGGTAAATTCGAAGGTGGACGCAAAACGCTGGAGAAACTCAGCCGGTGAGGCGGCAGCATTTTGCGTCCACCTGATTGTTGGATATCCTCTAATTCAGACACATAATCCAGAATGAATGAATGAATGACCTTCTGAATTTTGTAGTCAGCAGGGCAGAACTCTGCATATCGCCAACTTGGACAATTTTACATTTTTATCAAGCCAATTAGCCTACAAATCGTACGTTCTGGAGTGTGGGAGGAAACCGAAGATCTCGGAGAAAACCCACACAGATCAGGGGGAAAACGCACAAACTCCGTACAGACAGCGCCCGTAGATGGGATCGAACCCGGGTCTCTGGCGCTGCATTTTGCTGCAAGGCGGCAACTCTACCGCTGCGCCACCGTGACCGTTTATTGGCCAAGTATTCACATACAAGGAATTTGCCTTGGTGCTCCGCCCGCAAGTGACATTATGACATACAGTGACAGTTAGGAATGACAGGTAAAACATTAACTGGGTAAGTTACAAAAGGACTGCACAAATGCAAACTGTGGCGCACCATGTCCAAGTTCCTCAAAACAGCAAGTAAAAGGTGCTTCTACGAGGTGTAAGCGTGGCTACTGAATCATTTTTGACGAATTAAAATCTTGGTGCAGTGAAAAGGGATTTTTTTCCCCGATTACTATGGAAACAAAATAAATTACTTTTTTTAAAAAAAATCAAAATGTACAAGTAAACGGAAATGGGCATTTTTGAGTCTAGTCTTGGTGCCAGAAGCCAACTAGGCGTTTAGCTGTGGTTAAAAATAATATAATAATTCACAGTAGTTAACAGCTCTGTATCCATGGCAACCCATGACAAAGTTGCTGGAAGAAGCGTCTCACAATGTATTTGTTTTTCAAAGCTGTTGTCACTGCAAATGGCTGCATCGACTGGTAGTGTAGGAAGGAACTGCAGGTGGTGGTTTAAGCCGAAGGTAGACACAAAATGCTGGAGTAACTCAGCGGGTCAGACAGCGTCTCTGGAGAGAAGGAATAGGTGGCGTTTCGGGTGGAGGCCCTTCTTCAGACGTCTGAAGAGGGGTCTCCACTCCAAACATCGCCTATTCCCGTTCTCCAGAGATGCTGGCTGACCCGCTGAGTTACTCCAGCAATGTTGTATCTGTTGCCAGCTGCTAGGGTGGCTTTGCTTGGGATTTGCGACCTTTTTTTTACTGGCGGGCATTTTTCAGCATGTTGAAAAATACGCCGCGACCTAGCTGAGGCCTCGAGTACACGGGGAGTACACTCGAACATGAAGGAGAGTTACAAAGACCTCCTGCGACCTCGTGCCGACCATGCTGCGAGTATGAGTCGAGGGCAATCTCGTCAGAACTCGCGGATTAGGTCGCCGCAGTGGGACAGCCCCTTTACACTATCTTTTACACACACACACACACACTGGGGCCAATTTACACCTATACCAAGGCAATGAACCTACAAACTTGTACGTCTTTGGAGTGCGGGAGGAAACTGAAGATCTCGGAGAAAACCCACACACGGTCACGGGAGCAAATACAAACTCCATACAGACAGCACCCCTGGCCGGGTTTGAAGCACGGTAATAGCCCTGTCCCACGGTACGAGTTCATTCCATGAGCTCTTCCGAGTTTAAGAAAAAATCAAACTCGTGGTAAGCACGGAGAATGAACGTAGCGGGTACGTCGGAGCTCGGGGACGTCTCTTAACAGCTCGTAACGCTAACGGCAGGTACTCGGGACGACTCGCTAACGGCAGGTAAGCTCGGGAAGACTCGTGAAGATTTTTCAACATGATGAAAAATGTCCACGAGAGCCCCGAGTACCGACGAGTGGCCATTACCGTAAATCTCCGAGTTCGAATCGGTGCAAACTCGGGAGAGCTCTTGGAATGAACTCGTACCGTGGGACAGGGCTTTAAGGCAGCAACTCTACTGTTCATATACTTTCTCTCTTTCCCCTTCAAAGTATTTACCCAGTTCCTTCTTTGACGCTACTTGTGAATCTTTTTCACTCGTCCTTCCAGTCAGCAGATGCCAGATGACAACAAACCACGATGTAAAAAAAACACATTTCTCACTGTCACCTCTGCTTCATTTGTCAGTCACGTAAATCCATTTCCTTGATCACTAATCCTTTTAGATACGGTTTCTCCTTAGTTAATCTAAAACACAAGAACCTTAAATCACCCCTTAACCTTCTCTGCACCTCGTGTTTACCAACCTGCTGCCTGGATCAGAGGGTATTAGCTCTAAGGCAAGGTTGAAAAAGCGGGGGAAATGAAGAAATGAGGCACTGCAGATGCTGGTTTACAGCGGTATCCTTCCCTCCCGCAACCCCTTCAAAACGCCACCGATCCACCTTCCCCACAGATGCTGCCTGACCCGCTGAGTTACTCCAGCACTTTATGTCCTTTTAAAAAAAATAAAAGAGATGCAGCGCGGAATCAGGCCCTTCAGCACGCGCTGACCAGCGATCCCCGCACATTAACACAGTCCTGCACACACTAGGGACACTATTTTTACATTTACCAAGCCAATTAACCTACAAACCCTGTGTGTCTTTGGAGTGATGGAGAAAAATGCAGATCTTGGAGAAAGCCCATGCAGGTGACGGGGAGAACGTACAAACTCTGCACAGACAGCACTCGTAATCGGGATAGAACCCGGGTCACCGGCGCTGCGAGGCAGCAACTCGACCGCTGTGCCATCCCTTCTAATAAAGAATTAAAATGCAAGTTCATGTAATTGAATTTGTGATGTCTAATGATGTGCCAAATGCAACATATAATCATAACTGCATTAGTAATTGATTAGTGTTATTTGCCTGGGTTAAGCTTACTGTGAGGACAATTAGGTTAGGGTGGCAACTGTAGTTCAGGGAGTGAGATCAGCTCTATGTGAAGACTGTGCAGCAAGGCGACCCTCTGGGATTGCTAGTGGCGGGAGTGGACGTGTCACGGGTATTAAGTACGGCTCAGGAGTGAAGGGTTTTTGAAGCTGAAAAGGCTGCCGGATTGAATGGAGACACGAGAGAGTGGAGCTGCTTGAATCTGGAGCGATATACACAATGTACTGGAGGAACACAGTGGGTCGAGCGAGCGAGCAGCGTGCGTGCGTGGAGACAAATGGACAGTCTGGACCCTTCATCCCCAACCCAAAAACACCAACTTCACCCCAGATGCTGATTGACCCACTGAGAACCTGCAGCAGATTTTTTAATTGAATATACATGTTTGATTCAATTAGCGTCTGTATCTCTGTAAATAACATGTTTGGAAATGTTCATATCTGTAAATAGCCTCTGTAACTGTAATGCCAGAATTCTGCAATCCCCTATTTTTCTCTTTGCGCTATCTAATGTACTTTGATTGTACTCGTGAACATAGAAACATAGTGCGGCGTGGGAGCAGGCCCTTCAGCCCACAATGTCTGAGCCGGACATGATGCCCAAGATCAACTCATCTCCTCAACCTCATCCATTTTCACAGTGATGCATATCCATGTGTCAATCCAAAAGCCTCTTAAATGCCCCAACTATCGTATCTGCCTCCGCCACCACCCCTGGCAGCACGTTCCAGGCCCTCACCATCCTCTGTGTAAAAAAAAATTTGCCCCGCACACCTCCTTTAAACATTACCCCTCCCATCATAATGCTATGTTCTCTAGTCTTTGACATTTCCACTCTGGGTGGAATAACCTTTTGACTGTCTACCCTATCTATGCCTCTGATAATTATATAAACTTCTATAGTAATATAATATAAATGTAATATATAATAATTATATAATATAATTAGGGGGCGGTCACGGTGGCGCAGCGGTAGAGTTGCTGCCTTACAGCGCCGGTGACCCGGGTTCGATCCTGACTACGGGTGCTGTCTGTACACGGTTTGCACATTCTCCCCGTGACCTGCGTGGGTTTTCTCCGAGATCTTCGGTTTCCTCCCGCACTCCAAAGACGTACATGTTTGTATCTGGTCGGTGCGGGCCCGGTGGGCCATAGGGCCTGTTTCTGCGCTGTATCTCCAAACTAAAAAAACGACACTAACGTGTAAATAGTTGATAATTTGGGATTATTACTGTCAGGAGAAGTGTAGGTTTAAGTACAGAGTGTACCCCGTGTTAGAGCTCTCAGTAAATCATTGATCACACACTGCGGTTAGTTGGGAGTTTATAGCCTTCAATAAAGTATGTGTTGTTGCCAGCTTTGTATGTTATTTTTCTGTGCTAAACTGCAGACCTAATGTATAGTAGGATTGTCACTGCACAAAAAAAAAGGATTTCACTGCACTTGGCATCATTTTGGTGAACCTCTTCCACCACCTCTCCAACGCCTCCAGGACATCCTTCCAGTAACCTGGCGACCAGAACTGCACACAATCCTCCAAATATGGCGTGATCCAAGTCCTATAAAGCTGCTACTTGACCTCCTGACTCTTATACTCAAAGACCCGACCTATGAAGGCAAGCATCCCATACGTATATGGAGAGCTGCAAATCATCTTTTAGTTCAAGAAGGAACTGCAGATGCTGGAAAATCGAAGGTGGACAAAAATGCTGGAGGAACTCAGCGGGTGAGGCAGCATCAATGGAGCGAAGGAAATAGGCAAAGTTTTGGGTCGACGAAGGGTTTCGACCCTGAAACGTTGCCTATTTCCTTCACTCCATAGATGCTGCCTCACCCGCTGCGTTTCTCCAGCATTTTTGTCCACCTCCCAGCATGTGCAGCTCTTTCTTACACATTTTTGGCCAAAGATCTCAGATAAGTACCAAGTGTGAAAACAATTGAAGCTGCCTTACCACCGTGCCACTACAAATATACGTTCATGAGTCCTAGGAACAGAAATGGGCCATTCAGCCCATCTAGTCTACTCTGCCATTCAATCATGGCTGATCTGTCTTTCCCTCCCAACCCTAATCTCCTGCCTTCTCCTCGTAACCTATGTCATCCTTAATAGTCAAGAATCTATAAGCACCACAGCTCAGACTCAAATCTCAGGTCATGGTGTTTAATTCGGCTTGGTGAAGTTTGTTATTGTGCCATAGACTCACGTACAGCATGGACAGAGGCCCTTTAGCCCAATTTACCCAAGCCGATCCAGAATGTCCCCAGCACTGAAGCAGGCCCTGCGGCCCAACTTGGCCGTGCCAATCAGGACAATAGTCAGTAGGTGCAGGAGTAGGCCACTCAGCCCTTCGAGCCAGCACCGCCATTCAATGTGATCATGGCTGATCATCCCCAATCAGTACCCCGTTCCTGCCTTCTCCCCATATCCCCTGACTCCGCTATCTTTAAGAGCCATATCTAGCTCTCTCTTGAAAGCATCCAGAGAACTTGCCTCCACCGCCCTCTGAGGCAGGGAATTCCACAGACTCACCGCTCTCTGTGAGAAAAAATGTTTCCTTGTCTCCGTTCTAAATGGCTTACTCCAATCGCTTACAATGGTCCCACCTGCCTGCTTTTGGCCCATGTCTATGACTGAGCAATTCATATTCAGTTTAATTTATAAATTGGCTCTTCTAATTATGCTTTTCATTTCTTTGCTTTCCGTAGGTCTGTGTCTGGAGAAGCTGTTAACCTCGGAATCATCACAAAATGTGCTTCAGCTCGATCCTGAACAAGAAATAATTACTTGTTACGAGAAAGCTGGTGACATAGGCCTGCTTTATTTACAAGAAATCGAAAAGGTAAGAAGAACCTGCTTGGGATTTACCGCTGTTGCTGATAAGAGCATAAATGCGGCACGGTGGCGCAGCGGTAGAGTTGCTGCCTCACAGCGCCAGAGACTCGGGTTCGATCCTGACTGCGGGTGCTGTATGTGCGGAGTTCGTACGTTCTCCCCGTGACCACGTGGGTTTTCTCCGGGTGCTCTGGTTCCCTCCCACACTCCAAAGGTGTACAGGTTTGTGGGTAAATTGGCTTCGGTAAAATTGAAAATGGTCCCTAGTGTGTGTTGGATAGTGTTTATGCGCAGGGATCACTGGTCTGCGCAGACACGATGGGCCAAAGGACCTGTTTCTGCGCTGTATGTCTAAACACTAAATGGATTCATGGATAGGATAGGTTTGGAGGGATATGGGGCTAGTGTAGCTGGGACATGTTGGCCAGTGTGGGCAAGTCGGGCCGAAGCGCCTGTTTCCACACTGTGTCACTCTATGACTAAATGCTTTCAGATCCTTGTCAGATAACTCGTTAAAGTTTCTGAGATTGATGATTCCTGCAGCATATCACCCCCATGGGTCTTTCTGAACTAGTTTGCTCTGATTGCCTGGGATTTAATTTCTAGCCTTTGTACAGCCATCTGCCAATCAACTGACCCCCACCACCCCCCACCCCCCCCCCCTCACCCGTATCCACCTATCACTTGCCAGGAGAAAATAAAGACACAGAGTGCTGGAGTAACTCAGCGGGTCAGGCAGCATCCGTGGAGAACGTGGATGAGTGAGTCAGGGGATATGGGGAGAAGGCAGGAACGGGGTACAGATTGGGAGTGATCAGCCGTGATCACATTGAATGGCGGTGCTGGCTCGAAGGGCCAAATGGCCTACTCCTGCATCTATTGTCTATTGTCACACGTCTTAGGGATGTGGGAGGAAACCGGAGCACCCAGAGGAAACCCATGGGGGTCACAGGGAGAACATGCAAACTCCACACAGACAGCACTCGTAGTCAGGATCGAACCTGGGTCTCTGGCGCTGTGAGGCAGCAACTCCGCCTCTGCGTCACTGTTGCGGTGGAGAACATGGATGGCTGAAGTTTCTGGTCGAGACCCTTCTTCGGTCTGAGGAACTGCACGCTCCACCACTTTGTGTCCTTTATCCACCTATCACTTGCCAGGAGAAAATAAAGGCACAGAGTGCTGGAGTAACTCAGCGGGTCAGGCAGCATCTGTGGAGAACATGGATAGGTGACTTTTCACAGAGTGCTGGAGTAACTCAGCGGGTCAGGCAGCATCTGTGGAGAACGTGGATAGGTGACGTTTCACAGAGTGCTGGAGTAACTCAGCGGGTCAGGCAGCATCTGTGGAGAACGTGGATGGGTGACGTTTTGGGTCGGGGCCCTTCCTCAGACTCGCCTTTCTCCCCTCCACTGCATTCAGTCTGAAGAAGAGTCCTGACCCAAAACATCACCTATCCATCAACGTTTAGAGCAAGGTAAAGCCAACAAAGTCCGATCAAAGAAGAAGATAATTGTTAAAGTAAGAAATGTTGCTGTAGGAACAGGGATGTAAGAGTATGGAGCGATTGCAATGTGTGAGTGTGGCCAGCACGCAAATTGTCGCTTGTGTTGGACGCCATCTTGGAATCTCCCCAACACCACTAGCATTCTGAAGATGGGTCCCGACCTGAAAGGCCGCCTGTGCACGTTCTCCAGAGATGCTGCTTGACCCGCTGTGTTACTCCAGCACTCTGTGTCTCTTGTTGTTCTGATTATCATTCACCTTGAAGGTTCTGCTCGGTGGCTGTGTTGTAATAGTGTCCTTTATGCCGGTCACCTCGTTATGCATCCATGAAGTTCTGCCGCTGAACAGCTTAATAATTCATTCTCTCTGTTGTCTTGTACATCTGGAACCCTGCTACTGATCAGGAAACATCATGCTGCCACTCGTACCAATCTCGCAGGCAGTTACACAAAGACAGACACCAAAAGCTGGAATAACTCAGCGGGTCAGACACCATCTCCGGAGAAAAGGAATAGGCGATATTTCTGGTCGAGACCATTTTTCAGACTGAGAGTAAGGGGAACGAGAGATATAGAACAAACTAACAAACTAGACCAAGGAGGACCAGTTGGATCCCATCCCCTCGGGGTTGCTGGGGGGGGGGGGGGGCGGGGGGGATGTCTCGACCCGAAAAGTCACCCATTCCTTCTCTCCAGAGATGTTGCCTGTCCCGCTGAGTTACTCCAGCATTTTTTGTCTACCTTCAATGAAGCACCTGGAGTATTGTGTGCAGTTTTGGTCCCCTAATTTGAGGAAAGACATTCTTGCTATTGAGGGAGTGCAGCGCAGGTTTACAAGGTTATTCCCGGGATGGCGGGGCTGGTAGAATGGAGTAGAATGGAGCAGCTGGGCTTGTACACCCTGGAGTTTAGAAGGATGAGAGGCGATCTCATTTGAAACATATAAGATTGTTAAGGGCTTGTACACGCTAGACGCAGGAAACATGTTCCCGATGTTCGGGGAGTCCAGAACCAGGGGCCACAGTTTAAGAATAAGGAGTAAGCCATTTAGAATGGAGACCAGGAAACACTTTTTCTCACAGAGAGTGGTGAGTCTAAGGAATTCTCTGCCTCAGAAGGCAGATTCTCTGGATGCTTTCAAGAGAGAGCTGGATATTAAAGATAGCGGTGTCAGGGGATATGGGGAGAAGGCAGGAACGGGGTACTGATTGGGGATGATCAGCCATGATCACAATGAATGGAGGTGCTGGCTCGAAGGGCCGAATGGCCTACTCCTGCACCTATTGTCTATTGTCTATTGAATCAATTCACTTTGCTGGTGGGTCAGAATGTGACCCTATGCTGTAGTGACTGTGGAACAAGCTCATGTACTCATCATCCTAGATTAATTGATGTGAAGCCCCTCCTGTTCCTCAACCACGTTTAGTTTAGTTTATACAGCGCGGAAACAGGCCTTTTGGCCCGCCGAGTCCGTACCGACCAGCGATCCCCGCACATTAACACTATCCTACACACACCAGGGACAAGTTAACATTTTTTTATACCAAACCAATTAACCTGAAAACCTGTACGGCTTTGGAGTGTGGGAGGAAACCAAAGATCTCGGAGTAAACCCACACAGGTCACGGGGAGAACGTACAAACTCCGTCCAGTTAAGCACCTGTCGTCAGGATTGTACCCGGCAACTGGCGCTGCCAGGCAGTAGCTCTACCGCTGCGCCACTGCACCGCCCACCAGACTCGCATCTCTGGCCTTTGTCCAGCCATATACCCAATCAAAAACCCATGGTTTTCCCACAAGGACAATCATGGTTCCAGGGAAGATTATCCAGGAATTTTCAACGCATTAATAGAGCCCCAGAAACCGATACAATGCAAAGAAAAAATGGGCCCTGATGTTTCAGGAGGAGCAAAAGTAGGCCAGTGAGCCCCTTGAGTCTCTTCTTATAGAGTTTCATGCCTGATCTGTTTCTTAATTGCTTTTCTGCTTCCCGTTCTGCGATTGAGGAGCGTGCATCTTTCTGTACATTGTCCTCTGGTAACCTGATGCTTATTCAACAGCATAGATCGCACGTAGGACTTCTGCTAGACCAGAACAGTACAGCACAGGGCCAGGCCCTTCGGCTCACGGTTTCTCTGCCCAACACGATGCCAAGATGAACTCCGTGATCCATATCCCTCCATGCCCTGCATTATCCATGTGCCTATCTAAAAGCCTCTGAAACGCCACTACTAGCGTATCTGCTTCCACCACCATTTCTGGCAGCGGGTTCCAGGGACCCACTGATCTGTGTAAACTTGCCCCGCACATCGCCTTTCAACTTTGCCCCTCTCACCTTGAAGCTATGGCGAGTACAGGAGTAAAGAGGTTCTTCTGCAGTTGTATAGGGCTCTGGTAAGACCACATCTGGAGTATTGTGTTAAAGAAGGAACTGCAGATGCTGGAGAATCGAGGGTTACACAAAAAGCTGGAGAAACTCAGCGGGTGCAGCAGCATCTAAGGAGCGAAGGAGATAGGCGACGTTTCGGGTCGAGACCCTTCTTCAGACTGGTCAGGGATCAGGGAAACAAGAGATATAAACAGTGATGTGGAGAGATAAGGAACAATGAGTGAAAGATATGCAAAAAAGTAATTGTGATAAAGGAAGCAGGCCATTGTAAGCTGTTTGTGGTGTGAAAATGAGAAGCTAGTGCGACTGGGGGGGGGGAGATGGAGAAGGAATGTCAGGGCCAGAGGGCTGAGGGAGAGGTGGGGGGGAGGCAGTCTGGGTTAACAGAATTGAGAAAATTCAATGTTTAAGCCCAGAGGATGCAGACTCCCCAAGCGGAATATGAGGTGCTGTTCCTCCAACTTGCGGTGTTGATCACTCTGGCCGTGGAGGAGGCCCAGGACCGAGAGGTCGGATACGGAGTGGGAGGGGGAGTTGAAGTGCTGAGCCACTGGGAGGTCGGGTTGGTTATTGCGGACCGAGCGGAGGTGTTCGGCGAAACGATCGCCCAGCCTACGCTTGGTCTCACCGATGTAGATCAACTGGCATCTGGAGCAACGGATGCAGTAGATGAGGTTGGAGGAGGTGCAGGTGAACCTCTGTCGGACTTGGAAGGACTGCTTGGGTCCCTGAAAGGATTGGATGGGGGAGGTGAAGGGACAAGTGTGGCATCTCTTGCGGTTGCAAGGGAAAGTGCCCGGGGAAGGAGTGGAGCGGGAGGGAAGGGAAGAATTGACGAGGGAGTTGCGGAGGGAGCGGTCTTTGCGGAAGGCAGACAGGGGGGGAGATGGGAAGATGTGGCGAGTGGAGGGGTCACGTTGGAGGTGACGAAACTGGCGGAGGACTATCTGTTGTGGAGTATTGTGGACAGTTTTGGTCTCCTAATTTGAGGAAGGACATCCTTGTGATTGAGGCAGTGCAGCGCAGGTTCATGAGATTGATCCATGGGCGGGACTGTCATATGAGGAAAGATTGAAAAGACTAGGCTTGTATTCGCTGGAGTTTAGAAGGATGAGGGGGAATCTTATAGAAACATATACAATTATAAAAGGACTGGACAAGCTAGATGCAGGAAAAATGTTCCCAATGTTGGGCGAGTCCAGAACCAGGGGCCACAGCCGTAGAATAAAGTGGAGGCCATTTAAGACTGAGGTGAGAAAAACCTTTTCACCCAGAGAGTTGTGAATTTGTGGAATTCCCTGCCACAGAGGGCAGTGGAGGCCAAATCACTGGATGGATTTAAGAGAGAGTTAGATAGAGCTCTAGGGGCTAGTGGAGTCAAGGGATATGGGGAGAAGGCAGGCTAGGGTTATTGATTGGGGGTTATCGATCAGCCATGATCACAATGAATGGCGGTGCTGGCTCGAAGGGCCGAATGGCCTCCTCCTGCATCTATTTTCTATGTTTCTATGCCCTCTCGTCTTTAGTGCTTCCTGATCAGGAACGTTGGTAAGCATGGTACTACTTTGGAACTTTATAATTGTATAATCACAAATGACACAGCAGCTGCCAATGTACCTTGTCCACCCGGAGATCTCATCTCGTGCTTCATATCTACTATCAGCAAGGTTGCAAGATAAGAAGTGTACATCTGGGAATCATTGACTGCCCATAAAGTAACATAGAGCAGCTTGCATTGTTAATATGGACCCATCTTTATCAATCCTGCTAGGTTTTATTTGTACTTCAAAAAAGTTAGCCCAGGATTCAAGAGAGTTTATTGTCATGTGTCCCAGATAGGACAATTAAATTCTTGCTTCAACAGCACAACAGAACATAGTAGGCATAAATAAATACAGAACAGGTCAGTGTGACCATATACTATTGAATATATATATACACACACATAAATAAACAGATAAAGTGCAATGGGCTATTAATGTGTTGTTTGAGTTGAGTTGAATAGACTGATGGCTGAGGGGAAGTAGCTATTCCTGAACCTGGATGTTGCAGATTTCAGGCTCCTGTACCTTCTACCTGAAGGCAGCGGAGAGATGAGTGAGTGGCCAGGATGGTGTGGGTCCTTGATGATGCTGCCAGCCTTTTTGAGGCTGCGACTGCGATAGATCCCCTCGATGGTAGGGAGGTCAGTGCCGATGATGGACTGGGCAGTGTTTACAACTTTTTGCAGACTTTTCCACTCCTGGGCGCTCAAGTTGCAGAACCAGGCTCGATGCAACCCGTCAGCATGCTCTCTGCTGTGCACCTGTAGAAGTTAGAGAGAGTCCTCCTTGACAAACCAACTCTCTCTATCTTCTCAGGAACGAGAGGCGCTAATGTGCTTTCTTTATAATTGCATCAGTGTATTGAGTATCCTGCAACGGTCCCTAAATTAAGATGCGTCCTTTAATGGTCTAGACATTGCCAGCCTTCCTCCATGCTTTCGGCCAGTGAACAACACTACTTTCACCATTTTAGTTTAGTTTTAGAGACACAGTGCGGAAACCGGCCCAAAGAGTCCGTGCCGACCTGCGATCCGCGCACACTAACGCTATCCTACACGCACGGACTAGGGACAACTAGCAATTTTGTCAAGTCAGCTAACCTACATGCCTGCACATCTTTGGGGTGTGGGAGGAAACCGGAGCGCCAGGAGAAAGTTTACGCAGGGGAAAACATACAAAGTCCTTACAAACAGCTCCCGTAGTCAGGATCGAACCCGTGTCTCTGGCGCTGTAAGGAAGCAACTCTACCCGCCGCGCCACCATGGTTCCTTGTTGGAATGGTTGTCCTGGAAGCAGATACATCTGTCCGACTTACTTGCCTGTACTGAAGATCCTCCCTGCACCTAACCTGCTGTTAACGCTTGTGGGAACTGAAGTGCTGCATTTCTCACGTAAACAGGATTTTCTTGGATCGCTGTGCTGTGCCAGTGATGTAGATGTGTAAATAAAGGGACCGCAGATGCTGGTTTAAATGGAAGGTAGACGCAAAATGCTGGAGTAACTCAGCGGGTGAGGCAGCATCTCTGGAGAAAAGGAATGGGCAACGCCCATTCCACAGAATTCCACAGATTCACCACCCTCTGACTGAAGACAGTCCTCCTCATCTTCTTCCTGAAAGAACATCCTTTAATTCTGGGGCTATGACCTCTAGTCCTAGACTCTCCCATTAGTGGAAACATCCTCTCCACATCCACTCTATCCAAGCCTTTCACTATTCTATACGTTTCAATGAGATCCCCCCCCCCTCATTCTTCTAAACTCCAGCGAGTGCAGGCCCAGTGCCGACAAACGCTCATCAAATGTTAACCCACTAATTCCTGGGATCATTCTTGTAAACATGGACCCTCTCCAGGGCTAGCACATCGTCCCTCAGATATGGTGCCCAAAATTGCTCACGATATTCCAAATGCGGCCTTACCAACACCTTGTAGAGCCTCAGCATTACATCCCTGTTTTTTTATACAAGCCCTCTCGAAATAAATTCTAGCATTCCCTTGCATGTGCTTTCTTTACTACCGATTCGACTTGCAGATTAACATTTTGGGATTCCTCACTCCCAAGTCCCTTTGCACCTCCGATTTCTCTCCCCATTTAGAAAATTGTTTCCACTTTTATTCCTACTACCAAAATGCATGACTCCATACTTTGCTCCACTATATTCCATCTGCCATTGTGGGCTCATTGGCCAGTGGTGCCAGCTCTGATTTGTCCTGTACCTTTTCGTACCCCTAGCTTCCCTCTTCCCTGACAATCCGTCTGAAGAAGGGTCTCGACCCGAAACGTCACCTAATCCTTCTCTCCAGAGACGCTGCCTGTCCCGCTGAGTTGCTCCAGCATCTTGTGCCTATCTTCAGTGTAAATCAGCATCTGCAGTTCCTTCCGACATATTTTGTCAAACAAAGGGTCCAAGTCCCATAACTCCCTGAAAGTGGTAATGCAAGTCAGAGAGTGACAAATATGGTGCATGATATGCTTGCTTTCATTGGTCAGGGCATTGAATATGGGTGATGCAGATACAACAGCAGCTATGCCACCCCTAAAGTTGTGCCAGACTTTCAACTATGGCATTTAATTGACTCTTGTAATGAAAGTTGCCTTATTTTAATGTGTTATCTGTTCTTTTTGAACTGCTGGAGAACAGACCTGCGTTCCAAATGCTGTTCATAGAAGACATAAAATACTTAGGCCTGGCATAAAGATTTGATTTTAATGTCAAAATAATGAGTTTTATAATTAAATTAAAACAGGAAATTGGGTATTGTAGTTGCAATGGAACATTATTGTCTAAATTGCTGTAACTCACTTGAGTTTTCTCAATCAGATTGTCTCAGTGAGATGAGAACATTGCAGGTTGATTCAGTTGCTTGGGCAGCTCACTTCAACACGGATGTATAGTTCTCTGAATGTGGACAAGTTAATGAAGATTACCATATGATCTCCCGGTGGCTCAGCACTTCAACTCCCCCTCCCATTCCGAATCCGACCTTTCTGTCCTGGGCCTCCTCCATGGCCAGAGTGAGCACCACCGGAAATTGGAGGAGCAGCACCTCATATTCCGCTTGGGCAGTCTGCACCCCCAGCGGCTTGAACATTGACTTCTCCA
This sequence comes from Raja brachyura, assembly GCA_963514005.1. The sequence continues at coordinate 6,083,382 of OY740789.1, forward strand.
ATTTCCGGTAGCCCTTGCTATCTCCTCCTCTTCTCAGCTCTCCCTCAGCCCTCTGGCTCCTCCTCTTCCTTTCTTCTTCCCGCCCCCCCCCCCCTCCCCCCCCCCCCCCTCCCCCCCCCCCCCCACCCTACATCATTCCGAAGAAGGGTTTCGGCCCAAAACGGTGCCAATTTCCTTAGATGCTGCCGCACCCGCTGAGTTTCTCCAGCACTTTTGTCTACCTGAGGCAATGAAGAAAGTGTGTCGCCCCGAAACGTCACCCATTCCTTCTCTCCAGAGACGCTGCCTGTCCCACTGAGTTACTCCAGCACTTAATGAAGAAGTTTGGCCAAGTACACAGTTCCCCGAAAATGGCATCAGGGATAGATAAGATGGTAAAGAAGGTGGTTGGCACATTGCCCTTCATCAGAATCTACAGTGCCCTCCATAATGTTTGGGACAAAGACCCATCATTTATTTAATTGCCTCTGTACTCCACAATTTGAGATATGTAATAGAAAAAATCACATGTGGTTAAAGTCCATATTGTCAGATTTTAATAAAGGCCATTTTAATACATTTTGGTTTTACCGTGTAGAAATTACAGCAGTGTTTACATAGTATAATGTGGATAAATGTGAGGTTATCCACTTTGGTGGCAAAAATAGGAAAACCGACTACTATCTAAATGGTGGCCGATTAGGAAAAGGGGAGATGCATCGCGACCTGGGTGTCATGGTACACCAGTCATTGAAAGGAGGCATGCAGGTACAGCAGGCAGTGAAGAAAGCCAATGGAATGTTAGCTTTCATAGCAAAAGGATTTGAGTATAGGAGCAGGGAGGTTCTACTTCAGTTGTATAGGGTCTTGGTGAGGCCACACCTGGAGTATTGCGTACAGTTCTGGTCTCCAAATCTGAGGAAGGACATTATTGCCATAGAGGGAGTGAAGCGAAGGTTCACCAGACTGATTCCTGGGATGTCAGGACTGTCTTATGAACAAAGACTGCATAGACTCGGTTTATACTCTCTAGAATTTAGGAGATTGAGAGGGGATCTTATAGAAACTTACAAGATTCTTAAGGGGTTGGACAGGCTAGATGCAGGAAGATCCTCAACATTTTCATGGAGAGGATTGTGCGTATATGGAACAATAGACAATAGGTGCAGGAGTAGGCCATTCGGCCCTTCGAGGCAGCACCGGCATTCAATGTGATCATGGCTGATCATCCCCAATCAATAACCTGTGCCTGCCTTCTCCCCATATCCCCGACTCCGCTATCTTTAAGAGCCCTATCTGGCTCTTTCTTGAAAGCATCCAGAGAACCGGCCTCCACCGCCATCTGAGGCAGAGAATTCCACGGACTCACCACTCTCTCAAACTGCGAGAGAAAGTGGTCGAGGCAGATATAACAACCACATTTAAAAAACACCTGGACAGGTACATGGATGGGAAAGATTCAGGGGAATAATGGGACAAATATTGGCAAATGGGCCTCCCAAATAGTGAAAGGCCTGGATAGAGTGGATGTGGAGAGGATGTTTCCACTAGTGGGGGAGTCCAGGATCAGAGACCATAGCCTCAGAAGTAAAGGACATTCCTTTAGAAAGGAGGTGAGGAGGAATTTATTTAGTCAGAGGGTGGTGAATCTGTGGAATTCATTGCCACAGAAGACTCTGAAAGCCAAGCCAATGGATATTTTTAAGGCAGGGATTGATAGATTCTTGAATAGTGTCTTATTGTGGGGAGAAGGCAGGAGAATGGGGTTAAGAGGGAGAGATAGATCAGCCGTGAGCGGAGTAGACGATGGGCCGAATGGTCTCATTCTGCTCCTATCACTTAAGGATTTATGAGCATAGACCGGCATCTTGGACAGCACAGACAAGTTGGGCCGAAGGACCTGTGCCCATGCTGAATGACTCAGTGACTAATAAAGATGAACCCTGGAGATGTTTAAAGCACGCAGCAGAGTCATAGCAAGAGAAAGCCGGCACAAAGTAGGACCAGACTGGGCATGTACAGTCACTTGTTACCCTGCCTTTGCTTAATGTTCATTTCACGTCTGTCTGTCTGTCTGTCTGTCTTGCGTTTAGCATCCCAGTCTCGCTTGGAAGTGTTAACATATGTGGCATTTGTGTCGTTTTGCACTGATTGCCTCAAGTGTGACGCTCGCCATCCAAGAGCTGAGCAGCGGAACGGAACCCGCTGAGAAGCAAGACTCATCTTTAAAGAGCAGAAACAGGCATCCGTAAAGAGAGGAAATCAAATGATTTTCTGCTGCCGTTCAGTTAACTTTAGTAACATCCAGAGGTCAGGAGTGGGCAATTCTAAAGAGTGCTCGCTCCACAGGCAGCCCCTGGATCAGTAATAGCCCTGTCCCACGGTACGAGTTCATTCCAAGAGCTCTCCCGAGTTTAAGGAGTTAAGGGGTCACAGTTTAAGGATAAGGGGGATGTCTTTTAGGACCGAGATGAGAAAATCATTTTTCACACAGAGAGTGGTGAATCTGCAGAATTCTCTGCCACAGAAGGTAGTTGAGGCCAGTTCATTGGCTATATTTAAGAGGGATTTAGATGTGGCCCTTGTGGCTAAAGGGATCAGGGGGTATGGAGAGAAGGCAGGTACAGGATACTGAGTTGCATGATCAGCCATGATCGCATTGAATGGCGGTGCAGGCTCGAAGGGCCGAATGGCCTACTCCTGCACCTATTTTCTATGTTTCTATGTTTAAAAAAAAATCAAACTGGTGGTAAGCACGGAGAATGAACGTAGCGGGTACGTCGGAGATCGGGGACGTCTCTTAGCGCTAACGGCAGGCACTCGGGAAGACTCACTAACGGCAGGCACTCGGGAAGACTTGTGAAGATTTTTCAACATGATGAAAAATGTCCACGAGAGCCCCCAGTACCGACAAGCGGCCATTACTGGAAATCTCCCAGTCTGAATCAGGGCAAACCCGGGAGAGCTCTCCTATCGTGAACTCGTACCGTGGGACAGGGCCATTAGCCTGTAGAAAGGAACTGCAGATGCTGGTACATACCAAAGATAGCCACACAGTGTCTGAAGAAGGGTCGCGACCCGAAACGTCATCCATCCTTTTTCCCCCAGAGATGCTGCCTGACCCACTGAGTTACTCCAGCTCTTTGTGTCTAGTTTAGTTTTAGAGATACAGTGCGGAAATAGGCCCTAAGGCCCACCATGTCCTCACCGACCAGCGATCCCCGCACAATAACACTATCCCACACACACTAGGGATCATTTTACATTTACACCAAGCCAATTAACTTACAAACCTGCACGTCTTTGGAGTGTGGCGGGAAACCGATGATCTCGGAGAAAACCCACCCAGGTCACAGGGGGAGCGTCCAAACTCCGTACAGACAAGCGTCCGTCATCAGGATCAAACCCGGGTCCGTAGCCCTGCAAGGCAGTAGCTCTAGCTTGAGTCAGTGGTCTATCTTCAGTTAGCCTGTATTTCAGTCGATGCATATATCTGCAGCGAAGCACAAAGTGCTGGAGAAACTCAGTGGGTCGGGCAGCGTCTGTGGAGGGAATGCATTGAGCAGCTGTAGTTCCTCGTGTCTCCACATGTTTGCAACATTTAGGTGATCGGGCAACAGTTGTGGGGACTGCAGATGCCGGCTTACACCGAAGATAGACCCAAAATGCTGGAGTAACTCAGCGGGTCAGGCAGCATCTCTGGAGAGAGGGAATGGGTGACGTTTCAGGTCAAGATCCTTCTTCAGGAGAGGTCTGTGGAGAGTGGCTGATGTTTTGGGTGTAGATGCCGAAATTGAAACTATCTTTGCCAGCTGTAGCAAGCGTGTTTGGAACGTGGAATTCATTCCATGAGCGGTGCCAGGGGCAGGTGTATGGTGGCCTGGGGGGGGAGGGGGGGATCTAGTGCTGTGCAAGGAAGCCGGCAGCATTATATCATACGATCATAAGTGATCGGAGCAGAATTAGGCCATTCGACCCATCATGTCTAATCCGCCATTCAATCATGGCTGATCTATCTCACCCTCCTAACCCCATTCTCCTGCCTTCTCCCAATAACAATAGACAATAGGTGCAAGAGTAGGCCATTTGGCCCTTCGAGCCAGCACCACCAATCAATGTTATCATGGCTAGTCATCCCCAATCAGTACCCCGTTCCTGCCTTCTCCCCATATCCCCTGACTCCGCTATCTTTAAGACCTCTGACACCAGTACTAATCAACAATCTATCTACCTCTGCCTTAAAAATATCCACTGACTCGGCCTCCACAGCCTTCTGTGGCAAAGACTTCTACAGATTCACCACCCTCTGACTATCCTTCAGTGCTTTAATCTGTGCTATGCGTTAGACACTGGGATTATGTGCACGCAGATAAGAGTTGATCTTGGCATCATGTTCAGCACAAACATTGTGGGCTGAAGGGCCTGTTCCAGTGTTGTACTGTTCTATGTTAATCTCATTGCCCCTTGCGACTTCTATTCCTTTCTCGCTTGCATGTGTCCACCTTCTGAACATCTGTGCTATGCGTTTCAACTATTCCATGTCGGCGTTGGTTCCTCATTAGTTTAGTTTATTGTTGTCACCTGTACCAAGCTTTTATTTGTGCGCTATCATGTTGAAGAAAAGGCAAATACACGATTACCATCAAGCCATCCACAGTGTACAGATGACGTGTACAACATTTAGTGGTGACGTTTCTCGACCCGAAACGTCACCCATTCCTTCTCTCCAGAGATGCTGCCTGGCCACGCTGACCCACGGTACGAGTTCATTCCAAGAGCTCTCCCGGATTTGCCCTGATTCGAACTCGGAGATTTACGGTAATGGCCACTCGTCGGTACTCGGGGCTCTCATGGACATTTTTCAACACGTTGAACATTTTTCACGAGTCTTCCCGTGCTTACCTGCCGTTAGCGAGTCTTCCCAAATACCTGCCGTTAGCATTAGGAGCCGCTAAGAGACGTCCCCGAGCTCCGACGTACCCGCTAAGTTCATTCTCCGTGCTTACCACGAGTTTGATTTTTTTTAAACTCGGGAGAGCTTTTGGAATGAACTCGTACCGTGGGACAGGGCTATTACTCCAGCTTTTTGTGTCTATCTTTGGTTTAACCCCACATCTGCAGTTCCTTCCTACACTTAATGCAAGATAAAGTCCAATTAGCGATAGTTCAAAGAGTGTACAATGAGGTAGATGGAGGTCAGGACAACACTTTAACTCCTTTTTAGGATGAGTCTAAAACAATGTTGACGCAAGGAACTGCAGATGCTGGTTTACAAAATCAGAGACCATAAGTGCTGGAGTTACTCAGCGGATCCGGCAGCATCTCTGGAGAATATTTCAGGTCAGGACCTTTCTTCAGACCAAGTATAGTAGGGTGGAGATTATATGTTGAGAATATAGATAGGAATAAGTTGTGGGTTTATAGATTGGAGGATATTGAGAATGATTTCAAGAACAAACCTTGGAGCAAAGGAAATAGGCAACGTTTCGGGTCGAGACCCTTCTTCAATCTTGGAGCGAAGGAAATAGGCAACGTTTCGGGTCGAGACCCTTTTTCAATCTTGGAGCGAAGGAAATAGGCAACGTTTCGGGTCGAGACCCTTTTTCAATCTTGGAGCGAAGGAAATAGGCGACGTTTCGGGTCGAGACCCTTCTTCAGACTGATGTGGAGGGGGGGGGGTGCGTCTGCTAGAATGATAGATGCCAGGGGTTGGTTTGAGTGCAGGTTCAGTCTCGGCGAGCTGACGTCACCCTGGTTTCATTTGGGAGATTGCAGCTATCCCCCTGACTGGAGCGACAGGATAGATTAACCTAGTTTGGTCTCCTGACAATTAATGATAATCCCTGCCATGCACTGCGAATATATTGATGTTAATAAATGCGGGATCAGGGTGATGGACGATGGTAGTTTTTTTTAAAAAGCAGCGTCGTTGATTAGATCGTCCTCAGAGCGAGACATACCTATGTGTGCAGTTAAGATTTGAACAAAGACATCAAAATGAAAGCAGGTTATTATAAGCAGTGCACTGACTGCATCAGAAATTGTGACCTGCTACTAAAGGGTTACTTGTTTTCACCACCATATCTTTGTTTCTCCTGCTTTTGCTGCTATTTGTTTTGTTATCAAAACCCCAACTGGTCTGGTCGCACTACAAGTGCTGATTTAAGTGGTGCGCTGAAACTGAACCAAGGTTGGATTGTGCGAGCTGGGTGCTGGCGCTTAGCGTCGACCCGCCGGAGCGGCGGAGACATGAATCACTCTAAATTGTCCGTCCAGAATTAGGAATCCGTTGCAGAATTATTCATAGATCTGAGAATGATGTTGCCATATGGTACCTTTCCTCATCAGCCAGCAATGTTCTAATCAGGGCCGTGTCTCCTTGGTGGGTGAGTCGTTTAACATGATGGAAGGTTCCACCTCAGCTTTGCATTTGAATGCCCCCTTTGCGGGATGCTCTGTTTCAGAATATATATTTAAAAGTCAATCGTTGTCCTTGCTTGAATTTCTACTTGAGCTGAAAGTCAACGTGCAGGAGGTAATTTCAATATTCCTCCCATTCGTTCTCATTCTAACCCCACCCATCTCTCCAAAGGCGTTTTTGAGAATAGCAGTTGTACAGCACAGAAACGCCCTTGACGACCCTTTTGTGATTCGCACTAATCCCATGTGTCTGCACTAAGGTCGAATCCTTATATGCCTTGTTTAAGAAAGAACTGCATGCAGATGCTGGTAAATCGAAGGTAGACACAAAATGCTGTGAGTAGCTCAGTGGGTGAGGCAGCATCTATGGAGAGAAGGATTTGGCGACGTTTCGGATTTGTTTAAGTTGTTTCCTCTGTGGTAGAATCCAGAACCAGATGTCATGGTTTAAAAAATATTAGATTGTTCATTTGCAACAGATGTGAAGAGAATTTGTTTTAGCCGAGGGTCACGACTTCATGTGTGAAAGCACATAAGTCTATAAACGTTTTTAAGGCAGAGGTTGATAGAAGCTTCTTCTCATCGAGTCCACGCACAAGATCAGAAGTTGTCCTGCCAGAGATGAACACACTTCTCGGCGTCTGCATACAATGGTGTCTGTCTTGTCACCTCTTGCGCTTCTTGTGCGTGGCGGTGGAAAGATTGGTGGAAGCAGGGCCGCGATCAACGTGAACGCTCTTTCCTTGACCCCTATGAGAAGGTGGCAGGCATACTGCGGGTAAATGGAATTAGTGTCGGAAGGATAAAGTGGGCAGAATGGATGTCGTGGGCTGAAGGGCCTCTTTCTCTGCTGCTCATGTCTTTGACTATGACTAATATAAACTCTGCTGGAAGACAATAAATCTGCTTTGTATTGTGCATAGTTTTGGCTGCCTTCACATTGGAGTCATTTATTAATGCTGACTAACTTTGGCTCGACATGGAAAAGGAGGTGCATATTGTTCTTGAAGTGAATTAACTGTATTGGTCTTGAACTATTAAACAATTCAGCAGAGCCTTTGTCTCTGAACTTAATGGAACAGGCATTAAGCTGTGGGCCAGATTATATTCTCTCTTCCAGGAAAGAGTTGGGAGGAGGGAAATCCACGAGGAATACTAGCGTGGATAAAGAACAGGCAATCCTGGATTCATTTATGTGTATTCCGACTGGAAAAATCATTTCAAAGTGACGACTAGAAGTCTTGGGGCTACTTTTAGTTTTTTTTCAACACATTCATTCGAAATATAATTTCCATTAAAAATTCCATTGCACTAATGAGATTAGAGATGGTTCCTATTCCCATTCCCATTCCCGCACCAACCTTGTGTAAGAAAGAACTGCAGATGCTGGTTAAAATCCAAAGATAGACACAAAATGCTGGAGTAACTCAGCGGATCCGGCAGCATCTATGGATGGCTAACTGAATGGTTGTAATAATGGGCCTGTGCCACTTTGCGATTTGTTTTTTTGGGCAACTGCCGGTGATTGTCATAGTCGTGGTAGTTCGCCCGACAACCAACGTCAGCACCTACGACAGGAGAAGTCAAACTGCGCTCATTGGCGTCAAATCCACTGTCATCTAAACTTTTTCAACATGTTGAAAATTTAGCGGCGACCAGAAAGACGCTATGACCTTTTTGCGCGACGCAGGAGACTACTCACCGCCAACATGTGGCGACAAACCATATAACCATATAACCATATAACAAGGCCCTCTCGGCCCTTCCAGTCCGTGCCGACCATTTATTTTCCCCTAGTCCCATCTACCTGCACTCAGACCATACCCCTCCATTCCCCTCCCGTCCATATACCTATCCACTTTACTTTTAAATGTTAAAATCGATCCTGCCTCCACCACTTCTGCTGGAAGATCATTCCCCACAGCCACCACTCTCTGAGTAAAGAAGTTCTCCCTCATGTTACCCCTAGACTTCTGTTCCTTAATTCTCATGTCATGCCCTCTTGTTTGAATCTTTCCTACCCTCAATGGGAAAAGCTTATCCACGTCAACTCTGTCTATCCCTTTCATCATTTTAAAGACCTCAATCAAGTCCCCCCTTAACCTTCTGCGCTCCAAAGAATAAAGACCTAACTTGTTCAACCTTTCTCTGTAACTTAGTTGCTGGAACCCAGGCAACATTCTAGTAAATCTCCTCTGTACTCTCTCTATTTTGTTGACATCCTTCCTATAATTAGGCGACCAAAATTGTACACCATACTCCAGAATTGGTCTTACCAATGCCTTGTACAATTTTAACATTACTTCCCTACTCCTATATTCAATGCTCTGATTTATAAAGGCCAGCACACCAAAAGCTTTCTTTACCACCCTATCTACATGTGATTCCACCTTCAGGGAACTATGCCCAGTTATTCCTAGATCCCTCTGTTCCACAGCATTCCTCAATTCCCTACCATTTACCATGTACGTCCTATTTTGATTTGTCCTGCCAAGATGTAGCACCTCACACTTATCAGCATTAAACTCCATCTGCCATCTTTCAGCCCACTCTTCCAAATGGCCCAAATCTCTCTGTAGACTTTGAAAATCCAGTTCATTATCCACAGCACCCCCTATCTTAGTAACCAGTCTCCTGTAGTTGCCTGAAAAATTGCCTAAGTGGCACAGGCCCATAACCCTCCCCCACATCTCTTTCAGCTTTCTCCCCCCACTTCTACAATCACTCTGACCTGAACGGAAACGTCGCCCATCCATGTCCTCCAGAGATGCTGCGTAACGCCTCCAGCACTCCGTGTTGTTTGCTAAAGGCACGGAAAATTGCCCTTTGCCTCCTGGCGAATATTCATCTCCTATTCAACATCACTGATATAGGATCTGATCCTTCACACCATTGCTGTGCTCACATTATTTGCCACCATTTTTAAATATTGCATAGTGTCCAGAAAAGCCATGAAATGAAAGGACACGTAGTGCTGGAGTAACTCAGCCGGTCAGGCAGCATCTCCGGTGAACATGGATGGCTTCAGCTCAAGGCCCTTCCTGTCTCAGCGACGATGAAATGAAACAGATCAATAGACAGTAGGTGCAGGAGTAGGCCATTCGGCCCTTCGAGCCAGCACCGCCATTCAATGTGATCACAGCTGATCATCCCCAATCAGTACCCCGTTCCTGCCTTCTCCCCATATCCCCTGACTCCGCTATCTTTGAGAGCCTTATCCAGCTATCTCTTGAAAGTATCCAGAGTGAATGTGCACACTCTCGTGCCCAGAGTAGGGGAATTGAGAACCAGAGGAGATAGGTTTAAGGTGGGGGGGGGGGGGGGGGGGGGGGGGAAGGGGGGAAGAGATTGAATAGGAACCTGAGGGGTTTTCTTTACACAGTGGTGGCTGTATGGAACGAGCTGCTGGAGGGGCTAATTGAGGTTGGTATGATAGCAACGTTTGAGATACATTTGCACAGCTACATGGATAGGACAGGTTTAGAGGGATAAGGGCCAAACGTGGGCAGGTGGGACTAATGTGGATGGGGCATGTTGGTGGACATGGGCATCGTGGGCCAAAGGGCCTGTTTCCACACTGTGTCACTCTGGGTTTCTGGAACAAGATGCCCATTTGAACTAAAGGGCCTGTCCCACTTGGCCATCGTTTGCGCATCACGCAGATGGCGGGCGAAGATTTTGTACATCACAAACTCCTGCGATGCCGCGCGCAGCCGCGCGTCACTGCCTATGTCATCACGCACCATGCGAGCACCACGTGCGTGTCGCGACGGTGCGTCGTGCGTCGTGACGCGTAAATGATGTCGGGTAAATTACGCACAAATGACGGCCAAGTGGGACAGGCCCTTCAAACACTGAGGAACTGCAGTCTATTGACAAACACAAAAAGCTGGAGTAACTCATAGAAACATAGAAAATAGGTGCAGGAGGAGGCCATTCGGCCCTTCGAGCCAGCACCGCCATTCATTGTGATCATGGCTGATCGTCCGCTATCAATAACCCGTGCCTGCCTTCTCCCCATATCCCTTGACTCCACTAGCCGCTAGAGCTCTATCCAACTCTCTCTTAAATCCAACTCAGCGGGTCAGGCAAAAAAGCAACAGGATACAGTGCGGAAGCAGGCCCTTCGGCCCGTTGAGTCCACGCTGACCAGCGATCCCCGCACACCAACACTATCACAGGGACGTTTCAGGTCAAGATCCTTCTTCAGACGCAGTCTGATGTTATTTCTTTTGGACTACATGAAGACATGGGAAAGATTGGAATGTCTCAGACGCCAAATGCCCAGGCAGATGCCCTCAACAGTGGCGGGTTCAAAGGGATTGTACTGTACGAGTGCAGGAGGAGGGCCAACCCACTGCCTGGGTTAGCACTAGCATGGCGTGTGGAGCTAATTACAGTGATCTATGGCTGAGATTGTCTGCGGCTCTTCACCGAGCACACTGTCTCATTAGCAATCCCTTCAGAAAGCCGACGACATCATTAATTTATTTCTTGTGTATGTCGAAAGATATATTTCAAACATGAAGTCATGAAATGATGTGTTTTGTTATTCTTTTTCCGCAGTAATTGTGTTTATGATAACTGAACTGATTTCCATTCCAAAGTGCCAGTCGTTTGGCAACAGCTCAGCCTGACGGGGTGAATGCGTCTGGGTTGGTTTGGTTCCTTCACTCTTCATAAGTTCTAGGAGTAGAATTAGGCCATTTGGCCCGTCACGTCTATTCCACCATTCAATCGTGGCTGATCTAACTTTTCCTCTCAACCACATTCTCCTGCCCTCTCCCCCACAATGGCCCTGTCCCACGGTACGAGTTCATTCCAAGAGCTCTCCCGAGTTTAAAAAAAAAATCAAACTTGTGGTAAGCACGGGGAATGAACGTAACGGGTACATCGGAGCTCGGGGACGTCTCTTAGCAGCTCGTAGCGCTAACGGCAGGTACTCGGGAAGACTCGCTAACGGCAGCTAAACTCGGGAAGACTCGTGAAGATTTTTCAACATGTCCACGAGAGCCCTGAGTACCGACGAGCGTAAATCTCCGAGTTCGAATCAGGGCAAACCCGGGAGAGCTCTTGGAATGAACCCGCACAGTGGGACAGGGCTTTAACCCTGACACCCGTACCAATCAAGAATCTATCTATCTCTGCCTTTAAAACATCCACTGACTTGGCCTCCACCACTGTCTCCGGTGATGAATTCCACAGATTCATATAACCATATAACCATATAACAATTACAGCACGGAAACAGGCCATCTCGGCCCTTCAAGTCCGTGCCGAACAACTTTTCCACCACCCTCTGACTGAAGAAATTCCTCCTCTTCTCCTTTCTAAAGGTGTGTTTTTTTTATACTGAGGCTGTGACCTCTAGGTCCTAGACTCTCCCACTAGTGGAAACATAGAAACATAGAAATTAGGTGCAGGTGCAGGAGTAGGCCATTCGGCCCTTCGAGCCTGCACCGCCATTCAATATGATCATGGCTGATCATCCAACTCAGTATCCCGTACCTGCCTTCTCTCCATACCCTCTGATCCCCTTAGCCACAAGGGCCACATCTAACTCCCTCTTAAATATAGCCAATGAACTGGCCTCAACTTCCCTCTGTGGCAGAGAGTTCCAGAGACCCACCACTCTCTGTGTGAAAAAATTCCTTCTCATCTCGGTCCTAAAGGATTTCCCCCTTATCCTTAAGCTGTGACCCCTTGTCCTGGACGTCCCCAACATCGGGAACAATCTTCCAGCATCTAGCCTGTCCAACCCCTTAAGAATTTTGTAAGTTTCTATAAGATCCCCTCTCAATCTCCTAAATTCTAGAGAGTATAAACCGAGTCTATGCAGTCTTTGTTCATAAGACAGTCCTGACATCCCAGGAATCAGTCTGGTGAACCTTCTCTGCACTCCGTCTATGGCAATAATGTCCTTCCTCAGATTTGGAGACCAGAACTGCACGAAACATCCTCTCCACATCCACTCTATCCAGGCCTGTTCTGCCATTGAGTCCAAACCTGATGGTAAATTATGGTTTAGATTACGCATCTACTTTGCAGGAATACTCTCAACCATCAAAAAAGTGTGTTGGTTACGTAACGCCGTCCATTTTTGTCATTAAAATGGAATGCTTTGAATGCCTTATGCGATTTGAAGAATCAACACTCGGCTGGTGAAAAGGAGTTGTGCAAAGAACACGCAGAACCTAAATGGAAATTTACGGCAAAGCACTGAACAAAACACTGAACAATGCCTAGAAGTATTCATCCCATCTAGCTGGAGGGCGCACAGATAGATTGAACAGGAGGCTAGATAAGCAGATCTGGTAGGCGATAGGAGAGGAGAGGAAGGAATTGGCGACAGGGCCTGGTGCTTAAGAATGGGAGGGGGTTTGTGTGGAGACATGTTGCCATGGATGTGTTGGGCTGAATGCATTCTGTGCTGTGACCTATGCACATACTATTCCACCTTTCCTCACTTATTCAGCTTTCAACTTTGAGTAGAGTTAAGAGTTTAAACTAATGCGTGGAAACAGTCCTTCGGCACAGTGGGACCGGCAGCATTTCCAGAGATGCTGTCTGTCCCGCTGAGTTACTCCAGCATTATGCACCTTCTCTCCAGAGATGCTGCCTGTCCCGCTGAGTTACTCCAGCTTTTTGTGTTTATCTTCAGTTTAAACCAACATCTGCAGTTCCTTCAAGTTCAAGAGAGTTTATTGTCATGTGTCCCTGATAGGACAATGACGTTCATGCTTTGCTTCAGCACACCGGAACAGATCAGTGTGTCCAAATACCATTGTATAAATATATACACACATGAATAAATAAACTGATAAATTGCAAATAAACAGATTATGGGCTATTAATGTTCAGAGTTTGTCCGAGCCGAGTTTAATAGCCTGATGGCTGTGGGGAAGTAGCTATTCCTGAACCTGGTCGTTGCAGTCTTCAGGCTCCTGTAATGTCTACCCGAAGGCAGCGGGGAGATGAGTGTGTGGCCAGGGTGGTGTGGGTCCTTGATGATGCTGCCAGCCTTTTTGAGGCAGCGACTGTGATAAATCCCCTCCATGGAAGGGAGGTCAGAGCCGATGATGGACTGGGCAGTGTTTACTACTTTTTGTAGTCTTTTCCTCTCCAAGGCGCTCAAGTTGCCGATCCAATCCACGATGCAACCAGTCAGCAAGCTCTCTACTGTGCACCTGTAGAAGTTAGAGAGAGTCCTCCTTGACAGACCAACTCTCCATAATCTTCTCAGGGAGTAGAGGCGCTGATGTGCTTTTTTTATGATTGCATCAGTGTTCTGGGACCAGGAAAGAACTTCAGAAATATGCACGCCCAGGAATTTGAAGCTCTTGACCCTTTCCACCATCTACCCAGTGATATAAACGGGACTGTGGGTCCCCATCCTACCCCTTCCAATACCACAATCAGTTCCTTGGTTTTGCTGGTGTAGAGGGCCAGGTTATTGTGCTGGCACCATTTGGTCAATCGGTCGATCTCACTTCTCTGATTCATCCGCATCAGTGATACGTCCCACAACAGTGGTATCGTCAGTGAACTTGATGATGGAGTTTGCACTATGACCGGCTACGCAGTCATGAGTATAGAGTGAGTACAGCAGGGGGCACCATCCAAACTTTGTTTGGTTTGCTTTAGTTTTTTGCCACGTGTACTGAGGTACAGTGTAATCTATGGAGTATCTTCTTATTTCCTAAATTTAAGTTTCTGAAATGTAATTTTTGAAAGGTAGAGAGGTTGATCATGGCGCAAATCAACTCTTACCTCGACAAAAACCTGGACCCACTGCAGTTCGCTTACCGCCACAACAGATCAATGGTGGATGCGATCTCGCTGGCTCTTCACTCCGCTCCGGACCACTTGGACAACAAAAACTGATATGTCAGGCTGTTATTCATTGACCACAGCTCGGCATTTATCACAATTATCCACTCCAAGCTGGTTACCAAACTCTCAGAACTGGGTTTCTGTGTATCTCTCTGCAGTTGGATCCTCGACTTCCTCGTTCACAGACCACAGTCTGTTCGTGGAAATGTGTCAACGTTGATAACAATCAGCACGGGAGCACCTCAAGGCTGCGTGTTCAGCCCCCTGCTATACTCACTCTATACTCATGACTGCGAAAAGACTGCAAAAAGTTGTCAACACTGCCCAGTCCGTCATCGGCTCTGACCTCCCTACCACCGAGAGGATCCATCGCAGTCGCTGCCTCATAAAGGCTGGCAGCATCATCAAGGGCCCACACCATCCTGGCCACACTCATCTCTCGCTGCCTTCAGGTCGAAGGTACAGGAGCCTGAAATCTGCAACGTCCAGGTTCAGGAATAGCTGCTTCCCCACAGCCTGTGGGGCTGAGTTGAACTGCCTGTTCAACTCAAACAGAACATTAATAGTCCATTGCACTTCATCTGTTTATTTATGTGTGTGTATATATATATTCATTGGTATATGGACACACTGTTCTGTTCTGTATTTATTTATGCCTACTATATTCTGTTGTGCTGAAGCAAAGCAAGAATGTCATTGTCCTATCTGGGGCACATGACAATAAACTCTCTTGAATCTTAATTTGCAGATGAAAAATAAAGATGCAGAAACAAAGAACTGCAGATGTTGGATGATATGCAAAAGGATTATTAATAATGGTGATCACAAAAACTAACATTGTTATAAAATCCCCGGTTACACAAAAAGCTGGAGAAACTCAGCGGGTGCAGCAGCATCTAAGGAGCGAAGGCGATAGGCGACGTTTCGGGTCGAGACCCTTCTTCCCCATCTGGTTTACCAATATGGTCGTGTAAAAGTTTGTCCATTCAAACTTTTATAGCTCTGGACCCACTGTGAGGTAGTTACAGAGACATACAGTGTGCAAACAGGCCCTTCAGCCCAACTTGCCCCATCTACACCAGCCCACCCTCAAGTCCTCTAAACCTACCCTATCCATGTACCTGCCCAAATAATAGAAACATAGAAAATAGGTGCAGGTGTAGGCCCTTCGGCCCTTCGAGCCAGCAGTGCCATTCAATGTGATCATGGCTGATCATCCAGAATCACTACCCCGTTCCTGCTTTTTCCTCATATCCCTTGATTCCGTTAGCCCTAAGAGCTATATTTAGCTCTCTCTTTAATACATCCAGTGAATTGGCCTCCACTGCCTCCTGTGGCGGGGAATTCCACAGATTCGCAACTCTCTGGGTGAAAAAAGTGCTGTTTGTTGCTTTGATAAAATGCAAAATCTTTATTTTTCATAAAAGGGCACAAATTGCCGGAGTAACTCAGTGGGTCAGGCAGCGTCTCTGGAGAACATGGATAGGGGACGTTTCGGGTCAGTCTAGACCCAATCCGAAACGTCACTTATCCATGTTCTCCCGAGATGCTGCCTGACCCGCTGAGTTACTCCGGCAATTTGTGCCCTTTTATGAAAAATAAAGATTTTGCATTTTATCGAAGCAACAAACAGCAAGTATATTCGTCGACCGAACTACCCACTCAACCTTTTACCTCTATGGAAGGGTTAAATGGGACAAATGCAGCAATCCTCAGTAAGTCAGGATGCCATTTGCAGATGCACTTCACTGTACCTCGGTACACGTGACAATAAACTAAACTAACCTAAAAGGCATGTATAAATAGTAGGCGATGATTTCACAAGTTTGTAAGAAAATGGTGGTAGTTTAGTTTTGAGATAGGCCCTTTGGCCCATCGAGCGATCATCCACACACCAGCACTGTCCCACACGCACACTGGGGGCAACTTGTAATTTTTACCGAAGCCATTTTACCTACAAAACTGTACGTCTTTGGAGTGTGGGAGGAAAGCGGAGCACCCAGAGAAAACCCAGCAGGTCACGGGGAGAGCGTGCAAACTCCGCACAGACCGCACGCGTAGTCAGGATGGAACCCGGTTCCCTGGCGCTGTGAGGCAGCAACTCTACCGCTGCACCTCGGTGCCACCGAAGTAGTTACGTTATTACTGCCAAACGGATTGCTGCATTACCCAGCTCAGTGGAGGCTGAAGCGGTGAACAGCAGCAGAGTGTTATTGCTGTGCTCAATCTGGGATCAGAGTTATGCTCAGTATATAAACTGCTGGCTATATCCTCCGAATGCCTTTTATGTCTATATGCCCTCAACCCACTCAAAGACAGAATCACCTTCAGCCACGATCATTTGTTAAGTTCTTTAGCACACGCTTGTGACTGCCATAAATGGCCGGGATTTAAGGATTTTTTTAGTGTTTGTTTGAGGGAGGTAATTGTCATTGCCAAGGCCAATATTTATCTCTCCATCCTGAATCACCCTTGAGAAGGTGCTGGTAAACTGGCTATTTAAATGCTGGAGGATTTGTTGTGAAGGTACCCTCCCTAACTAAAACAACAGCAGAAGGAGCAGAGATTTTCCACAGTGGCTCAGTGATATTGCTGCCTTACAGCGCCAGAGACACGGGTTCCATCCTGACCCTGGGTACTGTCATAGAAACATAGAAAATAGGTGCAGGAGGAGGCCATTCGGCCCTTCGAGCAAGCACCGCCATTCATTGTGATCATGGCTGATCGTCCCCAATCAATAACCCGTGCCTGCCTTCTCCCCATATCCACTAGCAACTAGAGCTCTATCTAACTCTCTCTTAAATCCATCCAGTGATTTGGTCTCCACTGCCCTCTGTAGCAGGGAATTCCACAAATTCACAACTCTCTGGGTGAAAATTATTTTTCTCACCTCATTCTGAAATGGCCTCCCCTTTATTCTAAGACTGTGGCCCTTGGTTCTGGACTCGCCCAACATTGGGAACATTTTTCCCTCATCTTGCTTGTCCAATCCTTTTATAATTTTATATGTTTCTATAAAATCCCCCCCTTATCTTTCTAAACTCCAGTGAATACAAGCCTAGTCTTTTCAATCTTTCCTCATATGACAGTCCCGCCATCCCAGGGATCAATCTCGTGAACCTGCGCTGCACTGCCTCAATCACAAGGATGTCCAGTGAACTCCAGTGAATACACGCCCAGTCTTTTCAATACAAGCAAGCCTTAGTCCTGTCTGTACGGAGTTTGCATGTTCTCCCTATTACTGGATAGAATAGCTGTGGAAAGGATGTTTCCACTAGTGGGAGAGTCTAGGACCAGAACTCATCGCCTCAGAATTAAAGGACGCTTCTTTAGGAAAGAGAAGAGGAGGAATTTCTTTAGCCAGAGGGTGGTGAATCTGTGGAATTCATTGCCTTCAGAAGGCTGTGGAGGCCATCCATTTATATTTTTACGGCAGAGATAGATAGATTATTGATTAGTGCGGGTGTCAGGGGGTAATGGGGAGAAGGTAGGAGAATGGGGTCAGGAGGGAAAGATAGATCAGCCATGATTGAATGGCGGAGTAGACGATGGGCCGAATGGCCTAATTCGGCTCCTGTTGCTTATGAACATGACTATATGGGTTTGCTCCATTTGTTTTTTTCTGGGGATCTCTACTTAATTCACAAGATGATGAAAGATCAACTTCTAGAAACAGCTCCTCTTCAAGTAGTTAATGAAGTATTGCATACTCTCTGTCAATTTGTGCTTTTTTTAAAAACTATCTCTTTCACACAACGTCCATGCCGAATATGATGAACTATCACGATAAACTAATCTCCTCTGCCTGCACTTGATACAGTTCTCTCCATTCTCTGCATTTCCACGTGCCAATCCAAAAACAGACAATAATAATGCAAAGGTAGACAAAAATGCTGGAGAAACTCAGCGGGTGGGGCAGCATCTACGGAGCGAAGGAATAGGTGACATTTCGGGTCGAGACCCTTCTTCAGACTGATGTGGAGGTGGGGAGGGGGGGGGGTGGGAAAAAAAAAGGAAGAGGCGGAGATAGAAGGCTGTGTGAGAGCTGGGAGTGGAAGGGGAAGGAGGGAGAAAACAGGGACTACCTGAAATTGGAGAAAACAATGTTCACACCACTGGGGTGTAAACTACCCAAGCGAAATATGAAGTGCTGCTCCTCCAATTTGCAGTGTGACTCACTCTGGCCATGGATGAGGCCCAGGACAGAAAGGTTGGATTCGGAATGAGAGGGGGAGTTGAAGTGCTGAGCCACCGGTAGATCAGGTTGGTTAATGCGGACCAAATTTCAGGTTGTCCTTGCTGTCTCTCCTTCCACTCGCCTTCTCAACTCTCCCACGACCAACTGTCTCCACCTCTTCCTTTCTTCTTCCCGCCTCCCCCTCACCCCCACATCAGTCTGAAGAAGGGTCTTGACCCGAAACGTATTCTTTCACTCCATAAATGCTGCTGCACCTGCTGAGTTTCTCCAGCACTTTTCTTGACCAGGTTAGGATGCTGCCTGACCCACAGCTTTTTGTTTCATTCGGTAATGGCTCTGTAACATATTGAGTTTCTCCAGCACTTTTGTCTGCCTTCGATTTTCCAGCATCTGCAGTTCCTTCTTAAGCATCCTCACCTGCGTGTTCAGCTGAGTTACTCCAGTGTTTTGTGTCTATTTCCGGTTTAAACCAGCACCTGCAGTTCCTTCCTACACATTACAGAATGAAATATATTTGAGCACGGTCTCAGTTCTAACCTTTCATTTGATAATTCAAGTTTGCTCGATCTAACCTCGGTCATTTCTGCCTGCGCACTGAGATGGGAATTATATGTCCTTGAATCATTTTTGAGACATTGTTTATCTAAACTAAAGCATTGTCCTTGTTGTTGTTGTTTGGAGCCAGGTATTGAACACCAACATTCAGAACCGAAGTCCGAAGCCTGGTTCAGCGTTCCAAGAACAAGAATTGGGATTCTTCCTTGAAACGGGACTTCAGCGAGCACACGTCATTTATTTTAAAAATGGGTAAGGAATGGATTACTCTTTGGAGCTCTCCATGTGTTTTTGCGCATTTATCTGTGCTTTTTTGGTTAAGGTTTCTATCATAGAAACATAGAAATTAGGTGCAGGAGTAGGCCATTCGGCCCTTCGAGCCTGCACCGCCATTCAATATGATCATGGCTGATCATCCAACTCAGTATCCCGTACCTGCCTTCTCTCCATACCCTCTGATCCCCTTAGCCACAAGGGCCACATCTAGCTCCCTCTTAAATATAGCCAATGAACTGGCCTCAACTACCCTCTGTGGCAGAGAGTTCCAGAGACTCACCACTCTCTGTGTGAAAAATGTCCTTCTCATCTCGGTCCTAAAGGATTTCCCCCTTATCCTTAAGCTGTGACCCCTTGTCCTGGACCTCCCCAACCTCGGGAACAATCTTCCTGCATCTAGCCTGTCCAACCCCTTAAGAATTTTGTAAGTTTCTATAAGATCCCCTCTCAATCTCCTAAATTCTAGAGAGTATAAACCGAGCCTATGCAGTCTTTGTTCATAAGACAGTCCTGACATCCCTATCACACAATGTCCATGCCAAACACGATAAACTATCAAGATAAACTGTCTCCTCTGCCTACACCATGTGTATCCGTTGGGTGGCTGCCTCACATGTAGCTCCTTTCACCCTTTTTGTTATTTTTAGTGTGTATGCTTTTAATGTTTCTCATGTCTTATGTGGGGGGTGGTGGGGGGGGGGGGCGAATAGGGGGAAACCCTTTCTCAGTCCTTATTTTAAGAATAAGGGGTGAGCCATTTAGAGCCGAGACGAGGAAACACTTTTTCTCACAGAGAGTTGTGGCTGATTATCCCCAATCAGTACCCCGTTCCTGCCTTCTCCCCATATCGCTTGATATCCGCTATCTTTAAGAGCCCTATCTAGCTCTCTCTTGAAAGCATCCAGAGAACCGGCCTCCACCGCCCTCTGAGGCAGAGAATTCCACAACCAATCTGTGTTTCCTCGTCTCCGTTCTAAATGGCTTACCCCTTATTCTCAAACTGTGTGGCCCTGGACTCCCCCAACATCGGGGACATGTTTCCTGCCTCTAACGTGACCGAGAACAAAAGAAAAATAACCAGGCACAAAAGATAAAATATTTTTATTCGTACGGCTGTATAATAACTCAAATTTCACTATACCAATGTGTGCATGTGACAATAAATGTGAAGTTGAACTCCACGCGATCCTTATCCCTCCATTCTCTGCGTAACCATGTGCCTGTCCAAGAACGAACAATAATAATGCAAAGAGAAAAACAGTCAAACAATGCTGCCCAAGTCTGTGCAGTGTGGAGCTTAGTTGGAGGTTGAAGAATTCTATGGCCTGATGCTTGTTGAGAAGAAGCTCCCGAACATGTTGTCCAAGGCATGTTTGATATCTTTAAGGTTAGATGTAGGCTTAGGTCTATTATTGTCATGTATACCAAGGTACAGTAAAAAGCTTTGTTTTTCACGCGATCAGATCAGATAATACCGTACATAAATACAATCAAGTAAAATGCAAGTGCAATCGGTAGAGCAATGGGGAAGATACAGAGTGCAGAATCTAGTTCTCAGCATTGTAGCGCATCAGTTTCACAGACAAAGTCCAATGTCCGCAACGGGGTAGAGGTGAAGCGGACAGCACCCCAGCTTATGGAAGGGCCGTTCAGAAGCCTGATGACAGAGGGGAAGAACTGTTCCTGTGTCTGGTGGTGCGCGCTTTCAAGCTTCTGTACATTTTCAGGTGCAGTTGTTCACTATTCAGAAACATCTACTTCCCACAGCCATCAGGTTATTGAACGCAACTCATACATGACTCTGAACATTAACAGCCCAGTATCGATTTGCACTTTATCTGTTTTATTTATTGATGTGTGTATATATTTATACAATGGTAGATGGACACACTGATAGAAACATAGAAATTAGGTGCAGGAGTAGGCCATTCGGCCCTTCGAGCCTGCACCGCTATTCAATATGATCATGGCTGATCATCCAACTCAGTATCCCGTACCTGCCTTCTCTCCATACCCTCTGATCCCCTTAGCCACAAGGGCCACATCTAACTCCCTCTTAAATATAGCCAATGAACTGGCCTCAACTACCCTCTGTGGCAGAGAATTCCACAGAATCACCACTCTCTGTGTGATCTGTTCCGTATTCGTGCCTACTATATTCTGTTGTGCTGAAGCAAAGCAAGAATTTCATTGTCTTATCAGGGACACATGACAATAAACTCTCGTGAATCTTGAATCTATTGAGACACAGAGAGTAGGTGAATAAGTGCATGTGCAACAGAAACAGAAAGGCAGGTAAATAAGTGCCAGGACAACTGAGTGGCAGATCAACTAGGATCTAACTAACAGAACAACTCAAGGCAACACAGTGGCGCAGCTGCTGCCTCAAAACGCTAGAGACCCAGATTCAATCCTGACCTCGGGTGCTGTCTGTGTGGGGTTTGCATGTTCTCCCTGTGACCGTGTGGGTTTCGTCCGGGTTCTCCGGTTTCCTCCCACTTCCGGGTTTGTAGGTAAATTGCCCCTGGTGTGTAAGGAGAGGGTGCGGAAGTGGGATAACGCACAACTAGGGTGAACGGGGATCGATGGTCGGCATGGACCCGGTGGGAGGAAGGGCCCTTTTCCATGCTGTGTCTCTGAACCACACTTAAACACACACAGGGTTCCAGTGCTGGAACTGTCGCCTCTACTGACATAAATAAACTTTGCGAAATGATGCTTGATATGTAGAAATATACCATTTGCCTTCTCAGGCTTGTTGTCTCGAGTATTATTTTTGGATAAGGCGAGCAAAACCATTGTAATCTGGAAGTGTGCAATGGATCCACATTCTTATTGGAATCAGCAGAAATCCTTACGCACAGAGATTGGGATCAGTATGAACTAGGTTTAGGGATTTTATTTCTGATACTGTAATTCATGTTTCCTGGCATTTCCGAGCTCTTAATACAATTGAGAAGCCGGCAGAGCTAGTTGTGGGAATATAGTGGTTTTAGTGCTAAACCAAATAGAATCAGGCTTCATTAGGTAACGTAGTAGGGTTCTATAACATTGGCTAATTTATAAGGTGCGAGACTAAGTCCCTGTCACACGGGAGGCTGGTCCCCCAACGCAATATTCCACCACTCACCCATAGCCCCCAACTGCGCGTGATCGGCTGACAGTCCCGCACTAACGGCAGAAGTGAGAGGGAGGAACAGAGAGATAGGGGAAGAGAGGGAGGGAGAGAGGGAGGAAGAGAGGGAGGGAGAGAGCAAGAGGGAGGGAGGGGGAGAGAGGTACGGAGGGGGAGGGAGAGAGAGAGGGAGAGAGAGGGATGGGGAAGGAGAGTGACGGGTGTATCAGTGTTACAGTGGATAGGGAGGGAGAGGGGGCAGAGAGAGGGGGAGGGAAAGAGAGTGGATGGATAGAGGGACGGTGGGAGAGAGGGAGGGTGGGAGAGAGGGAGGGTGGGAGAGAGGGAGGGTGGGAGAGAGGGAGGGTGGGAGAGAGGGAGGGTGGGAGAGAGGGAGGGTGGGAGAGAGGGAGGGTGGGAGAGAGGGAGGGTGGGAGAGAGGGAGGGTGGGAGAGAGGGAGGGTGAGAGAGAGGGAGGGTGGGAGAGAGGGAGGGTGGGAGAGAGGGAGGGTGAGAGAGAGGAGGGTGGGAGAGAGGGAGGGAGGGAGAAAGGGAGCGGGAGAGAGAGTGGGAGCGGGAGAGAATGGGAGGGAGGGAGGGAAGGATGGCTCATCCCTGATCCCGGACCCAAGCTCGCCTTTGGTTCCGTCCCAGGCCGTGGCTTCTTTCCCGGACAGGCTCACAGCGCTTCCACACCTCAACATTTTTTTTTCCTGAAATGGAATCCCGGATTTCCTGGAATTTGATGGTATTTCCTGAAATTTTCAAAAAGGCTTCCTGCGTGCTATTTGTTGTTTTTTTCCCTTTCTCGGGCACACGCTAACAACGCAAGGCAAACCAGGTCAATGTGACGACACCGTATCTGCCTGCTTCTGTTACTCACTTGTACAGTGTTATGCAGGGCATTGTGCATTGTGCACATATATGATGCAGCCTAGCCCGCATGGTATGCATATTGTGTGTTCAATGCAGTGTGTGCCTGGAATGCAGCGTCACAAACAACTCCATACAACAATCAATCAACCAAATGATTAATTTGTCACATGCACCAATTAAGGTACAGTATGTTACCATATAGCCTCTAATTAGCCTCAAACTAAATTACTGGGTTGTGATGGCTCCCTCCCTCCCTCGCCCCCTTTCCCTCCCCCCCTCCTCCTTCCCCCTCCCTCCCTCCCTCTCTCCTCCCCCCTCCCCCCTCCCTCCACCTCTCTCCCTCTTCCCTACCCCTCTCCATCCCCCCCTCTCTCCCACCCCCTTCCCCCCCTCTCTCTTTCCCACCCCCCCTCTCTCTCCCACCCCCTTCCCCCATCTCTCCCCCCCCTCTCTCTCTCCCCTCTCCCCTCTCCCCTATCCCCTCTCCCTCCCCCTCTACAACCCCCTCCCCCTCTCTCCTATCCCCCCCCCCTTCCCCTCTCCCATCCTCTCCCCTGCCTCCATCCTGGCAGCGTGGAGGGCCCGTGGCGGGGGGAGGGGTGGAGGGGGGCCCGTCCGGAGTGGCGCCTGGCGTCGGGTCACGGCCGCTGCCAGGACTGGGTTCTGAGTCAGACGTTCCCGCTCCCGCCCGGTGAAGGGGAAACGGTGTCCCCTCTACCGACGGCCCCGCTCCCTGGACGCCAGGCTGACCAGCGGCGAGACTCCGACGTCGCGGATGGAGGTGATGGACCGACCCTGATGAAAAAACAAACAGACTTCCCCCTCTCCCAACGCAATATTCCCCGGCCCCACTCACCCAGACTAGGCCCTGGCATCGAGACAATGAACAATTGTGTGGAGTGAAAATGGTGGTGATCTGCGCGCACTGATCACGATCGGGGAGACGGCATCATTTTGCGTCCCTACTGCGTCACCGACATCCCCGACTGCGCAGGTGTGGATGGTTGCAAATATTTTTTTTCCACAAAATCATCCCGCGGGCCGGATTTCTCCAACTTATTTAATTTCCCTAAAATTACCCGAAGACATCCAGAATTTCCCGAATTTCGGGTAATTTCCTTCAAAGTGGAAACATTGCCTGGTCACAACCCCATCCCAAGCCCCGGGCTTGGCCCTCACTTCAGCTCCAGCCCCGGGCTCAGCTCCAGACCTG
>OY740789.1:6108046-6230546 GCA_963514005.1 Raja brachyura
TAACCTTTACAATATACTATCGATCGGAACAAAACTTGTCGCACTTGAGCACAGGAGAATGTTGAGTAAGGAGGCGAAAAAACGTAGCGCTATCGTGTACCATTGTTGCGCAAATGGAAAAACTGCGCAAACCAGAAGAGCCCCAGATCAGAGTTATGTATAGATGGAAAAGATTAGATTAGATTTTATTATTTGTCATTCGAACCTCAGAGAGGCTCAAATGAAACTCTGTTTCTACAAGCCATACAAACAGAACAATTCCTACAAAACACACAAACAATTTAATTCACACAAACATTCATCACAGTGACTCTCCTCCTCACTGGATGGAAGGCAAAGTTCTTCTCTCTCCCCCCGCACCATTTCTCTCCCGATGTTGAAGCCCCAGGCGGGCGATGTTAAGTCCCACGGCCATTGAGGCCGCGCCTGGCGATGTACGGCCCCGCTCTAGCCCAAAATTCACAAAGTTGGAGCCCCCGGCGGGCGCTGGAATATCCCGCGGCCATTATAGCCGCGCCGGGCCATGTATGGCCCCGCTCGAGGTCGTTCCAACCCCGCGACACGGGCGGGAGAAGTTGCATTGCGGGAGCTCCGGAGAGCGGTCTCCCACCCGGACCCGCAAGCTCCCCATATCCCGACAATCCACCGGCAGTAACCTGCAGCTGGAGCTGGAGCTCCGGAGTCGGGCCGCAGCAGCGAGCCACCGCCGCTCCCCACACTCCGACGGTAAGTCCGCAGCTCCGCAGGCTCCGTGACTGGAGCCCCCAAGTCGTCCCGGTCGGAGGCCGCTCCACGGTGCTAGGCCCCAACAACAACGGAGACCCTACAGGGAAAAAGTCGGGTCTCCCGTACAGGGAAGAGATTTTTAAAGTTTCCCCCTCCCCCCCCACCCCCCCCCCCCCCCACCCCCCACATATACACAGTTAGAAACAGTACAAAAATAAAACAAGAACAACTACATTTAACTAGACAAAAAATTAAAAAAATACAGACAGGCTGTAGGGGCCGCTGCAACGTGAGTCGTGCCGCCACAAAAAGCTGCCTGTGTCAAGCCCAAACATGTCCTAAAAAGGTTCTTACTTAACAATAGTTTTGATCGCTTAGTTTGTTGACAAGTGTATCGAAGTGCAGTGAAAGGCTTTTTTATTGCGTGCCATCCAACCAACAAAATGACTATGCATGATTACATCAAGTCGTGCGCAGTGGACAGATACAGGATAAAGGGAATAAAAGGGATAAGCCATTTAGAACGGAGACGAGGAAACACTTTTTCACACAGAGAGTTGTGAGTGTGGAATTCTCTGCCTCAGAGGACAGTGGAGGCCGGTTCTCTGGATACCTTCAATAGAGAGCTAGATAGGGCTCTTAAAGATAGCGGAGTCAGGGAATATGGGAGAAGGCAGGAACGGGGGTACTGATTGTGAATGATCAGCCATGATTACATTGAATGGCGGTGCAGGCTCGAAGGGCCGAATGGCCTACTCCTGCACCTAATATCCAATTGTCTATTGTCTATTGTAACATTCAGTGCAAGTTAAAGTCCAGTAAAGTCTGATTAAAAATAGCCCGAAGGTCTCCAATAGCCCGAAGGTCTCTCGAGGTTGATAGTACAGTTCTTATAGAGTCATACGAGAAACAGGCCCTTCGGCCCAACCTGCCCACACCAACTAACATGCCCCATCTGGACTAGTCCCAACTGCTTGAGGTTTGGCCCATATCCCTCAGGACAGCTCTGCTACTGTTCAATCTTCCTTCCGCCAACACGATGAAAAGCCACAAGGGCCACATCTAACTCCCTCTTAAGCTATATTTAAGAGGGAGTTAGATGTGGCCCTTGTGGCTAAGTGGATCAGAGGGTATGGAGAGAAGGCAGGTACGGGATACTGAGTTGGATGATCAGCCATGATCATATTGAATGGCGGTGCAGGCTCGAAGGGCCGAATGGCCTACTCCTGCACCTAATTTCTATGTTTCTATGAGCGGGCAGATATTATTGCTGTTTGAGGGAACTCGCTCCACATTTCCACACTTTGAAAGAGCTTACCTGTGGCAAACGCCGCTCGGGCAAATCCCGTGAAGGCGAAAGACGCTGTGAAAATGTAATTATTTCATGTTTGGCGAGTGCATTCCGAAGGATGACACTTTCTGATCATGTTTATCACCTCGTCATGGCAAACCCCCATCAGGTGCAAGGTAGTGGAAGAAGCACTCAACACTGCACGATGCCAGGTCTATGGATCTTCAAGCTCACAGTGCTATCTTAAACACCACTACTAATGTAACACCTGTCTCCATACGGATAGCTACTTGACGAAAGAAAGATAGGAGTTTCAAAAAGAGAGAAAAAATACAATTAACCAAGAACAATGAGTTACAAACCAGAAATGGATAGATGAAATAGATCGGGTAGACGCACTTGCTGAGTCTCTTGCCTGGAGTTGGGATATTGAGAACCAAAGGACATAGGATTAACAAAAAATATGTATGGCTTCCTGTCCTGCAGCTGTCCGTCTTTTCACTTCTTTTTTAAAAATGTTAGTACGTTAAAAATGTGCTGTTGGGGGTCTAGTCTTTTTATGTGGGGCGGTGGTCGGGGGGTGGAAGGGGGAAACTGCTTTTCTACCTGGCGGAGAGGCGGTTTTCCTCCGAGCCGTATCTTCGCCCCGTCCTCGCCGCCTACCATCTGGACTGGAGCGGCGTTTCCTGGCTTCGGGGACCGGCCAGAACCACGGCTTCGGGGAGCGGAGCTCGGGAATGCTGAGTCCGCCGATGGAACATCCCGGAACTGCGGGTCTGTGGAGCGGCCAGCCGCGGGCGGCGGAGCTGACTTTAACATCGCGGAGCCTGGGATCTCTCGCCGAGATCGCCAGCGTTGGAGCTCCGACCAGCGCGGCCTGTTGGCTTCGGAAGCCGCGGTCTCCGGTAAGGAGGTAGCCGTTCCAGGTGTCCCACGCCGCTGAGAGGGTTCTCCTGACGCCGGAGCACCAGCGTCTGGGAAGAGGGCCTAAAACATCGGGCCGCTCTGTTTCGGAGGCTGCGGAGGCCTCAACATGCCCGACTATGGGTGGACAAGTGGAAGAGGACTGGACTTTGTGCCTTCCCCCACAGTGGGAACCATTGTGGGGGGATGTTTTCATGCTTTAATGTTAAATCTCTTCTTCAATGTTATGTTGTATTTTTATTGGTGTGCTGCAAGGACATCTGAATTCCCCTGAAAAGGGGATTAATAAAGTATTTATCTATCTATCTATCTATCTTAAGGTGAGGGGGGAAAGATTTAATGGGAACCTGAGGGGCAACTTTTTCACCTAAAGGTTAATGGGTGTATGGAACAAGCTGCTGGAGGAGATAGTTGAGGCAGGGACTGTCACAACATTTAAGAAACATTTAAACAGGTACATGGATAGGACAGATTTAGAGGAATCTGGGCCAAATGCAGGCAGGTGGGACAAGTGTAGATGGGACTCGTTTGTCGTTGTGGGCAGGTTGGGCCAAAGGGCCTGTTTCCATACTGTATGAAATAAGGGAATGCAAAGTGCTGGAGTAACTCAGCGGGTCAGGCAGAATCTCTGGAGAACATGGATAGGTAATGTTTCATGTCGGGACAAGAAGGGTCGCGACCTGAAACATCGCCTTCCATGTTGGCCCAGAATGCTGCCTGACCTGCTGAGTTCCTCCAGCACTCTGTGTCCTTTTATGGATGCAACTGGGCAGGATTTGCACAAACAAGCTGGAAAGAATGAAGATATGTCAACTTTTCCTCGCAGTTAGGCCCCAGGCTATTGATCCAGCTGCTCAGCGCTGGGCTCCACTGGGAACTGCACTCACTCAACGAGAGTTTTATGATCCCCAATGGGCACGGAGTAAATCTTGTATATTTTTTCCACATACCAGATGACTTTTTCAGGAAAAGAATTTCACTTCGCACAAAGGCGTCGCAAGTATGACCTTTCCACGTGAGGAAAGTTTGCGTGGGAGAAATTATTCATTGCAATAGAAGGCCCTTTCAACTGCTTGAAAGATACAGCACGGTAACAGGCCCTTCAGCCCACCCAGTCTATCACTCGTCCACGTCATCTCACTTTCTCATCCACTCCCTGCACACTCGGGGCAATTAACCCACAAACCCCAACACACGTACAGCACCTGAGGTCAAGATAAACCCAGTGGCAGCAGCTCTACCCGCTGTGCCAGCATAGAAGCAAAGAAAATAGGTGCAGGAGTAGGCCATTCAGCCCTTCGAGCCAGCACCGCCATTCAATATGATCATGGCTGATCATCCAACTCAGTATCCCGTACCTGCCTTCTCTCCATACCCCCTGATCCCTTTAGCCACAAGGGCCACATCTAACTCCCTCTTAAATATAGCCAATGAACTGGCCTCAACTACCTTCCGTGGCAGAGAATTCCACAGACTCACCACTCTCTGTGTGAAAAATGCTTTCCTCATCTCGGTTTTAAAGGAATTCCCCCTTATGCTGAAACAGTGACCCCTTGTTCTGGACCTCCCCAACATCGGGAACAATCTTCCTGCATCTAGCCTGTCCAACCCCTTAAGAATTTTGTACGTTTCTATAAGATCCCCCCCCTCAGTCTTCTAAATTCTAGCGAGTACAAGCCGAGTCTATCCAGCATGTTGGGGAGAACAATGTTTTAAAAAAATATACCCAAGTTCATCAGCAATCAAACTTAAAGCATTCTTTTGGAATAGCATACATATAAGTTAAGACCCTGAATGAAACTGCATTAAAAAAAAATCTTTTAAAAAAAAATTATTTGTTTCATAAGCACATTAGAAACATAGAAAATAGGTGCAGGAGGAGGCCGTTCGGCCCTTCGAGCCAGTACCGCCATTCATTGTGTTCATGTCTGATCGTCTCCAATCAATAACCCGTGCCTGCCTTCTCCCCATATCCCTTGATCCACTAGCCCCTAGAGCTCTATCCAACTCTATCTAACCTAACATTCAGTGAGTCAAACTCATTCAGGTTCAAAAACAAACAGCTTCTTCCCAACACTCTTCAGGCTCTTGAATGCCATACAACACCAACGTCAACTGTGAACGATAGACTGCCTTTGGTTGCACAATGGACCACTTGAAGATACCGAGGGCAGATTCCTGCTGGTTATGCAATCATTTACACAGGGAAACATGAGCTGGAAACATGACATGCTCAATGAATGATGCGTGCGACCGGTGATCACTAAAATCCCAGCATCACGGCCACTTCACATAATCCATGCCGGTAAATGTCAGGTTCAAAAAGCCAAAGTGACCGCAGACATTTATCCCACCCCTGCCTGCAAAGGCCATTTCACAACCTCCCACTAACACAGCACAAAAGAATGAGATGCTGAAATGGTGTGGAATAAAATACTCGGGGCTTAACTGTGTTGTACCTTTCAAAAAGCTGCAGAGCTAAAGATGAGTTAAGTGAACAACTACATATTATTTTCATCTAGAATAGAATTATCTTGTCAGGAGATGAGATTGGGCATTGTAATGACCTTGGGAAAGAGCATCGCAGTAGATCACTTGTAGCTGGCTGAAGTAATGGCTTATTGTAGGATTCAGCCAGACTTCCAACTGCAGTAAACATTGAAGCCAAAGAGAACTCAGTGACACTGTAGGTTTGCAGATTCATCTGAAGTGGCTCTTCTCATTTGATCCTCCCAAGTATTGACTAGCCTTTTGGAGGTGAGTTACTGCAGTCCAGGGGTTCCCAACCTTTTTCGTCCCGTTTACACCCTGGCAACTTTAATAACACATAACAATGTTACTTCACTTATTCACTTATCAGCCATCGCAGAATCTGTTCTCACCTTCTCCATCATGGTCTGGTTTGGCTCAGCCACCAAGCATGACACCCGGAGGCTGCAGCCAATTGTCCGATCAGCAGAGAGGGTTATTGGCTGCAACCTTCCCTCCATTGATGAACTGTACACTGCAAGGGCCAGGAAGCGAGCGGGCAAGATCGTCTCTGACCTCTCTCACCCTGGCCACAAACTCTTTGAATCACTTCCCTCTGGAAGGCGACTCCGGACTGTCAAAGCTGCCACAGCCAGACATAAAAACAGTTTTTATCCACGAGTAGTTGCTCGACAAAATAACTGTGCTCTAGGAATAACTGTGCATAGCCAAAAATTTGGAAACTCTGTTCATTTTAGTTTAGTCTATTATTGTCACGTGTACAGCTGAAGAGGTACAAGGAAAAACCTTTTTGTTGCACGCTACTCAGTCAGCGAAAAGACTACATGATTACAATCGAGCCGCCCACAGTGTACACATAAAGGGAATAACGTTTAGTGCAAGATAAAGTCCAGTAAACTCCGATCAAAGATAGTCCGAGTAAATAAGTAAGTATGCAGATGATACTAAGATAGGTGGTGCTGTGGATAATGAAGTCGATTTTCAAAGTCTACAGAGAGATTTGGGCCATTTGGAAGAGTGGGCTGAAAGATGGCAGATGGAGTTTAATGCTGATAAGTGTGAGGTGCTACATCTTGGCAGGACAAATCAAAATAGGACGTACATGGTAAATGGTAGGGAATTGAGGAATGCTGTGGAACAGAGGGATCTAGGAATAACTGTGCATAGTTCCCTGAAGGTGGAATCGCATGTAGATAGGGTGGTAAAGAAAGCTTTTGGTGTGCTGGCCTTTATAAATCAGAGCATTGAATATAGGAGTAGGGAAGTAATGTTAAAATTGTACAAGGCATTGGTGAGACCAATTCTGGAGTATGGTGTACAATTTTGATCGCCTAATTCTATAACTATGAAGGATCTACAAAATAGAGAGAGTACAGAGGAGATTTACTAGAATGTTGCCTGGGTTCCAGCAACTAAGTTACAGAGAAAGGATGAACAAGTTAGGTCTTTATTCTTTGGAGCGCAGAAGGTTAAGGGAGGACTTGATTGAGGTCTTTAAAATGATGAAAGGGATAGACAGAGTTAACGTGGATAAGCTTTTCCCATTGAGGGTAGGGAAGATTCAAACAAGAGGGCATGACATGAGAATTAAGGGACAGAAGTTTAGGGGTAACATGAGGGGGATCTTCTTTACTCAGAGAGTGGTGGATGTGTGGAATAATCTTCCAGCAGAAGTGGTGGAGGCAGGATCGATTTTAACATTTAAAAGTAAAGTGGATAGGTATATGGACGGGAAGGGAATGGAGGGGTATGGTCTGAATGCAGGTAGATGGGACTAGGGGAAAATAAATGGTCGGCACGGACTGGAAGGGCCGAGAAGGCCTGTTTCCGTGCTGTAATTGTTATATGGTTAGATGGTCTCCAAAGAGGCTCTCCAGAGAGGCTGCCTGAGTTACTCCAGCATTTTGCGTCTACCTTCGATCTAAACTAGCATCTGCAGTTCTTTCCTACACAGTTCAGTGACAGTCCAGTTTATTGTCACGTGACCGAGGTACAGTGAAAAGCTTTTGTTGCGCGCTAGCCAGTCAGCGGAAAGACAATACATGATTACAATCGAGCCATTTACAAATAAATACACGATAAGGGAATGACGTTTAGTGCAAGAAAGTCCAGTAAAGTCCGATCAAAGATGGCCCAAGGATCTCCAAAGAGGTAGATAGGAGCTCAGGACCGCTCTCTAGCTGGTGATAATATGATTGTTTAGTCGCCTGATAACAGCTGAAACAGAAGAAACTGTCCCTGAATCTGGAGGTGTGCGTGCGTTTTCACACTTCTGTACCTCTTGCCTGATGGGAGAGGGGAGAAGAGGGAGTGGCCGGGGGGCTTGATGGTTACAAGTATGTGTCCAATCAGGGATTTTTAAGTATGATTCGGAGGCACTTGGGCAGAATCTTATTTTCCTGAAGAATAAAGGTGTAGCTGGGACCGATTAAAGGACTAGGGTGGGGAAGGGACGTGGGAGGAGGGGAGTGTTTGTAGAAGTTGCTTCAAATGAGAGAATTCAGTGTACATACCACTGGGGTGTAAGCTGCCCAAGCGAAATATGAGGTGCTGTTCCTCCAATTCCTCATAGTCCTCCGCCAGTTTCGCCACCTCCAACGTGACCCCTCCACTCGCCACATCTTCCCATCTCCCCCCCTGTCTGCCTTCCGCAAAGACCGCTCCCTCCGCAACTCCCTTGTCAATTCTTCCCTTCCCTCCCGCTCCACCCCTTCCCCGGGCACTTTCCCTTGCAACCGCAAGAGATGCTACACTTGTCCCTTCACCTCCCCCATCCACTCCTTTCAGGGACCCAAGCAGTCATTCCAAGTCCGACAGAGGTTCACCTGCACCTCCTCCAACCTCATCTACTGCATCCGTTGCTCCAGATGCCAGTTGATCTACATCGGTGAGACCAAGCGGAGGCTGGGCGATCGTTTCGCCGAACACCTCCGTTCGGTCCGCAATAACCAACCCGACCTCCCGGTGGCTCAGCACTTCAACTCCCCCTCCCATTCCGTATCCGACCTCTCGGTCCTGGGCCTCCTCCACGGCCAGAGTGAGCAACACCGCAAGTTGGAGGAACAGCACCTCATATTCCGCCTGGGGAGTCTGCATCCTCTGGGCTTAAACATTGAATTTTCTCAATTCTGTTAACCCAGGCTGCCCCCTCCCCCTCCCCACCTCTCCCTCAGCCCTCGGGCCCTGGCATTCCTTCTCTGTCTCCCGCCCCCCCCACCCAAGCCGCACGAGCTTCTCATTTTCACCATACAAACAGCTTCCAATGGCCTGTTTCCTTTATCATCGATACTTTTTTGCATATCTTTCATTCATTGTTCTTTATCTCTCCACATCACTGTCTATATCTCTCGTTTCCCTGATCCCTGACCAGTCTGAAGAAGGGTCTCAACCCGAAATGTCGCCTATCTCCTTCGCTCCTTAGATGCTGCTGCACCCGCTGAGTTTCTCCAGCTTTTTGTGTAACCCTCATTTGTAATGATTTGCATTTAAATGCTTTTGGCAGTGTGGGTTCTCTTGGTTCACCTTTCCCTTGGAGAAGAAACATTATCCTCACATTAGTCTCAGAGCGCTTCGCCCAACACCTCCGCTTGGTTCTCAATAACCAACCTGAGCTCAGCACTTCAACTCCCCCTTCCCATTCCGAATCTGACCTTTCTGTCCTGGGCCTCCTCCATGGTCAGAGTGAGTCCCACCGTAGATTTGAGGAGCAGCAAGTCATATTTCGCATGGGTAGTTTACACCCCAGCGGTATGAACATTGACTTCTCCAATTTCAGGTAGTCCCTGCTTTCTCCCTCTTTCCCCTCCCCTTCCCAGCTCTCCCACGGCCCACTGTCTCCGCCTCTTCCTTTCTTCTTCCCGCCCCCCCCACATCAGTCTGAAGAAGGGTCTTGACCCGAAACGTCGCATATTCCCTTTGCTCCATAGATGCTGCCTCACCCCCTGAGTTTCTCCAGCATTTTTGTCTACCTTAGTCTCAGATGAGGTTGGTTCAGGAACCTTGGGATCCTTCTGCGCATATCGCAAAGTGCCTCAATATTTTGCGATTAAATCTCCAAAGTCAAACAGTTGGAGCAATAAGGATCGTGCAACTTGTTGGTAAATAGTCTCAATGCTGTCACGGTAATAAGATAACACTGAATATACATCGGCTGGCTTTCACTGTGTTTTTTTCAGTCAGTGCTGAAGTCAGTTGCCTTGCTAACAAGCTGCAGATGCATTTAAAGGATTGTTTTCTTCCCGGTGGGCATCTGCAGAGTTATATAGAGCAGCATGTTGACAGCCGGCGTGGAATGTACGCCTCCACGGGGGCGTCCAGAGACGGCCTGGCGGCATCAGCGGAAAGGTCAGTGCGGCGGTCGATGATGGCACCGACCGACCGACCGACGGGCAAGGACGGACACGTGGGAGTGAGAACGCCGCTGCCGAGGGAACGAACAAACGGGGACCCGGCGTGGGGGGGGACACATGAGAGGGGGGGAAGGGGCGAAGAATAAAGGGGGAACTAGCGCGGGCGCATTTGTAACTTTGTAAGCACCCTTTGGTGCTAATGGGTGACTATTTGCTTACCATAGCAAGGTACTCAAGCAAAGAATTTCACTGTAATTTGTCACATGTAACAATAATGCTGTCTGTCAGTCAGTCTGACTCTGTCTTGTTGTCTGACTCCATCTGTCTGTCTGTCTACCTGCCTGTCTGTGTCTGTCTGACTGTCTGTCCCTGTCTCTGTCTATCTCTGTTTGTCTGACTGACTGTCTGTGTGTCTGCCTGACTGTCTGTCTGTCTGACTGTCTGTGTCTCTCTGTGTCTGTCTGTCTGTCTTTCTGTCTGTCTGTCTGTCTGTCTGTCTGTCTGTCTCTGTCTGTCTGTCTGTCTGTCTGTCTGTCTGTCTGTCTGTCTGTCTGTCTGTCTGTGTATCTATCTATCTATCTATCTATCTATCTATCTATCTATCTCCCAGCTGTTATCAGGCAACTGAACCATCCTAACACCATCCTAACACCTTCGCCTTACCGAGTCCGCGTTAACCAGCGATCCCCGCACATTAACACTATCCTACACACACTAGGTACAATTTACATTACTACCGAGTTAATTAACCCACAAACCTGTACATCTGTGGAGTTTTGGGAGGAAAACGAAGATCCCGGATAAAACCCACGCAGGTCACGGGGAGAACGTCCAAACTCCACGCAGACAGCGCCCGTAGACGGGATCGAACCCGGGCCTCCGGCGCTGTGAGCGCTGTAAGGCGGCAACTCTACCGCTGCGCCACCGTGCCGCCCAATGGTGGAGCATCTCGGCAGAGTTCCTCCATGACAGAGATCGGTCTCACACAGCAGCCTCTCCGTACAAGCCTCCACATTGTAGTATTTGGCTGGAGCTTTCGAGTAAAGAACACACTGAAACCATGAGCCACTTTTCATTTCTCAGTTTGATCATAATATTGACATTCATCTTCCTAAATGGTAGGCTCTGTTAACTCAATGGAGAAATTGCACGTTGCAGAAATGTAAATGTTTGCACAGGGCGACTATAATACTCCATTTACAATACAATGGTGATATTTTGTTCTCGCTGTGAATATGATGAATTCTCAAGACTACACGTCCAAGTCACTTTGATGTTAACATTGTTATTTTAACTGAAAAAGAATCTGTGTTCTGACTGGTAACATTATAAGATACAAAGCGCTGGAGGAACTCAGCGGGTCAGGCAGCATCCTTGGAGGTGATGGATAGGTGACGTTTCGGGCAGGGACCCTTCTTCAGACTGATTAGTTTAGTCATAGAGTGACACAGTGTGGAAACAGGCCCTTCAGCCCAACTTGCCCACACCAGCCGACATGTCCCAGTTACACTAGCCCCACCTGCCTGCACTTGGTCCATATCCCTCCAAACCTGTCCTATCCATGTACCTCTCTAAAGGGCCTGTCCCACTTTCACGACCTAATTCAGGACCTTTTTTACTCATGGACATTTTTCATCATGTTGAAAAAAGCCCCGACCTACTTGATGCCACAAGTACCTACAACTAGCATCACAACCTGCCTACGACCTACCTACGACCTCCTACGGCCTTGTGACGACCATGCTGCGAGTATGAGTCAAGGGCAAACACGGCAGAGGTCGTGCATTTGGTCGTGAATTGGGACAGGCCACTAACTGTTTCATAAACGTTGGGATAGTCCCAGCCTCAACTACCTCCTCTGGCAGCTTGTTCCATACACCCATCACCCTTTGCATGAAAAAGTTACCACTCAGATTCCTAATAAATCTTTTCCCCTTCACCTTGAACCCATGTCCTCTGGTCCTCGATTCCCCTACTCTGTGCATCTACCCGATCTATTCCTCTCATGATTTTATACACCTCCATAAGATCACCCCCTCATCCTCCTGCGCTCCATGGAATAGTCCCAGCCTACTCAACCTCTCCCTGTAGCTCACACCCTCTAGTCCCGGCAACATCCTCGTCAATCTTCTCTGCACCCTTACAAGCTTGACAACATCTTTCCCATAACATGGTGCCCAGAACTGGACACAATATTCTAAATGCGTTCCCACCAACGTCTTATACAACTGCAACATGTCCTCCCAACTTCTATGTTTAAGAAAGAACTGCAGATGCTGGGAAAATCGAAGGTAGACAAAAATGCTGGAGAAACTCAGCGGGTGAGGCAGCATCTATGGAGCGAAGGAAATAGGTGACGTTTCGGTTCGAGACCCTTCTTCAGACTTCTTCCCAACTTCTATACTCTGTACTCTAAAGTGCCAAAAGCCTTTTTGACCACATTGTTTGATTTAGTTTAGTTTAATGTGGCGATACAGTGTGGAGTGATAGGAGGATATCACTGCTGAGTGATAGGAGGATAAAGCCTGCTGAGTGATAGGATACGTGTGGAAAGCGGATGGTTGGGCAAAGGCCAAGGATACAAGGACAAAAGGTATCTCTCGATTCTCTGTTTAAGAAGGAACTGCAGATGCTGGAAAATCGAAGGTAGACAAAAGTGCTGGAGAAAC
Source organism: Raja brachyura (assembly GCA_963514005.1). The sequence continues at coordinate 6,120,496 of OY740789.1, forward strand.
TCAGCGGGCGAGGCGGCATCTATGGAGCGAAGGAAAAAGGCGACATTTCGGGTCCAGACCCTGGTCTCGACCCGAGACATCGCCTTTTCCCTTCGCTCCATTGATGCCTCCTCACCCGCTGAGTTTCTGCAGCAGTTTTGTCTCCTCTGGCTACTTTCAAGAGAGAGCTAGATAGGGCTCTTACAAATAACGGAGTCAGGGGATATGGGGAGAAGGCAGGAACGGGGTACTAATTGGGGATGATCGGCTATGATCACATTGAATGGCGGTGCTGGCTCGAAAGGGCCGAATGGCCTGCTCCTGCACCTATTGTCTATTGTGCTAATTATGTCGTCAGAGGAAAGAATATGTGGAAGAGGAAGGGGGGAGGGCGGGGAAGGAATGGGTGTGAGTCCGGGTGGGGCACAGGGAACGGGGAGGAAGTTGTCCATTCACTGCTGCTCTGCTGAGGCTGGAAGGATGGTGGTAACTGGTTTAGTTGTCAGCAGGGATGTGGCTCGATGGCAGAATCTGTGGGGGGGATGGACTGACAGACACCCAGAGAAACAAGATTTTTTAAAAACCTGTAAAACAGTATAAAGTGCAAATAGGTCTGTGCCGGGTCGATGTGCGACGTGACATAGAAACATAGAAACATAGAAATTAGGTGCAGGAGTAGGCCATTCGGCCCTTCGAGCCTGCACCGCCATTCAATATGATCATGGCTGATCATCCAACTCAGTATCCCGTACCTGCCTTCTATCCATACCCTCTGATCCCCTTAGCCACAAGGGCCACATCTAGCTCCCTCTTAAATATAGCCAATGAACTGGCCTCAACTACCCTCTGTGGCAGAGAGTTCCAGAGACTCACCACTCTCTGTGTGAAAAAAGTCCTTCTCATCTCGGTCCTAAAGGATTTCCTCCTTATCCTTAAGCTGTGACCCCTTGTCCAGGACCTCCCCAACACCGGGAACAATCTTCCTGCATCTAGCCTGTCCAACCCGTTAAGAATTTTGTACGTTTCTATAAGATCCCCTCTCAATCTCCTAAATTCTAAAGAGTATAAACCGAGTCTATGCAGTCTTTGTTCATAAGACAGTCCTGACATCCCAGGAGGGAGGCATCTGAGAGTCGCAGTTCATGGGGGTGGGGGACACTCAGCAGGGCCGGTTCAGAGCCGCTATAGCTCTGGGGATGAAGCTGCTCCTGAGTCTGGAGGTGCGGGCGTAGAAGGCCTTGTAATGTCTGCCGGAAGGTAGGAATGGTAGTAGATCCGAAACGTGGTGAGTCCATTCCCTCTGCAGACGCTGCCTGGCCCGCTGATTTCCTCCAGCTCTCTGCGTTTTAATCAAGGTCCCTGTACATGCAGTGTCTTGTGTCTCCACATGGCTCTATACATGACTTAGCAATGACATTCCTTTCAGTAGATGCGGTCTATAGGGAGCCCCCAACAAATACCTCTGAGCCTGTGCGTTTGCCCGAGGCTGCAGTTAACATCTGCTTGCTTCTGTTTGCAAGGAAGGCACATTAAGTAGATCAATTGTAAATAAAGACTATCCCTTTCCACATGTTTAAGAAAGGACTGCGGATGCTGGAAAAATCGACGGTAGACAAAACTGCTGGAGAAACTCAGCGGGTCAAGACCCGAAACGTCACCTATTCCTTCGCTCCATAGTTGCTGCCTCACCCGCTGAGTTTCTCCAGCAGTTTTATCTACCTCCCCTTCCACACCACAAAGGTAGATGTTACCATTACGTGGTGCTCAGGAGGCTGAGGGGCGATCACTTTCTCCCCACCCCACCCCCACTCCAATTTGTCTGAAGAAGAGTTCCAACCCGAAACATCATCTGTCCATTCCCTCCACCGATGCTGCCTGGCCAGCTGAGTTTCTTCAGCACTTTGTGTTGTCCTCAATATTCCAGCACAAACAGTTCCTTGTTTCTTCATGTACAAATCTTCGTTAAGGTATTCATATGTTTTATGCAGAAATAAGCCATTTCTGAGTACATCAAGTGTACTCTGCCATTCAACCATGGCTGAACTATCTTCACCTCTCGACCCCATTCTCCTGCCTTCTTCCTGTATTCCCTGACACCCTTACTAATCAAGAATCTGTCAATCTCCACCTTAAAAATATCCATCGACTTGGCCTCCACAGCCGTCCATTCAATAGATTTCACAGATTCACCACCCTCTGACTAAATAAATTCCTTCTCATCTTCCTAATGGCCCTGTCCCACGGTACGAGTTCATTCCAAGAGCTCTCCCGAGTTTAAGAAAAATCAAACTCGTGGTAAGCACGGAGAATGAACGTAGCGGGTACGTCAGAGCTCGGGGACGTCTCTTAGCGGCTCGTAACGCTAATGGCAGGCACTCTGGAAGACTCGCTAACGGCAGGTAAGCTCGGGAAGATTCGTGAAGATTTCTCAACATGTTGAAAAATGTCCACGAGAGCCCCGAGTACAGACGAGTGGCCATTACCGTAAATCTCCGAGTTTGAATCAGGACAAACTCGGGAGAGCTCTTGGAATGAACTCGTACCGTGGGACAGGGCCATAAGGGTACTTCTCTCTATTCTGAGGTAATGGTTCTGGTCTTCGACTCTCCCACTAGTGGAAACATCCTCTCCACATTCACTCTAATCAGGCCTTTTACTATTTGTTATGTTTCAATGAGGCCCCCGCCCACCCCCCCCTCATCCTTCCAAACTCCAGTGAGTGCAGGCCCAGTGTAGTCTACCGCTCATCGTTCGTTAACCTGTGATCATTCTCCTCTCTACCTCCTCTAAACCCTCTCCAACACTTTGTTCCTCAGATACAGCCCCCAAAACCGCTCACATTACTCTAATTAAATATTCCTATTAAAAGATGCACCTTTAAATTGATTCATTTAAACATATTGTTCGGACATAGTAAGTAAGTGAATTTTATTTATATGGCATGTTTATGGCATATGACACAACACATTATAGAATTCAACATGAACGTCCCCCCACAAGAGAATCTAAATTTTCCACTGTGGGAAAAGGCATCAGAAAGTTCAGTCCTCTTCCTCTGTGAAACACCCAGAGGTTGGGGCCTATTTGTGGCCTCCGCAGCCTGCCCGATGTTTTCAGGCCCTCTTGCCGGGTAGATGGAACTCCGGCGTCGGGTGAAACACTCCTCAGCGGCTTGGAAACGCCTGGAGCAGCCGCTCCCTCCCCGGAGACCGCGGCACCCGAAGTCCTCAGGCCGCGCTGGTTGGAGCTCCGACTCGGATCCCAGGCTCCGCAGTGTTTTAAATCCAGCGCCGCCCCGCGGCTGGACGCCGGCAGCCACAGCTCCTCGGATGTTGGAGTCGGCGGTGACAGCACTCTGGAGCTTACCGCACGGCGACCCGGTAAGGCATCGCCCGCCCCGTGATGGTGTCCCAGCGCTGTGCCGCCGCCGAAGCTGCAGTCCCGGCCGCTCCAGTCCGATGGTAGGCCGCGAGGAAGGGGCAAAGAAGCAGCTCGGAGGGAAACAGGTAGGGACTAGGAAATAAAGTTTGCCCCTTCTCCTCCCCCCACCCACCACATAAAAGAAGACCTCCAACAAACATTTTGTTTTTAACAGGACTGAAAATAAAAAATAAAAAAGGTGAAAGGGTGAAAATAGAAACTTCTACTTTGCTGGTTTGTGTTAATCAGCAAAAGAAATGCCAGCAGGCAAGGTCCATATGGAGGCCGGTGGCATCTTCCACCTTCCAGCGGATTCGAGCTGAGCTGATGTTTGACTGCTCTCCTCCTTGGTTCTCCTAAACCTTGATTCCCCTAAAGTACAAGCATCTGCCGCAGCCTTCAATTCTCATTCCACGCCTCACGAGACCATCTGTTGTCATTCCGACATGTCCAAGGGTGGCACGGTGGCGCAGCGGTAGAGTTGCTGCCTCACAGCGCCAGAGACGCGGGTTCGATCCTGGCTGCGGGTGCTGTCTCTACGGAGTTTGTACGTTCTCCCCGTTACCTGCGCGGGTTTTCTCCGGGAAGTTCCGGTTTCCTCCCACATCCCAACGACCTACAGGTCTGTAGGTTAATTGGCTTGGCAGAATTATTGATTATTTGAAGGGGCAAACTGGTTCGGCACGAGAACCTGACTGAAACCCAAATTAAGGATTAGATGAAGAGCTACATTTTATAATTTACGAACAGATCTCCAATGATGTATTATTAGTTAATTATTCCATCCTTTTTTATTATACCTTCTGGTTTTTTTGTTTGTTTTCTCTCTCTATTATTTTCTATCTATATAAAAAATTTAAAAATATTTAGTAGAACTATTAAATAATTAATAATATTGACAATATTAATAATGTATGACTACCACAAACAAAATGTCTTTATTATGTAATTCTAATTTAAAAAACATTTTAAATAAAAAAAAGATTTGTAATTTGTCCCCAGTGTGTGTGGGATAGTGATAGTGATAGATCGCCGGTCGGCATGGACACAGTGGGCTGAAGGGCCTGTTTCTATGCTGTATCTCTAAATTAAAAAAAATTAAACGATAATTGTTGCATCGGCACTGCTAACATATTAAATATTTAGTGCTAATAGTGCTAACCTGATTCCCCTTCCAAAATCTGGCTTCGTTCTTCGAGCCACTGTGTTTTGTTGATCGCCAGTTAGTTTTAGTTGTAGAGATGCAGTGTGGATTCAGGCCCTTCGGCCCGCCATGTCCACGCAGACCCGCGATCACCGATCACACTAGTTCTATCCTACGCCCTAGAGACAATGTACAGAAGCCAATTAACCTAAAAACCCCTGCGTCTTTGTAGTGTGGGAGGAAACCGGAGCGACTGGAGAAAACCCACGCGGTCACAGGGAGAACGTGCAAACGCTGTGCAGACAGCACCCCGGGTCTCTGGCGCTGTGAGGCAGCAGCACTTCCGCTGCGCCACCATGCCGACCAACTCTACCTGGAGTCTGAAGAAGGGTCTCGACCCGAAACGCCACCCATTCCTTCTCTCCAGAGATGCTGCCTGTCCCGCTGAGTTACTCCAGCATTTTGTGTCCATCTTCTGTTTAAACCGGCATCTGCAGTTCCTTCCTACACGTTTTGTCTGCTGTGCTCATAATTAGAATCAAACTTATTCCTGTTCATTTCTTCATTTCTTCATTTTTAATTTTAAAATCTTGTTAATTTTTCTTAATTCCACAGAAACCTGACCAGGGGAGTTACTCGTTTTCGGGAAATCTTGAGAGCCGTGGAAACGAGGACCACGCAGAACCTGCGCATGGTGGGTGACTTGTCAAGCTACACAGTGGGAGGAGGGGGAGAGGGGACAATAGACAGTAGACAATAGGTGCAGGAGTAGGCCATTCGGCCCATCGACCCAGCACCGCCATTGAATATGATCATGGCTGATCATCCACAACCAGTACCCCGTTCCTGCCTTCTCCCCATAGCCCCTGACTCCGCTATCTTAAAGAGCCCTATCTAGCTCTCTCTTGATAGCATCCAGAGAACCCGCCCTCTGAGGCAGAGAATTCCACACTCACAAATCTCTGTGAGAAAAACTGTTTCCTCGTCTCCGTTCTAAATGGCTTACTCCTTATTCTTAAACTGTGGACCCTGGTTCTGGACTCCCCCAACATCGGGAACATGTTTCCTGCCTCTAGCATGTCCAAACCCTTAACAATCTTATACGTTTCAATATGATCTCCTCTCATCCTTCTAAACTCCAGAGTGTACAAGCCCAGCCGCTCCATTCCCTCAGCATATGACAGTCCCGCCATCCCAGGAATTAACCTTGTAAACCTACACTGCACTCCCTCAGTAGCAAGAATGTCCTTCCTCAAATTAGGGGACCAAACCGGCACACAATACTCCATGTGGCTTCTCACTCGGGCTCTGTACAACGGATGCCGGTGTGTTGGGCTGGGTCGTGGCCATCCTTGCCGCTTCTCTGGATACTTTCAAGAGAGAGCTAGATAGGGCTCTTAAAGACAGTGGAGTCACGGGATATTGGGAGAAGGCAGGAACGGGGTACTGATTGGGGATGATCAGCCACGATCACATTGAATGGTGGTGCAGGCTTGAAGGGCCAAATGGCCTACTCCTGCACCTACTGTCTATGGTCTATTGTCTTTTGCCAACAGCTCCAAATGGAATTGCCAGCCTTGGCCATCAAAACGATCTTCAACAGGCATGTTCTGATTTAGCTGACAGATTCAGTGAACCAAATCTGCTTTCTCTGGAGCTCAGGAGGTTGCGGGGGGACACGATAGAATTATATAAAATTACAGTTCACTGGAAAAGTCGGAAATTGCCATTACAATATATATATAATGAAGATCGAGAAATTGCTTGAGTAACTGAGCGGGACAGGCAGCATCTCTGGAGAGAAGGAATGGGTGACGTTTCGGGTCCAGACCCTTCATTCTTACACATGTTTGCGCACGTGTGCGTGTGTATATATATATATATATATATATATATATATATATATTTACAGATAGATAGATATACACACATACATACGTACACATAAAGTCAAAGTCAAAAGTCAAAGTCAAAAGAGTTTATTGTCATGTGTCCCTGACAGGACGATGAAAATCTTTCTTTGCATAGCACAACAGAACATAGAAGGCATTGACTACAATTCTATACGTAAATACACCCATGAATTAATAAATTAATAAAGTGCAAATAACAGATGGGGGGATATTAATGTTCAGAGTTCCGAGCTAAGTTTAATAGCCTGATGGCTGTGGGGAAGTAGCTATTCCTAACCTGGGTCGTTGCAGTCTGCAGGCTCCTGTAACTTCTACCCGAAGGTAGCAGGGAGATGAGTTTGTGGCCAGGATGGTGTGGGTCCTTGATGATGCTGCCAGCCTTTTTGAGGCAGCGACTGCGATAAATCCCCTCGATGGAAGGAAGGTCAGAGCCGATGATGGACTGGGCAGTGTTTACTACTTTTTGTAGTCTTTTCCTCTCCAGGGCACTCAAATTGCCGAACCAAGCCACGATGCAACCGGTCAGCAAGCTCTCTACTGTGCACCTGTAGAAGTTAGAGAGAGTCCTCCTTGACAGACCAACTCTCCGTAATTTTCTCAGGAAGTAGAGGCGCTGATGAGCTTTCTTAATAATTGCATCTGTGTTCTCGGACCAGGAAAGATCTTCACAGATGTGCACGCCCAGGAATTTGAAGCTCTTGACCCTTTCAACCATCGACCCGTTGATATAAACAGGACTGTGGGTCCCCATCCTACTCCTTCCAAAGTCCACAATCAGTTCCTTGGTTTTGCTGGTGTTGAGGGCCAGGTTGTTGTGCTGGCACCATATGGACAGTTGCTTGATCTCTCTTCTATACTCTGACTCATCCCCATCAGTGATACGTCCCACAACAGTGGTGTCGTCAGCGAACTTGATGATGGAGTTCGCGCTATGACCGGCTACGCAGTCATGAGTATAGAGTGAGTACAGCAGAGGGCTGAGCACGCAGCCCTGAGGTGCTCCCGTGCTGATTGTTATCGAGTCTGACACATTTCCACCAATACGAACAGACTGTGGTCTGTGGATGAGGAAGTCGAGGATCCAATTGCAGAGGGATGCCCAGAGACCCAGTTCTGCGAGTTTGGTAACCAGCTTGGAGGGGATGATTGTGTTAAATGCCGAGCTGTAGTCAATGAATAGCAGCCTGACATATGAGGTTTTGTTGTCCAAGTGGTCCAGAGCGGAGTGGAGGGCCAGCGAGATCGCGTCCACCGTTGATCTGTTGTGGCCGTAAGCGAACTGCAGTGGGTCCAGGTTTTTGTCGAGGTAGGAGTTGATTTGCACCATGATCAACCTCTCGAAGCACTTCATCACCACAGGTCGATAGTCATTGAGGCACGTCACCTTGCTCTTCTTGGGCACTGGTATTATTGATGCCCTTTTGAAGCAGGTGGGAACCTCAGACCTCAGAAGTGACAGGTTGAAAATGTCCGTAAAAACTCCAGCCAATTGGTCTGCACAGGTTTTTAGGACACGACCAGGTATGCCATCAGGTCCAGACGCTTTTCGAGGGTTCACCCCTCTGAAGGATTTCCTGACGTCGGCCTCTGTGACTGAGACTGAAATACCATCACAGCGAATAGGGGCTCGGGAAGGCACATCGGTGTTCTCCCTATCAAAGCGTGCGTAAAATGTATTGAGCTCATCAGGGAGTGATGTATCGCTGACATCCGAGCTGTCTCCTGGTTTCGCCTTGTAAGAGGTGATTGCATTCAGTCCCCGCCTCAGCTGCCGAACATCTGTCTCATCCTCCAGCTTGGAGCAGAACTCCCTTTTGGCCTTTTTGATGGCCTTACCAAGGTCGTATCTGGACTTCTTGTAGACCATTGTGTCATCAGACATGAATGCCCTGTGTCTGGTCTTCAGAAGAGGGCGGATCTCACAGTTCATCCAAGGTTTTTGATTGGGAAACACTCGGAAGGTTTTTGTAGGGATGCAGTCCTCCACACATTTCTTTATGAAGTCTGTAATGACTGTGGCGTATTCATTCAAGTCCGTTGCCGAGTCCTTGAACATAGCCCAGTCTACAGACTCCAAACAGTCCTGTAGTTGTTCTTCAGAGCCGACCAGCTCTGTACTGTCCTCACCTCTGGGGTGCGCTCTTTAATTGCTGCCTGTAGGCAGGAAGAAGCAGCACCGCGGTATGGTCAGATTTACCGAAGTGAGGGCGAGGGATAGAGCGGTAGGCATCCTTGATGGTGGTGTAGCAGTGGTCGAGGGTGTTTGGTCCTCTAGTGCAGCACGAGACATGTTGGTGGAAGTTGGGGAGTGATTTCTTTAGGTTTGCCTTATTGAAGTCCCCAGCAATGGTGGTAAATGCCTCGGGGTAAGACGTCTTGTGTTTGTTGACCACGGCGTGCAGCTCCTCCAGTGCCAGACGAACGTCTGCCTGGGGTGGGATGTAGACCGCGGTCAGGATGATGGACGTGAATTCCCTCGGCAGGTAGAAGGGACGGCACTTCACCGCCAGATGTTCGAGGTGTGGAGAGCAGGAGTTGGATAGGACTGCCACGTCCGAGCACCACGCAGAGGTGACCATGAGGCAGACGCCCCCTCCTCTCTCTTTCCTCGATGCCAGTGTACGGTCCATGCAGTGGATGGAGAACCCTTCAGGCTGGACTGCTGAGTTTGGGGAGCTGTGGGTGAGCCATGTCTCTGTGAAACAGAACACAGAGCATTCCCTCAGCTCCCTTAAAAAAACATAAATCAGCGCAATAATAACATTAGTTATTCAGAGCTTATTTGAGGTTGTCGTGTTTCATAGCCTGTTGGCTGTCGGGAAGGAGCTGTTCCTGAACCTGGACGTTACCATTTTCTGGCTCCTGCACCTTCTCCCGATGGCAGGGGTAATGTGAGTGTGTGGCCAGGGTGGTGTGGGTCTTTGATTATGCTGGCTGTCTTTTTTGGCAGCAACTCCTGTAAATCTCTTTGATGGTGGGGAGGTCAGAGCCTGTGATTGTATAAGGAGTAAGAGTGTTGTAAAAACACGCCTGAAGGCTTTGTGTCTCAATGCGAGGAGCATTCGTAATAAGGTAGATGAGTTGAAGGTGCAGATAGCGATTAATGACTATGCTATAGTTGGGATCACGGAGACATGGCTCCAGGGTGACCAAGGATGGGAGCTGAACATCCAGGGATATTCAATATTCAGGAGGGATAGACGAAAAGGAAAAGGAGGTGGGGTAGCGTTGCTGGTGAGAGAGGAGATTAATGCAATAGAAAGGAAGGACATTAGCGTGGAGGATGTGGAATCGATATGGGTAGAGCTGCAAAACTCTAAGGGGCAGAAAACGCTAGTGGGAGTTGTGTGCAGACCACCTAACAGTAGTATTGGAATTGGGGATCAAACAGGAAATTAGAAATGCGTGCAACAAGGGTAACACGGTTATAATGGGTGACTTCAATCTGCATGTAGATTGGGTGAATCAAATTGGCAGGGGTGCTGAGGAAGAGGATTTCTTGGAATGTATGCGGTATAGTTTTCTCAACCAACATGTGGGGGAACCAACGAGAGAGCAGGCTATTCTAGACTGGGTATTAAGTAATGAGGAAGGGTTAGTTAGCAGTCTTGTTGTGTGTGGCCCCTTGGGCAAGAGTGACCATAATATGGTTGAGTTCTTCATTAGGATGGAGAGTGACAAAATTAAGTCAGAAACAAGGGTTCTGAACTTGAACAAAGGTAACTTTGAAGGTATGAGATGTGAATTGGCCAAGGTAGACTGGCAGGTGATTCTTAAAGGGTTGACAGTGGATGTGCAATGCAGGTATTTAAAGACTGCATGGATGAAGTACAAAAATTGTTCATACCAGTTTGGCAAAATAATAAATCAGGGAAGGTGGTGCATCCATGGATAACAAGGGAAATCAGGGATAGTATAAATTGGCCAGAAAAAGCAGCCTACCGGAGGACTGGGAGAAATTCAGAATCCAGCAGAGGAGGACAAAGGGCTTAATAAGGAAAGGGATAATAGATTATGAAAGGAAACTGGCAGGGAACATAAAAACTGACTGCAAAAGTTTTTATAGATATGTGAAGAGAAAGAGACTAGTTAAAACAAAGTTGGTCCCTTGCAGTCAGATACAGGTGAATTGATCATGGGGAACAAGGACACGGCAGACCAATTGAATAACTACTTTGGTTCTGTCTTCACTAAGGAAGACATAAATAATCTGCCGGAAATAGCAGTGGAACGGGGGTCAAATAAGATGGAGGAACTGAGTGAAATCCAGGTTAGCCGGGAGGTGGTGTTGGGTAAATTGAACGGATTGAAGGCCAATAAATCCCCAGTAGTTCCTGAGGATTGGAGGGTAGCTAATGTAATCCCACTTTTTAAAAAAGGAGGGAGAGAGAAAGCAGGGAATTGCAGACCAGTTAGTCTAACATCGGTAGTGAGGAAACTGCTAGAGTCAGTTATTAAAGATGGGATAGCAGCGCATTTGGAAAGTGGTAAAATCATTGGACAAAGTCAGCATGGATTTACAAAAGGTAAATCATGTCTGACAAATCTGATAGAATTTTTCGAGGATGTAACTAGTAGAGTGGATAAGGGAGAACCAGTGGATGTGTTATATCTAGACTTTCAGAAGGCTTTCGACAAGGTCCCGCATAAGAGATTAGCATGCAAACTTAAAGCATACGGTATTGGGGGTTCAGTATTGATATGGATAGAGAACTGGCTAGCAGACAGGAAGCAAAGGGTAGGAGTAAGCGGGTCCTTTTGAGAATGGCAGGCAGTGACTAGTGGGGTGCCGCAAGGCTCAGTGCTGGGACCCCAGCTATTTACAATATATATTAATAATTTGGACGAAAGAATTGAATGCAACATCTCCAAGTTTGCGGATGACACCAAGCTGGGGGGTATAGTTAGGTGTGAGGAGGATGCTTGGAGGCTGCAGGGTGATTTGGATAGGCTGAGTGAATGGGCAGATGCATGGCAGATGCAGTATAATGTGGATAAATGTGGGGTTATCCACTTTGGTGGCAAAAACATGAGGGTAGACTATTATCTGAATGGTGGCAGATTAGGAAAAGGGGAGATGCAACGAGACCTGGGTGTCATGGTACACCAGTCATTGAAAGTAGGCATGCAGGTGCAGCAGGCAGTGAAGAAAGCAAATGGTATGTTAGCATCCATAGCGAAAGGATTTGAGTATAGGAGCAGGGAGGTTCTACTGCAGTTGTACAGGGTTTTGGTGAGACCACACCTGGAGTATTGCGTAAAGTTTTGGTCTCCAAATCTGAGGAAAGACATTCTTGCCATCGAGGGGGTACAGAGAAGATTCACCAGACTGATTCCTGGGATGTCAGGACTTTCATATGAGGAAAGATTGGATAGACTCGGCTTGTACTCACTGGAATTTAGAAGATTGAGGGGGGATCTTATAGAAACTTACAAAATTCTTAAGGGGTTGGACAAGGTAGATGCTGGAAGATTGTTCCCGATGTTGAAGGAGTCCAGAACAAGGGGTCACAGTTTAAGGATAAGGGGGAATTCCTTTAGGACTGAGATGTCCCTGTCTTGCATCTTTGTATCAAAGTGTGTTGGAAGCTGTGAGGAATGACTTTAAAGTACATGTCATGTACATCAATGATCTGGATGAAGGGGTGGTAAATTGGATTAGTAAGTATGCAGATGATACCAAGATAGGGGGCATTGTGGATAATGAAGAGGATTTCCAAAGTCTGCAGAGTGATTTAAGCCAGTTGGAAAAATGGGCTGAAAGATGGCAGATGGAGTTTAATGCTGATAAATGTGAGGTGCTACACCTTGTCAGGACAAATCAAAATAGGACGTACATGGTAAATGGTAGGGAATTGAAGAATACAGTTGAACAGAGGGATCTGGGAATAACCGTTCCTTGAAGGTGGATAGGGTGGTAAAGAAAGCTTTTGGTATGCTAGCCTTTATAAATCAGAGCATTGAGTATAGAAGCTGGGATGTAATGTTAAAATTGTACAAGGCATTGGTGAGACCAAATCTGGAGTATAGTGTACAATTTTGGTCACTCAATTATAGGAAGGATGTCAACAAAATAGGGAGGGTACAGAGGAGATTTACTAGAATGTTGCCTGGGTTTCAACAGCTAAGTTACAGAGATAGGTTGAATAAGTTAGGTCTTTATTCTCTGGAGCGCAGAAGGTTAAGGGGGGACTTGATAGAGGTCTTTAAAATGATGAGCGGGATAGACAGAGTTGATGTGGACAAGCTTTTCCCTTTGAGAATAGGGAAGATTCAAACAAGAGGACATGACTTTAGAATTAAGGGACAGAAGTTTAGGACTAACATGAGGGGGAACTTCTTTACTCAGAGAGTGGTAGCGGTGTGGAATGAGCTTCCAGTGGAAGTGGTGGCGGCAGGTTCGTTGGTATGATTTAAAAATAAATTGGATAGGCATATGGATGAGAAGGGTATGGAGGGTTATGGTATGAGTGCAGGCAGGTGGGACTAAGGGAAAAAAGTTGTCGGGCACGGACTTGAACGGCCAAGATGGCCTGTTTCCGTGCTGTAATTGTTATATGGTTAGATGGTTAAAGTAAAAAACATTTTTAATTCAAAGTATTTTTAAACATTTTCGGTAATGTCGAGAAATAAAGCCTGAATTTTTCAGATAAGGCGATTTCGGACTCCAGGGGGAGAATCTCTACCGGAATATGTACATTTTTTACCGTTAGCGCAATGTGTGTGACAGGTTTTTTTCCACCGAGTGTGGTGAATGCTGGTGGTGGTGGAGGCAGATACAATAGTGGCATTTATGAGGCTTTTAGATCGGCATATGGCTAAGCATGAGATGAAAATTATGAGTTATAGGTAGAGAACTGTCTAAACAAACCTGGGAACTACAAACTATCTTGGTTGCATCAAGGATTTCAGTCTTTTTTATTTTGCAGTAATATTGTTTTTTTTTAATATATTTTTGGTGAAGTTTTGGGTCACCTATTCCTTCGCTCCACAGATCCTGCTTCACCCTCTGAGTTTCTCCAGCATTTTTGTCTGCCTCCAGATTCAGGGACAGTTTCTTCCTGGCTTCAATCAGGCAACTGAACCATCCTACCACCAACTGGAGTGCAGTCCTGACCTCCCATCTACACTCAGACTGTGTTTAATCGGACATTACTGGACTTTACCTTGCACGAAACGTTATTCCCTTTATCGTGTATCTGTACACTGTGGACGGCTCGATTGCACTCACGTATTGTCTTTCTGCAAGGCTGGTTAGCATGCACGCAACAACAGCTTTTCACTGTACCTCGGTACACATGAACTAAAGGAAATAGAACTAAAAGGGATGAATGCGTGGTGTTTCAGCACAATGACGGCACAGCGCAATTCTCCACCCACACCCTAAACTTTCCTTAAGCCCGTCACTGACACGCAGGAATGATGCTGCTCGCGGTCCAAGTGTTCATCTCCACCAGGTTGAAACAAACCACAATTAGCAGCGATGAGAAATTGCCGTAGCCTTGTTCTTCGTCACCCATTGGGAAGCCTCTTGCTCTTTTTGTAAAGCATTATTAACTCAGCAGTGTATCACAGGCTGTGCGTATTTACAGTTCGCGAAATGGCTGCATTGAAAATTCAAGAATTACCTTTAGATCAGAGGTACAGCGTTGGTCCCACCGAGACCCTTCGGCCCACCGAGCCCACGCCGACCAGCGATCGCCCGTTCACACTAGTTCCGTGTTGTCCCATTTTCTGGCCACTCCAATACAGGAAGGACGCGGAGGCCTTGGAGGGGCTGCAGTCTCCACTGGTTCCCCCTCACTCTCCCACTGTTCCCCCTCACGGTCCCCCGTCAACTCAACCCCCTGTCCCACATGGGCGATTTTTTTCGGCGACTACAGGCGTCGCCACATGGTGGCGTGGTGGCGCCCGTGTGGTCGTGAGTCGTCTCCTCAAGTTGCCTGAAGAGTCATATAGTGTGGAAACAGGCCCTTTGGCCCCACTGGCCAACAATGACTAGCATGGCCCATCTACACTAACCCACCTGCCTGCAGCGGTAGAGTTGCTGCCTCACAGCGCCAGAGACCCAGATTCAATCGTGACCACGGGTGCTGTCTCTGTGGAGATTGTACGTTCTCCGTGACCGCGTGGGTTTTCTCCGGGTGCTCCGGTTTCCTCCCGCACGCCAAAGACATACACGTTTGTAGGTTATTTGGCTTCGGTAAAAATTGTAACTTGTCCCAAGTGTACGGGGTGATTGCTGGTCAGCACGACACTCGGTGGGCCGAAGGGCCTGTTTCCATGCTGTAGCTCTAAACTAAACTAAACCATGTCCTCCAGTTCTCGATTACTCTCCTCTTCGCAGGAGACTCTGTGCGTCTACCCGATCTATTCCTCTCATGCTTTTGTCCACCTCTATAAGATCCCCCCCTCATCCTCCAGCGCTGCAAGGAATAGAGTCCTAGCCTGCTCAACCTCTCCCTATAGCTCAGGCCCTTGAGTCCTGGCGACATCCTCGTAAAATAATTTCCTTGCGATGCACATCTTCCATTATCTTCCCATATGCGGGACTATTGCGCAGTGTGTGTTTGGGGATAGTCTGATGCAACATTGACCCACAACAATCTGAGCCTGATGGGTTTTTAATGACTCTCTCTTCTGGAGTTTGAAATGTTCGAAACTTTTCGGCGACTGTGTGCTTGACGTAGCTTGCCCCCCTGCTGAAGGTGCTGTCGTAGGTTGTCGCTGGGATGACCCAGGTTGTGCCAGGGTGACGTTGGTTGGCGCCGGTTGCTGGCTTCGGTGAATTCCATTGGCCACTACCTACGTCAACTGGCTACTGAATTGCCTTCAGTTGTCAACAACAGGGTCGTTGCTTGTCGCAGGTATCATAGGTTGCTGTAGGTGTGATCGTAGGTGGACATCCCAATGGGTTGTCGGTAGCTTGCCGTAGATTGACATCGACCGGGTGGCAGGTGTCAGAGGGGGAGTCCGGTCGCCGGAAATTGCCGGAAAAAATCTCCAAAGTGGGACAGGCCCCTCACTCTCCCCCCCGCTCCCCCCTCACTCTCCCCCAGTCCCCCCTCACTCTCCCCCAGTCCCCCCTCACTCTCCACCCCCCGTCCCCCCTCACTCTCCCCCTGTCCCCCTCACTCTCCCCCCCCGTCCCCCCTCACTCTCCCCCTGTCCCCCTCACTCTCCCCCCCGTCCCCCCTCACTCTCCCCCAGTCCCCCCTCACTCTCCCCCCCGTCCCTCCTCACTCTCCCCCAGTCCCCCCCAGTCCCCCCTCACTCTCCCCCCGTCCCCCTCACTCTCCCCCAGTCCCCCCTCACTCTCCCCCAGTCCCCCCTCACTCTCCCCCGCTCCCCCCTCACTCCCCCCCAGTCCCCCCTCACTCCCCCCCCGCTCTTCCCGCACTCTCCCCCTCACTCTCCCCCCCCAGACCCCCCTCACTCTCACCTAGTCCCCCCTCACTCTCCCCCCCCAGACCCCCCTCACTCTCCCCCAGTCCCCCCTCACTCTCCCCCGCTCCCCCCTTACTCTCCCCCAGACCCCCCTCACTCTCCCCCAGTCCCCCCTCACTCTCCCCCGCTCCCCCCTTACTCTCCCCCAGACCCCCCTCACTCTCCCCCAGTCCCCCCTCACTCTCCCCCAGTCCCCCCTCACTCTCTCCCACTCCCCCTCACTCTCACCTGCTCCCCCCTCACTCTCCCCCCAGTCCCCCCTCACTCCCCCCCCGCTCTTCCCTCACTCTCCCCCTCATTCTCCCCCCCCAGACCCCCCTCACTCTCCCCAGTCCCCCCTCACTCTCCCCAGTCCCCCCTCACTCTCCCCCGCTCCCCCTTATCTCCCCCAGTCCCCCCTCACTCTCCCCCAGTCCCCCCTCACTCTCCCCCAGTCCCCCCTCACTCCCCCCCCAGACCTCCCTCACTCTCCCCCAGTCCCCCCTCACTCTCCCCCGCTCCCCCCTTACTCTCCCCGTCCCCCCTCACTCTCCCCAGTCCCCCCTCACTCTCCACCGTTCCCCCCTTCTCTCCCCCAGTCCCCCCTCACTCTCCCCCAGTCCCCCCTCACTCCCCCCCCCCAGACCCCCCTCACTCTCCCCAGTCCCCCCTCACTCTCCCCCGCTCCCCCCTTACTCTCCCCCAGTCCCCCCTCACTCTCCCCAGTCCCCCCTCACTCTCCCCCGCTCCCCCCTTACTCTCCCGCAGTCCCCCCTCACTCCCCCCCCAGACCCCCCTCACTCTCCCCAGTCCCCCCTCACTCTCCCCCGCTCCCCCCTTACTCTCCCCCAGTCCCCCCTCACTCTCCCCCGCTCCCCCCTCACTCTCCCGTTCCCCTCACTCTCCCCCGGTCCCCCCTCAAGGGGCTGACCCACTGCGGCGACCTAATCTGCGAGTTTAGAAGAGTTTCCCCTCGACTCAAACTCGCAGCATGGTCGACACGTGGTCCTAGGGGGTCCTATGAGGTCACTGTAAAGGGCCTGCCCTACCAGCATGCGACTGCATGCGGCGAACGCGACCTAACGTGGTGGCTTGAGGAGTACGGCCTCGCGGGGCCGGTTCCACTTCGAACCGCGGAGGCTTCTGGAGTTGTGCGGGGGCTGGTACCGACATCAAACTCACCCATCAGCTGGGCAGGAGGCGGGCCGAGTGAATTTGGACGTCGCACGGTGTCTGGCGGTGACGCCATCACGCAACGGCACGCTGGGCGGTGACGTCATCTCGCAATGCCACGCGCTGCGTACGGCGTCATGACGCTGAGTACGACGTCGAGACGCTGCTTACGACGTCGAGACGCTGCGTACGTCCTGGATGCGGCTGCGGGCTTGTCGGACGATTTTAAACACTCTCAGTTTTTCGGAGCCCCACGCGATGTCGGGACTAGCTCCGCACAACTCCATGCGCGTCCGGCGATCGAAGTTGGGACTGGCCACGCGAGGCCGTACGGCTCAAGCGACCACGGTAGGTCGCGCTCGCCGCATGCAGTCGCATGCTGGTGGAACAGGCCCTTAACTCTCCTTCATGCTCAAGGGAAGTTCCCGCATACTCGCGGCCTCAGTTTGGTCGAGGAAACATTTTCAGCATGTTGAAAAAGTTTCTGTGAGTAAAAATTGGTCGGCATGGCACTTTTGAACTCGTAATGCAGTGGAGTGAGGTCACTATGTAGTTATAGGCAGTCGAGGGCAGCCGTAGGCAATCTCCTTCGCTGACCGGGCATTTTAATTGGCTCATTGGAGATTTCAGGACCAAGGAAAACCGACCGGCAATGTAAAATGCCCGCTAAACTTTATTAAAAGTTGCCTGGCTTCTTAAGAGTGTCGCCACTCTTTCTCCCCCCCTTCTCTCCCCTTCTCTCCCTTTCTCCCCCCCTTCTCTCCCCTTCTCCCCCCCCTCCCCTTCTCTCCCCTCCTCCCCCCTCCTCTCCCCCTTCTCCCCCCTTCTCTCCCCCCCCCCACCCCTTCTCCGCGCTCTCTAAAGCACTTACCGTACACTGTGCAGCCGTCTTTTACGTTCCTGTTCATCGCAGGTGTGAATTTCAGACAAATCTCGCCCGCTTTCCCTGGTCCCTGCCTTCGCGATGTGTTTCTGTGTGTGTGTGTGTGTGTGTGTGTGTGTGTCGGTCGATCCAGCTCGAGGTTTTCCGGGCAAGTGCCCTCGAGCTTGAAGGTCGAAGACGGTCGCTGAAAGGTCGCGTGAGAGGTGCAGGCCCTTCATGATATTTTCGGCAACTTGCCGGCACCCGCCATAGTCGCAGTAGGTCGTCGAAAATGTCAACGTTGAGAATCCAGCGATGACCAGAACAAGGTACGACTCTTTGGGCCACTACTCACGACATGTCGCCAGGGTGTCGCCTGTATGGCCGTGAGTGGTCTCCTAATCATCCAAAGAGTTGTGGCATCTTTCTGGTTGCCGCTGGATTCCCCCCCTCCCCCCTCACTCTCCCACAGTCCCCCTTCACTCTCCCATGACCTTCCGCCAATATGTTCAATATCTTCAAGCCCTTTTAATTGCTTTTCGTGATCTAGTCTGATCTCTCACCCTGCAGGGCAGGAGCTCACAAACTTTCTATAGGCACCAGTCACTCTGCATTCTGAGCTAGCCCAGGGTGAGTCGATGGCAAGTAAAAGCCTTGCATCACTTGCAGTTTTCTTAAACAATCTGATATTAGACATTTTGGCACAAGGTGCCTCCTGTGATAGGACCTGTGGGGGAACTGGAAGCTGAGTCATTGTCGCTGGCAGGAACCGTGTTTCCAGCAGTAGATGTGCAGTTAAATATACACGGTGTGGGTGTCACACAGACAGAACAGTCTTAATTATCAGCGCTCTGCGCTTTCATTTTTTCCTCTCGGATCGATTTTTGCTCTCCTGATTCTTGCTCTAGCCCAGCTATTTAATTGCCCTGCAGTCAGGAGCTGTGTTTTTTTAACATTTTCCTTTCAATCACAGATGTTGCTGGATTTACTGGAAGCATCCTTTGTGCTCCAGCTCTGCGTTATAAATGTACCGAGATGTCTCATCTTCTCACAGAGGGCGGTTGATCTGGTCGGCATGGCGGCACAGCGGTAGAGTTGCCGCCTTAGGCGCCAGAGACCCAGGTTTGATCCTGACTTTAGGCTTTGGAGATACAGGCCCTTCAGGCCCACCGAGTCCGCGCCGGCCAGCGATCGCCATCCCACATATGAGAGACAATTTGACAATTTTACCGAACCCAATTAACCTACAAACCTGTACGTCTTTGGAGTGTGGGAGGGAAACCGGAGCACCCGGAGAAAAGCCACACGGTCACAGGGAGAACGTGCAAACTCTGCACAGACAGCTGCCCTAAACCTAGTACCCTGAATAATAAAAGGCACATCTGCACAGCGGGTAGAGCACCTCACAGTACCAGGCATGCAGGTTCGATCCTGACCTCAGGTGCAGTCTATGTGGAGTTTGCACGTTCTTCCACATCCCAAAGACGTGCGGGTGTTGTAGGTTAATTGGTCTGAGCGTGCAGGAAGCGGATGAGAAAGTGGGATAACATGGAACTAGTGTGAACGGGTGATTGGTCGGCGAGGACTCGATGGGCCGAAGGGCCTGTAACTTCCATTCAATCAAACATGAGTTAGGACTGTCATCTAACGTCCTGTTGAGTTGGTATTACTCATTACCACCTTCCCCACAGCCAACAATGGACCATTGTGGGCTCCATGTTTCCTTGATCATCGTTGCTGGCTTTAATCTGTCTTTTTGCATATCTTTCACTAATTTGTTTTATGTACCTTTTCATATGTCTCGGTTCCCCCTGCCCTGAGTCTCAGTCTGAAGAAGGGTCTCGGCCCAAAACGTTGCCTATTCCCTTTCTCCAGAGATGCTGCCTGTCCCTCTGAGTTGCTCCAGCTTTTGGGAGAAAGTAATGAAAGTAAACATGCAGGTACAACAGGCAGTGAAGAAACCGAATGGCATGTTGGCCTTCAGTACAGGAGCAAAGAGGTCCTTCTGCAGTTGTACAGAGCCCTAGTGAGACCACACCGGGAGTATTGTGTGCAATTTTGGTCCCCTAATTTGAGGAAGGACATTCTTGCTATTGAGGGAGTGCAGCGTAGGTTCACAAGGTTAATTCCCGGGATGGCGGGACTGTCATATGCTGAGAGAATAGAGCGGCTGGGTTTGTATACTCTGGAGTTTAGAAGGATGAGGGGGGATCTTATTGAAACATATAAGATTCTTAAGGATTTGGACACGCTAGAGGCAGGAAACATGTTCAAAGTCAAGTCAAACAAACTTTATTGTCATTTAGAAATACATTGATATATGCAGTTCCAAACGAAATTCCGTTGCATTTGGCTCCCGATGTTTTGGGAGTCCAGAACCAGGGGCCACAGTTTAAGAATAATGGGAAGGCATTTAAAACGGAGACGAGGTAACACTTTTTCACACAGAGAGTGGCGAGTCTGTGGAATTTTCTGCCTCAGAGGGCGGTGGAGGCTGGTTCTCTGGATTCTTTCAAGAGAGAGCTAGATAGGGCTCTTAAAGATAGCGGAGTCAGCGAATATGGGGAGAAGGCAGGAACGGGGTACTGATTGTGGTTGATCAGCCATGATCAGGAAAGGCCTACTCCTGCACCTATTATCTATTGTTTATTGTCTAAAATGAATGTGCTTTGTATCCCGGCCATGTTTTAGCGTGCGTGCGTTTAACTTGCAGACCATTGCCAGGCAGCTGGCTGAGATACTCTTGCGAGGGATGTGTGAGGAGAGTTACTGGAATCCTCTGCAAGATCCTCCCCAGCGTTCCATCCTGGATGAATCCTTCCACCCTGGCGGCTACACCAAGAACTACGCGCTCAGCCGGAGACCCAAAGTGTACGCAGGAGACAGGTAAATCCCTGGGGACCCTGGACAAGCGGATCACCCTTCCACCACTCGCGCCTGCTCCCCCATCTAACAGGAAGCTAACTTACGTAGCTAGCTCACCTTAGCTTGAGGTTCACCTGAACCTCCTCCGACCTCATCTGTCAACTGCTCTACATTGGTGAGACCAACCGCAGGCTGGGCGATCGCCTCGCCCAGCACCTCCGCTCGGTCCGCAATAACCAACCTGATCTCCCAGTGGCTCAGCACTTCAACTCCCCCTCCCATTCCGAATCCGACCTTTCTGTCCTGGGCCTCCACCATGGCCAGAGTGAGTCCCACCGCAAATTGGAGGAGCAGCACCTCATATTTTGCTCGGGTAGTTTACACCCCAGCGGTATGAACATTGACTTCTCCAATTTCAGGTAGTCCCTGCTTTCTCCCTCCTTCCCCACCCATTCCCAGCTCTCCCACAGCCCACTGTCTCCGCCTCTTCCTTTCTTCTTCCCCCCCTCCTCCCACATCAGTCTGAAGAAGGGTCTCGACCCGAAACGTCGCCTATTCCTCCCCTCCATAGATGCTGCCTCACCCGCTGAGTTTCTCCAGCATTTTTGTCCACCTTAGCTTAAGGACTAGCATCTTCAATGATCATGAGAGGCAGAGATAAGATAAAGTCAGAACCTTTTCAACAGGGTGGAAATGCCCAACAAGAGAGGTCATAGCTACAAGCTGAGGAAGGAAAGTTTAATGGGGGATGAATGGGGCACATTTTTTTACACTGCGGGTGGCGGGTGCCAGGAGCGCACTGCCACAGAGGGTGGTGGTGGAGGCAGATTCGATAGTGATGTTTAAGAGGCTTTTGGATAGGCGTATGGATATGCAGGGAGTGGAGGGATATGGATCACGTGCAGGTAGAGGAGATCAGTTCGGCTAGGCATCATGTTTGACACACATTGTGGGCCTGTTCCTGTGCTGGACTGTACTTCTTCTTATTGCGTGTGGCGTGCACGGCCTAAGGTTGTGGGACAACTTGTTCTATTTGATCTTCCGTGTGTGCACGTCGAGTCGATTGCATTAGTCGAAACAGGGCGGACCACGTGAAGGTTGCAATCTTCCACCCCCTGGATTGTGCTGTGTTCATGTGAGACGGTGAAGGTGACCACTAGTTGCGCATGAAATCCTCAAGGGCCTGTCCCACTGTACGAGGTAATTCAAAAGTTCTCCCGCATTTTCCCCTGATTCGAATTGGGAGAATGTTCGTAGCGGGTCCGTCGGAGTTCGTGAATGTCCCGTAGAGGCTCGTAATGTTAACGGCGTGTACTCGGGAAATCCAGTAAGCTCTGGGTTGACGTTTTTTAAACACTGATGAAAAATGTCCACAAGTAAAATAAATACTCGTGATGAAAGAAATTGCTACTTTTTACTCGTATGAGCCACTACGAGGCATCCACGAACTCCTACTGACCCGCTACGGACATTCTCCGAGTTCGAATCAGGTGAAAACTCGGGAGAACTCTTGTGGGACAGGCCCTTTACAGCCCATCCTTGCTTGACCTGAAACCTTTCCACATACATCCTCCGTCCCTCACCACCCGCTACCTCCCTTCCTCCCTCGGTAATGTTGGGATGATGATCATTTATTATCCATGTACCTATGTACCCAGGAACAGTGAACTTCTGTGTTTTGCATACGTCATACGATACATCAGCACAATCCTAGTTAAGGACAAGGATGCAACGATTGTCGTGTTCTAGTGGGCCTCACGGAGACAGTACACATATAGGCACCACGTTCCTGGCGCCAATATGCTGAGACTGCTGGACGTAGAGCATTGAACAGTACAGCACAGGAACAGGCCCTTCAGCCCACAATGTCCGAGCCAAACATGAGGCCAAGACCAACTAAGCTCCGAAGGTAGACACAAAACACTGGAGTAACTCAGCGGGACAAGCAGCATCAGTCTGAAGAAGGGTCTCAACCAAAAACATCACCCATTCATTCTCTCCAGAGATGCTACTTGTCCAAGCTGAGTTACTCCAGCATTTTCTGTCTATCTTCGGTTTAAACCAGCATCTGCAGTTCCTTCATACCAACTAATCTCCTCTGCCTGCACGTGATCCGTATCCCTCCGTGCCCTGCATATTTGTGTACTTGTTTAAAAACCTCTTAGGTTACACAAATGATTACACAGAAGTGGGCGGTTTTTCAGATAGTGAAGATGGTTGTGAACGATTGCAGCAGGATCTGGATCGATTGGCGGGTGGGCGGAGGAATGGTTGATGGAATTTAACACAGAGAAGTGTGAGATGTTGCATTTTGGGACGTAGAACAAGGCCAGGACCTACACAGTGAATGGTCGGCCTCTGGGTGGTGTTGTAGAGCAGAGGGATCTAGGAGTACAGGTGCATGGTTCCATGAAGGTCGAGTCGCGGGTGGATAAGGTGGTCAAAAAGGCTTTTGGCACATTGGCCTTCATCAGTCAGAGTATTGAGTATAGAAGTTGGGAGGTCATGTTGCAGTTGTATCAGACGTTGGTGAGACCGCGTTTGGAATATTGTGTTCAGTTCCGGGCATTATGTTAGAGGAAAGATATTGTCAGGCTTGAAAGGGTTCAGAGAATATTTACGAGGATATTGCCGGGACTAGAGGGTGTGAGCTACAGGGAGAGGTTGAGTAGGCTGGGTCTCTATTCCATGGAGCCCAGGAGGATGTGGGGAGATCTTATAGAGGTGTACAAAATCATGAGAGGAATAGATCTGGTAGATGCACAGAGTCTCTTGCCCAGAGTAGGAGAATCGAGGACCAGAGGACATAGGTTCAAGGTGAAGGGGAAAAGATTTAATAGGAATCTGAGGGGTAACTTTTTCACACAGAGGGTGGTGGGTGAATGGAACAAGCTGCCAGAGGAGGTAGTTGAGGCTGGGACTATCCCAACGTTTAAGAAACAGTTAAACAGGTAGATGGATGGGACAGGTTTGGAGGGATATGGACCAAACGCAGACAGGTGGGACTAGTGTAGCTGGGGCATTGTTGGCTGGTGTGGGCAAGTTGGGCTGAAGTTCCTGTTTCCACACTCTATGACTCTATGGCCCACTATTGTGTGGACTTCTGAGGAAGGGTCTTCAACCTGACTCATTCGCACTGTTTCCCTTTCCGCAGATGCTGCCCTACCTGCTGTGCGTTTCCAGTATTTTTGTCTTTTTACTGACCCTTTTTTTTTGCCTGACCCATTCCACCAAAATGAAAATGAGTACAACAAACCGATCTTGTTCCGTTTCACTCAGAAACATTTAAGTCAGGATTGCGATGCCATTCAGAATCTTTTTTTTCTCAAAACACAAGCACTTTCTAAGGCCAGCACGGTGGCGCAGGGGTAAAGTTGCTGCTTTGCAGCACCAGAGACCCGGGTCCGATCCCGACCACGGGCGCTGGTCGGTACAGCGTTTGTACGTTCTCCCCGTGGCCTGCGTGGGTTTTCTCCGGGTGCTCCGGTTTCCTCCCGCAAAGGCTTGGCAAATGTAAAAATCGCCCCTGGTGTGTGTAGGGCAGTGTTCGGGGATCGCTGGACGGCACGGAACCGGTGGGCCGAAGGGCCTGTTTCCACGCCACAGATCTAAAGTCACAAAATGGTTGGAGTTGAACATAGAGACTCAGCGCTTGAGTGGGTTGGCAAATGAGAACATTGTCAAAATTACTGAGGGATGAAAGGTTAGTTTCCGTTTCGCTGCCTCTTGCTTCCATCCGTTCATTCACACAAAATAAAATAAAACAAACTTCAACCAGCTTTGCGTTTGCCCTGGGAGTGTTTTAGGTGCCGCAGTGCAGGAATGCATGATCCCCGTCGATTGAACTAATTAAAGTGCCTTTTATATCCTCAGCGGTGATAATTGTGATTGTATAAAGCCAGTGGAATCCATGCTATAGTTTGCACAGAAACCGGCAGTGATTTTTGGTGATAAATGGCAGAGAGTGCTTTGATCACACCACTGGGGCGGTAAGCTCGGCGACACAGAGTGTGCTTGATGAGGGAGTATTTCCCCAGGTACCCGCTGCCCTAATCCTCTTAAATCAACAGCAGTAATTCAGTGCGCGTTCATTCAGTTTGTGGCTTTTTTTCCCCTCGGTTACAACGAGATGCCATGTCAGTTTGCGATTAGGTTTAGACAGAGGAACCGCAGGTGCTGGTATACACACAAAGAATGCAAAGTGCTGGAGTAACACAGTGGCTCAGGCAGCATCTCTGGGGGACATGGATAGGTGACGTTTGGATTGTGACCCGTTTAGTTTAGAGATACAGCGCGGAAACAGGCCCTTCGGCCCACCGAGTCCATGCCAAACCGCACATTAACACCATCCTACACACACTAGGGACAATGTTTTTTTTTACATTTAAACCTACTAACCTGTATGTCTTTGGAGTGTGGGAGGAAACCGAAGATCTCTGAGAAAACCCACGCAGGTCACGGGGAGAACGTGCAAACTCCGTACAGGCAGCACCCGTAGTTCGAGATCGAACCGGGGTCTCTGGCGCTGTGAGGCAGCAACTCTACCGCTGCGCCACCGTGCCGCGCTTCATCCTAACCGGCCTGATCCGTGTTCTCCACAGATGCTGCCTGACCCGCTGAGTTACTCCAGCACTCTGTGTCTTTGTTTGTGATTAAGTTTACCTGCTTTTATCCCCTATCCCTTGATTCTCTTAGCCCCAAGGGCTAAATCTAACTCTCTCTTGAAAACATCCAGTGAATTGGCCTCCGCTGCCTTCTGTGGCAGAGAATTCCACAGATTCACAACTCTCTGTGTGAAGAAGTTTTTCCTCATATCAGTCCTAAATGGCCTGTCCCTTATTCTTAAACTGTGACCGCCCTGGTTCTGGACTCATCAGAAACATTTTTCCTGCATCCAGCCGGTCCAATCCCTGAAGAATTATATATGTTTCTATAAGATCCCCTCTCATCCTTCTAAATGTCAAACACAATCGGACCCTTTTTCCCAGAATGGAAATCCCGTGCTTGTTTACAAAAATAGACAAGATTTATTAGAAACCTGAGGGGCAACTTTTTCACACAGAGGATGGTAGGTACATGGAACGAGCTGCAAGAGGAGGTAAATGAAGCAGGTACTGTAACAATATTTAAAAGATATTTGAAAATAGACACCAAAAGCTGGAGTAGCTCAGCGGAACAGGCAGCATCTCTGGGGAGAAGGATTGGGTGACGTTTCGGGTCGAGACCCTTCTTCAGTCACATGACCAAGTTGAGCCGAAGGACCTGTTTCCGTGCCACATGACTCTATGACTCCATTGAAGGAAACGGTCGACATTTTGGGTCGAAACGTGCCTCTGGACACTTTCGAGCCTACCATCCCATTCCACCCACGAGATGCTGCTTGACCCCCTGAGCCTGTCTAGCAGTTCACTTGAAATACTGCAGATGCTGGAAATCATAAACGGTTCGGTGGTGCAGCGGTAGAGTTGCTGCCCCACAGCGCCAGAGACCCGGGTTCGATCCTGACTACGGGCGCTGTCTGTACAGAGTTTGTACGTTTCCCCCCCCCCCTCCCCCGTGACCTGGGTGGGTTTTCTGCGAAATCTTCGGCTTCCTCCCACACTCCAAAGACGTGCAGGTTTGCAGGTTCATAGGCGTGGTATAAATGTAAAGCTGTTCCGATAGTTTTGTAGGATAGTGTTAAGGACCTGTCCCACTGTACGAGGTAATTCAAGAGTTCTCCCAAGTTTTCCCGATTCGAACTCGGAGAATGTCCGTAGCGGGTCCGTAGGAGTCCGTGGATGTCTCGTAGCGGCTCGTACGAGTAAAAAGTAAAAAGTACATTTTTCACAGTGTTGAAAAAACGTCACGAGTTTACCGGATTTCCCGAGTGCCTACCGTTACTCGTACGAGCCGCTACGGGACATTCACGAACTCCTACGGAGCCGTTACGGACATTCTCTGAGTTCGAATCAGGGGAAAACTCGGGAGAACTCTTGAATGACCTCGTACAGTGGGACAGGCCCTTTAGTGTGCAGGGATCGCTGGTCAGCGCGGACTCGGTGGGCCGAAGGGCCTGTTTACACGCTATATCTCTAAACTATACTAAACTATTCTGTAAATGCCGCAGATGACCGGTACTTTTGAAGAAACAGCAACGATTCGCATTTCAAAGCCCGTGACTTTCCCTAAAAGAATAGCAAACCGGTTCATCTTGAAGGATTTTAATCGTCATCGAAAAGAAAGAGTTTCCAGCAGTAGTTGGCTCGCAGAAGAGACGGGTAGGGTGTGGCTACAGAGTCTGACCTCAGAAGGAAACGATCACTTTACACAAAGAGTCCTGTGATCTGGAAAGTGCTGGTTGAAAGACAAGTGGAACCAAATCCGTTTAATGACTTTCAAACGAGAATTGGAGAAATACTTGGAAAAATATTGCGGGGGTATGGAGAGATTGAGAGGGAGGAGATTAGTACAGAGTCAATTTTCCCGTCCGCTGATGTTATTCTGTGACCCTGTTAAGCAGGAATGAATATGTTAGGGCTTTTTTCCAGTCCAAAAAAATTCACCCTGATATTAAGCAGCATGTTCCAGGCTCAAAATCTGGCTACAGGCGCGGAGTTTGCACGTTCTCCCCATGACCTTGTGGATCCCACCGTGAACTTTGGTTTCCTCCCACACTCCTAAGACTTACAGGTTTGTAGGTTAATTGGATTGGTATAGATGTAACAAAGTTGTCCCTAGTGTCAGATAGTGTAAAGGCCCTGTCCTACCAGCATGCAACTCTATGCGATGAACGCGATCAAACTAGAAGCGGGGGCCGCGCGGAGATCGGGTGATTCCCTGTACGGGGCCGTTCCCACCTGCATGCGGCAAGCGCAACCAAACCGGCAGTAGGGGCCGCGCGGAGGTCGGGTGAGTGGCGCAACGCGGCGCAAAGTGAGGCGAACTTGGAGCGAAGTCTAAGGTAAGTTCGCCAGGACAGAGAGGGGCACACAGAGAGGGGCACAGAGGCACACACACAGAGGGCCACGGAGCCACACAAATAGAGGGTCACGGAGGCACCTACAGATAGGTTCACGGAGGCACGATGTCGGGGCGGTGTGTCAGGCGTCGAGGCGACTGCGAGCTGACAAGCCGTTGCCGCGCGGAATTTTTGAACATAGTCAGTTTTTCGGAGCCCCGCGCGATGTCGAGACGAACTCCGCACAATTCCGCACGGCTCCGGCGATCGAAGTGGGACCGGCCCCGCGACGCCGGACGGCTCAAGCGACCACGTTAGGTCGCGCTCATCGCATAGAGTTGCATGCTTGTAGGACAGGCCCTTTAATGTGCGGGGATTGCTGGTCGGTGCGGACTGGTTGGGCCGAAGGGCCTGTTTCCACGCTGTATCTCTAAGCTAAGGTACACATGTTTTTCCTGGGCCACCACTGACCGAGGAGATTAGAGAAGTCATGAGATAGAGGGAGATTGAGTCTGAGAACCTGTCATAGAGTCTACAATGGCGCGACCTCTATGGAAGGAAGTACAGAAGCCTGATAACTGAGGGGAAGAAGCTGTTCCCAAGTCTGGTGCTTTAGAGATACAGCGCGGAAACAGGCCCTTCGGCCCACCGGGTCCGCGCCGACCAGCGATCCCCGCACGTTAACACCATCCGACACCCACTAGGGACACTGTTTTTACATTTACCAAGCTAATTAACCTACAAACATGCGCGTCTTTGGAGTGTGGGAGGAAACCGAAGATCTCGGAGAAAACCCACGCAGGTCACGGGGAGAACGTGCAAACTCCGTACAGACAGCGCCCGTAGTCGGGATCAAACCCGGGTCTCCGGCGCTGCATTTGCTGTAAAGCAGCAACTCTACCGCTGCGCCACCGTGACCGGTCTGTACCTTCTGCCGGACGGGAGCGGGGAGAAGAAGGAATGACCAGGGTGGGACAAGTCTGTGATTACGTTGTCTGCATTCCAGAGGCAGCGTGAGGTGTAGATGGAGTCGACGGTGGGGAGCCTGGTCTGTGTGATGGACAGTGGAGCTGATGGACTCTTGTGCTTCATCCACAACTTCCTGCAATTTCCTGCAGTCTCGGTCTCGCATTTATGTATTCTCTTATTGTTGCAGCATCTTCTGCCCTCAAGAAAACACCGAAGAAGCTCTGTTGCTGTTGCTCATTAGTGAGTCTATGGTGAGTGTGATCGCTTTGTCGTGCAAGTTCGGTGCGGTGGCATTAAATGTAATTATAATCGTCCCAGTAAAAACTCGAACGAGGGCCGTATGAAATGGAGCCACAGGAGAAGAAAAGCATGTTACTAACTTCTTTGTTTAAGAAGGAACTGCAGATGCTGGAAAAATCGAAGGTAGACAAAAATGCTGGAGAAACTCAGCGCGTGAGGCGGCATCTATTGAACATAGTGCCAGAGCATGAGGTTATAAGGTCATAATTGATAGGAGTAGAATTAGGCCATGCGGCCATCAAGTCTACGCTGCCATTCAATCATGCCTGATCTATCTCTCCCTCCTAATCCCATTCTCCTGCCTTCTCCCATATTCCCTGACTCCACTATCTTTAAGAGCCCTGCATAGCTCTCTCTTGAAAGTATCCAGAGAACCGGCCTCCACCGCCCTCTGAGGCAGAGAATTCCACAGACTCACAACTCTCTGTGTGAAAAAGTGTTTCCTCATCTCCGTTCTAAATGGCTCAAAATGGTTCAAAAAAGGGTTGACCAATTTCCGTCCTGGGATAAGTAAAGTTCTATTGTATCGTATCCTGAAGAGGGATGTGGGCCAAAGGCAGGCAAATGGGACGAGCTGAGATGGGGCATGCTGGCACACATGGATGGGTTGGGCCGAAGGGCCTGTTTCCGTGCTGTACGACTCTGTGACTCTTATATTCACTACATGAGCCTGGCCTGCTGGCTGATGTGCAACGACACACACACACGCACGCACTCATACACACATGCACACACACACGCACACAGGCACGCACACGCACACACACACACACACACACACACGCACACATAGACACACACATACACAGACACACAGAGACACACACATACACACAGCAGCAGATTAATCCAACACAGATGCTCTAATTGTAGGACAGGACTGAAGATTTGTGTTCCTTTGAGATACATTCCCTGCTAATCCTTGAACGAGAGAGACAGAGAGAGAATGTACATTTAAAAAATAATAATAATTGGGTACATTTATTATCGTTGAATGAGACAGTTGACACTATCATTTTTCTTAACACTTTGCCTAGCTTTCTTTTCCCATTTCTCAAGGGTAAATTTTAATTAGATGTTAATCAGCTAGATTCAGACAGCTCGATTCTCTCAGAAGCAGCCACATAATGGCACGGATCGACCCCCCTCCCCCAGGGTAATCACCTCACTCTCTCCCTTCCTCCCCCAACCCGCTTCCATAGAAAGAGTGGGTGTACAAGAAGGGTCTCGACCCGAAACGTCGCCTATTCCTTCGCTCCATAGACGCTGCCTCACCCGCTGAGTTTCTCCAGCATTTTTTGTCTACCTTCGATTTTACCAGCATCTGCAGTTCTTTCTTAAACAAGACATTTCCTTGATCACCGTCTGCTTTGGTCCTTCACACCCTGCCCTTCTTTATCTCTGTATCTCCCTCTCTTCCTCGCTCTCAATCTGAAGAAGGGTCTCGACCCGAAACATCACCCATTCCTTCTCTCCAGAGACGCTGCCTGACCCGCTGAGTTAATCCGCCATTTTGTGTCTACCTTCTGTACAAAGACAGTAGACAATAGGTGCAGGAGTAGGCCATTCGGCCCTTCGAGCTAGCACCGCCATTCAATGTAATCATGGCTGATCATCCCCAATCAGTACCCCGTTCCTGCCTTCTCCCCATATCCCCTGACTCCGCTATCTTTAAGAGCCCTATCTAGCTCTCTCTTGAAAGTATCCAGAGAACCGGCCCCCACCGCCCTCTGAGGCAGAGAATTCCACAGACTCGCCACTCTGTGTGTGACTGTGGTGTTGTTGATGGTGAGTGGGGGGAGGGGAGGGGCAGTTTACCTCTTCGTCTGATGTATACAGAGCCTTGGCTACTGCTAGATCAGATTAGGAAGAGGTTTCATAGTTGCTTTTCCTTTCCCAAAACATAGAACATAGAACAGTTGAGCCCAGGAACAGGCCCTTCGGCCCACAATATCTGCGTCGAACATGATGCCACAGACTGAAGAAGGGTCTCGACCCGAAACGTCACCCATTCCTTCTCTCCAAAGATGCTGCCTGTCCCGCTGAATTACTCCAGCTTTTTGTGTCTAACTTTTGTTTTAAACCAGCATCTGCAGTTTCTTCCCACACATGCACAGAGGGTGGTGGGTTTATGGAACGAGCTAGCAGAGGCCATTAGTTGAGGCAGGTCGTTTAAAAAACATTTGGACTGGTACATAGACAGGACAGGTTTAGTGGGATATATGGGCCAAACGCAGGCAGGTGGGACTAGCATTGGTCGAGTTGGGCCAAAGGGCCTGTTTCCGTACTCTCTGACTACGCACAAAGGTGTGCACCATTTGACTCGGGTGTGTTGCTGTGCTTGTGATCTTCAGGCTAACAGGGATGCAGTGCTGAGCCGGATCCCAGAACACAGCAACGATCGTGTCATCAGTTTGCAGAGCGCCTCCATCGTGTACGATCTGCTGACCATAGCCCTGGGGAGACGGGGACAGTACGAAATGCTGTCAGAGGTGAGTCCGGCCCCAAACTCAGCCCAGCCCGTTGCAGGTTGACCTTCACGCGACACTATGTCGGTCCAGTAGCATCAATCACAGCTCTTCACTCGAATTATTGATAGGGTGGACAGTCAAAACCTATTTGTGTAAGAAGGAACTGCAGATGCTGGTTCAAACCGAAGATAGACACAAAAAGCTGGAGTAACTCAGCGGGACAGGCAGCATCTCAGGAGAGATGGAATGGGTGACATTTCGGGTCGAGACCCTTCTTCTCGATGCGAAACCGTCAGCCATTCCTTCTCTCCAGAGATGCTGCCTGTCCCGCTGAGTTATTCCAGCTTTTTGTGTCTATCTTCAGCCAGAACCTGTTTCCCAGGATGGAAATATATTGCATACTTTCGAGATGCTGCCTCACAGCGCCAGTGACCCAGGTTAAATCCTGACAATGGGTGCTGTCTGTACGGAGTTTATACGTTCTCCCTGTGACCTGAGTGGGTTTTCTCTCAGTGCTCTAGCTTCCTCCCACACTCCAAAGACGTTCAGGTTTAAAGGTTAATTGGCGCCTGTAAAAATTGTAAAATTATCCCCAGTGTGCAGGATAGTGCGAGTATAGGAGCAAAGAGGCCCTTCTGCAGTAGTACAGGGCCCTAGTGAGACCACACCTGGAGTATTGTTTGCAGTTTTGGTCCCCTAATTTGAGGACGAACGTTCTTGCTATTGAGGGAGTGCAGCGTAGGTTTACAAGGTTAATTCCCAGGATGGCGGGACTGTCATATGCTGAGAGAATGGAGCAGCTGGGCTTGTACACTCTGGAGTTTAGAAGGATGAGAGTGGATCTTATTGAAATATATAACATTATTTGGGGCTTGGACACGCTAGAGGCAGGAAACATGTTCCAGATGTTGGGGGAGTCCAGAACCAGGGGCCACAGTTTAAGAATAAGGAGTAAGTCATTTAGAACGGAGATGAGGAAACGCTTTTTATCACAGAGAGTGGTGAGTCTGTGGAATTTCATTTCGGAGTCACGTGAGTGACTTCGTGAAGAGCCCGCCGGCGCGCATGCTCGACATATCGTCGTACCGCGTTGCTGCGACGGCTGGCGGTGGAGCGCGCTCCTCGCCAGCCCTTCAGAAGGGGCCACGGAGGTAAG
Source organism: Raja brachyura (assembly GCA_963514005.1). The sequence continues at coordinate 6,153,114 of OY740789.1, forward strand.
TATTCTACCTTTAGTTGGTGGTCCTTGTTGTTGGTTTTGTCTTGCAGCAAGGACATGGATGGGAGTTCCAAGGGCCGGAGGACGTCAGGACGAGTTCGCCGGTCAACAGTTCCGGGGCCTTTACCATCGGCAGTACCTGCAGCGCAGGCCGGGACTCAGGCGGAGATGTGGGTAAGCCCTGTGTTCACAGGTCCAGATCCGCCAGCACACCACAGCTCGGAGGAGTTCGGTGAGGAGGAGTGTGGTGTGCCGCCAGAGCAGGGGGACCCTGCCATGGCAGTCAGGTTGTCAGCGGGCTCGCTGGCGACCTCGAGCAGGGCACGTGCCGTTGCACGGCCTGTTCCACTCAGCCCTCCGAGAAGGGGGAGGGCAGGAGCCCAGAAGCCTAACCCTGTTAGGGCTAAGGCATTGCCTGTCGCGGAGGAGCGGTCAGGTTCCAGGGCGAGACCCGGGGCGGCTGTGAGGCCAGCCGGCATACCCCGACTCTCGACGCCGGGACGGGTCGGTCGAGTCGGGTCTCGTCACGGTCGCCGAGCCCCCCATGGATGGGTGGGCGAGACCATGCGTCGGCAACGTCCACGATGTGGGCAGCCGGCAAGACTGCGCGGGCCCCAGGCAGCCATGCTTCGGCTGGTACCGACACCTCGCCGCAAGTGCCCTTAGTGGCAGCGGCTTCAGCTCTCGCTAAACGGAGGCGATTGAACACGCCCGCGCAGGAATCGCGCAGTTCGCCTCGGCGGCTGTTAGCGACAACTACCGGCACCGGCAGGGCCTCGACGAGGTGCGGGCCGATGACAGGAGCCCGGTTTTCTTTTCAGAGCCGGAGGACTCCGACCACCTGAGTGTTCAGGGTGAAGGGCGTATTGACCGTATGGAGCGGCTGCTGGAGCTCCTGCTTCAACGTCAACAACAGCAGGGCAGCAACAGGCACAGGGCGTCTTCACAAACATCTACTATCAGCCTGGAGCAGCAGGAGGAGGAGGTTCTGGTGGATCCCGTACCAACTCCGTTGGAGGTGCCAGCGGAAGAACTCTTGGATGTGGCGACCAAATTCGCGGCCTCACATACGGCTGGTCTTCCTCTCAATTCAAAGCTGGCAGCCACAGTGGACTTTCTTAATAATCAGGTGCTGCAGGAAGAAGTCCTCATCCAGGCTATGAGCCGTCACAAGGCTCCATCAAACTGCAACTCCCTCAACGTGCCTGTGGTCAATACGCCAATATGGGGCAACATCAGTGCGGCTATCCGTCAACAAGAGCTACAATTGCAGCGGATCCTGAAACTCCTCACGGCCGGTATTACCGCCTTTGCGCGGTCGGTGGACGAGGACGAGCTGAATTTGGACCAGGAAGATGCTCTGGCCTTGTTGTGCGCGACCCAGCACGAAATCAACGGGTTTCGCAAAAACAGCATCCGCCCAGCACTCAACCCGAAGTTTGCAGGATTGTGCAAACCACCGCCGCCGCCGCCGCCCCGTCAGCTCTTTGGTGAGGACCTCTCGAAGAGAGTCAAAGAGCTTGACGAACAAGCCAAAACGGTGGGGATCATGCGCTCTAAGAGTGCCCCCACACCGTCCGGCTCAAAAGCTCCATACATTCGCTCACGAGGGTCGGCCAGTATCTCGACGAGGACCCACCCTCAAGCTCCACAACGACAGCAACATCAGACCCAGCACCAAGGGTCTTTTTTAGGACAGGGTCGGCAGAGACCCTGGTGGAAAACGAAGACGCCGCGCCCTCAAGCCAACCCAGCACCTCCACGTCCACACACGCGTGTCAAGGACCGCCGGTAACCACGGAGGTGAGGGGGTCTGGTTCTCTCTTTTCTCTCTGTTTAACTTCACATGTTGGTGGTCACATTCGGTGGTTTTTGGGTGCATGAGGTAATTTCACTGGTGACGAGTATGTGTTGCAGAATATTCAGGGGCATAAAATTGAGTTTATTAATGGCGACATTCCTCCATCCCAGCACATGCCCGCTCGAACATTTAAAATTATCTGCTGCAGAACAGGCAGCCGGCTATAAGGAATTGTTAAGTCTTGAGCAAAGGAGTGATTAAGAGAGTGGTGCATGAACCAGTTGAATTTGTTTCGAACATATTCACCAGACCTAAGAAGGATGGAAGTTGTCGTGTCATTATTGATCTAACCTGTTTGAATACTTTTGTAACATATTCTCATTTTAAAATGGATACGTTGAAACAACCAAATCATTGATTTCTCATGGTTGCTTTATGGCATGCATTGATTTAAAGACGCATATTATTCCGTATCCGTCCAGAAATGTGACAGAAGGTTTTAAAATTCATCTGGATGGGGCAACTCTGGCAGTACAAAGCTTTGCCTAATGGGCTCACCACAGCCCTAGATTGTTCACTAAATTAGTGAAGCCAATTATGGCTTATTTGAGACAACGACACCATATAGTATGGCCTATTTAGATAATGTCTTAATTGTGGGCCACACCCTGGAATTGGCTGAACAGGGTGTTGCAGCTGCTGTCAATATATTTCAACAATTGGGGTTTATTGTCCATCCAGAGAAATCAAAGTTCTACCCTGCCCAGGTGATTAATTACCTAGGGTTCACGGTGAACTCTATAAGCATGAGGGTTACCATTCCAATTAACAAGATTGAGGAGGTTACCCAGGTGTGTCAAGATTTAATCCGCACCAATATACCATCGATTCGGCACTTAGCTACAATAATTGGGAAGCTGGTAGCTTTGTTTTCGGCAGCGCGATATGGACCTTTGCATTATCAGAATTTGCAAAGAGCTAAAATTGCTGCGTTAAAACAGAACGCTGGTCATTATGATCGGTCCATGCAGCTGCCGCCCGAAGCGATAAATGAGTTGCAATGGTGGGTGTGTCACATTAGCAACTCATTCAAGACTATTAGGGAGGCTAATCCGGTGGTATATTTGCAAACTGATGCAAGCTCCAATGGTTGGGGATCCACGAATAATTGCTCTAGTTGTGGTGGCAGATGGGACACCCTTGAATCAACGATGTTGTTAACTCAAGGGATTAACTATTTGGAGTTGCTGGCAGCATTCCACGGACTTCGTGTGTATTGTTCCAAGCTTGTTGGAGTACATGTCCGTCTCCAAATAGACAACACCACAGCAGTAGCATATTTAAACCATATGGGTGGTACCAGGCCAGTTTCGTGTGACAAATTGGCAAACTCAATTTGGCTCTGGTGTGTTCAAAGAGACATTTGGATTTCAGCTACCTATTTGCCAGGTGAGCTTAATACTGTGGCGGACACCAGGTCACGCAAATTTAATGACAATATTGAATGGATGTTGCATCCTGAGATCTTTTCTAAAGTCACAGCCAAATTTGGTAAACCGGACATTGACCTCTTTGCGTCACGGTGGAACCATCAGGTACCAACCTACGTTTCATGGGAACCAGATCCTGGGGCAATAGCGCTAGATGCATTCTCGCTGGACTGGGGGAAGTGGTTTTCTATCCCTTCCCCCCATTTTGCCTCATCAGTCGGGTATTGGGAAAGATTCAGGCAGATGCTGCCAAGGGCATCCTTGTTATACCCGACTGGCCCACACAGCCTTGGTATCCGGTGGTCTTTGACATGCTCAACGAACCTTGGGTCCTTTTGAAGGGTTGCCCACAATTGGTTACTAACCCTGTCTCAGGGGAGCCGCATCCCTGCCATGGCTATTTAAATTTGTTGGCTTGCAGGTTCTGAACAGGCCGTTAGTCCAATACGGCCTCTCGGCTCGGACCATGGATACCACCGGGGCGTCGTGTCGAGAGTCTACAAGGCGAAGATACCGCTCGCATATTAAGAAGTGGGAAGCCTACTGCAGCCGCTCTCGCATCACGTACGATGACGTGACAACAACCGACGTCCTGGAATTCCTCGCGGGGTTGCACCATGATGAACACTTAAGTTACAGTGCCATCAACAGCGCCAGAAGTGCGCTATCGTTCTACCTCAGTTGGAGGTAGGATCCAACAGGCTAGTGTCCAGACTCATGCGGGGTATATTCAATATGAATCCGCCTACACCACGCTATAATATCACCTGGGATGTCAGGGATGTATTAACCCTGCTCAGGACGTGGTCTCCCATGGAAGGGCTCCAACTGGACCAACTCACCATGAAGCTGGTGATGTTACTAGCGCTGACTTCAGCTCAGAGGGTACAGACACTACACAAACTGCGTGTCGACAGAATGACAGCTACCCCTACAGAAGTAGTCTTTTTCGTTGACGAGCTACTAAAGCAGCATAGACCTGGGTGCACAGGGCTGCAGCTGAAGTTCCCGGCATACCCCGCAGATGCTAGGCTATGTTTAGTCTCACATATCCGCCACTATGTCAAAGTGACGGCACGCATCAGAGGAATGGAGAGATACCTGCTTGTCACTCACAAGAGACCTCATCATCGAGTGACAGTCCAGACGATATCCATGTGGCTTCCAGTCGTCTTGGGTAAGTCAGGTATCGACACTAATGTGTTCAAGTCTCTTTCCACCAGGGCTGCATCGACGTCAAGGGCGAGGGTCATGGAGGTGCCCATGGACCAAATTCTCGCCACAGCAGGATGGGCTAATGAAGCTGTGTTCCAGCGTTTTTATAACAAGCCTGTTGCTGCTCCTCTGCAGTTCGCAGAAGCCGTGCTGAATGCAGGTCACGAACGTGGAGATGTCCCCGCATGAGGGGTTTTGTTTTGTTGTTAATAACTCTGCTCTTGTTTTGCAGTATGAACTATTGAGCAAGTTTGTTCCTCCCATCCATCCCTGGTAGTGGTGTGTCAGCATGGACGTGGTCCAGGGCGTGTAATCACAGAAGCTTTGAAGTCTTCACGAAGTCACTCACGTGACTCCGAAATGAAATAGTAAGATTGAACGAGAACTTACCAGTTCGAAGGTTGATCTTTATTTTATGAGGAGTCGAAGTGAGGGATTTCGTGCCCTCCTCGCCCAACCCTCAATCACCTTCATCTGGTAATCTTAGTCACTTCAATCTTACTATGCGAAGTCATTTCTTTGTTGGTTTCTGTGATTCCACGCCGCTACTTTGAAGTATGTCGAGCATGCGCGCCGGCGGGCTCTTCACGAAATCCCTCACTTCGACTCCTCATAAAATAAAGATCAACCTTCGAACTGGTAAGTTCTCGTTCAATCTTACTATTCTCTGCCTCAGAGAGTGGTGGAGGCAGGTTCTCTGGATGCTTTCAAGAGAGAGCTAGATAAGGCTCTTAAATACCACCTACCCAGGTGAGCTTCACTCTGGCCATGGAGGCCCAGGACAGAAAGGGCGGATTGGGAACTGGCTTGCTTAAACTTTATGCAGTTTAAAATCTTGGTGCTTTATTGTATGACTGCTGGCAAATCAAATTCCTTGTATGTTTGCATACTCGGCTATTAAATTAATTACAATTGGCTATATTTAAGAGGGCGTTAGATGTGGCACTTGTGGCTAAAGGGATCAGGGGGTATGGAGAGAAGGCAGGTGCGGGATACTGAGTTGGATGATCAGCCATGATCACATTGAATGGCGGTGCAGGCTCGAAGGGCCGAATGGCCTACTCCTGCACCTATTTTCTATGTTTCTATGTTTCTAATTAAATTAATTACAATAACTCACGTAAGATGAGCTCGATTATAGATTTTTAAAACGATATTTTAATCTCTTTCAATTCCAGTGCTTGGAGCGAGCTATGAAGTTTACATTTGAGGAGTTCCACCTTTGGTACCAATTTGCATTGTCTCTGATGGCTGCTGGCAAGGTGCGTGGTGATTCAAATAAGTGTGAAGCGTGCAACATCTTCCCAATGAGTAAAATAATATTGCAACTGTCAAACCAATTTACCACTTTTGTTCAAACTCTGCCGCTCGTGAGAAAGTGCCGTACTCTCAGGTTGCTGCCTTGCAGACCAGACTATGTCTGCATTGTTAGGACAATAGACAATAGGTGCAGGAGTCGGCCATTTGGCCCTTCGAGCCAGCACCGCCATTCAATGTGATCATGGCTGATCATCCCCAATCAGTACCCCGTTCCTGCCTTCTCCCCATATCTCCTGACTCCGCTATCTTTAAGAGTCTTAGGGCTGCACCTGTTGTCTTTTGTCAATTAACCATATAACAATTACAGGATGGAAACAGGCCTTCTCGGCCCTTCCAGTCCGTGCCGACCATTCATTTTCCCCTAGTCCCATCTACCTGCACTCAGACCATACCCCTCCATTCCCTTCCCGTCCATATACCTATCCACTTTACTTTTAAATGTTAAAATCGATCCTGCCTCCACCACTTCTGCAGGAAGATCATTCCACACAGCCACCACTCTCTGAGTAAAGAAGTTCCCCCTCATGTTACCCCTAAACTTCTGTCCCTTAATTCTCATGTCATGCCCTCTTGTTTGAATCTTCCCTACCCTCAATGGGAAAAGCTTATCCACATCAACTCTGTCTATCCCTTTCATCATTTTAAAGACCTTAATCAAGTCCCCCCCTTAACCTTCTGCGCTCCAAAGAATAAAGACCTAAGACCTAACTTGTTCAACCTATTGACTATAATATACTGACTTAAGCGTAAATGGCTCCTACAATCGGTGTGGATCGGGGACAGATCCTCCTCCACGATGATCCCCAACACTGGTAGCCCCGCAAAGATGCAGTTGTCAGCCGCCGACAATGCTCCTTGTACACTAACGACAGCGCAGCCGACAAGTTTGCAGACCACACCACTGTGGCAAGTAGCTTGCATCCAGGTGGCAAGACAACGATCTCTCCCTCAATGTCAGCAAGACCATGGAGACTTGGAGTGACTGAGAGTGTGGGAGCGGTACTCAAATCCGTTCCGCATTGATGGCGCTGAAGTGGAGATCGTCCGTCGAAAGCTTCACGTTCAGATAAATGTCACCAGCGACCGGCCCTGGAGCAGCCACATTGAAGCCACGGCCTCTACTTCCTCAGAAGGCTCAGGAAGTCTGGCATGTCCCCAACAACCCCCACCAACGTCTACAGATGTGCCTCAGAAAGCATCTTATTGGGATGCATCGCACAACACGGTGTGGAACAGCTCCATCCAAGACCACAGGACATTGCAGAGAGTTGTGGCCATCACGCACACCAGCCTCCCTTCCATTGACTCCATCGACACCTCATGCTGCCTCGGCAAGGCCAGCAGAATAATCAAGGACAAGACTCACCCCCTCGTCTCCCCTCTCCCATCAGACAAGAGGCACAGAAGTGTGAAAACACACACCTCCAGATTCAGGGACAGTTTCTTCCCAGCTTGTTAATGGCAGGATCCTCACACCAGCTAGGGTGCGGTCCTGGCATCCCATCTACCTCATAGGAAACCTATCTTTAATCTTTATCTTGCACTAAATGTTGTACACTTTATCCTTTACCTGTACACTGTGGACAACTTGATTACAATCATGTATTGTCTTTCCTTCGACTGACCAGCACACAACTCGAGCTTTTCCCTGCACCTTAGTGCTCATCACAAATAAACCAAACTAAACTGTGGTTGTTTTAGTTTTAGAGATGCATCATGGAAACAGGCCCTTCGGCCCACTGAATCCATGCTGACCATCGATCGCCCGTTCTATATTGTTCCACTTTCACACACAGCGGGGGGGGGGGGTGGGGGGGGAGAGAACCACACAACGTGGCTCTGGGACGTGAGAGGAAACTGGAAAAAAAAACACACACAGTGACGGTGAACGTGCAAACCCCACGCAGACAGCACCCGAGGTCAGGATCAAACTGTGCTTTTAGAAGGATGAGGGGGGATCTTATAGAAACATATAAAGTTATAAAAGGACTGGACAAGCTAGATGCAGGAAAAATGTTCCCAATGTTGGACGAGCCCAGAACCAGGGGCCACAGTCTTAGAATAAAGGGGAGGCCATTTAAGACTGAGGTGAGAAAAAACCTTTTCACCCAGAGAGTCGTGGAATTCCCTGCCACAGAGGGCAGTGGAGGCCAAATCACAGGATGGATTTAATTGAGAGTTAGATAGAGCTCTAGGGGCTAGTGGAGTCAAGGGATATGGGGAGAAGGCAGGCACGGGTTATTGATTGGGGACGATCAGCCATGATCGCAATGAATGGCGGTGCTGGCTGGTAAGGCCGAATGGCCTCCTCCTGCACCCATTGTCTATGTTTCTATGTGCACTGGGCTGCCGGTTCATGAGATTTTGTTGTGCGCTAGCTGATGGTACAGCATTTCTCACCTTACAGCAGTAATTGCATTTCAGAAATCCTTAGTAAACTGTGAAGTTCTTTGGGGACATGAAATGCTGTGCGGGAATGGAAGCGTTTTCTTATCACTGCTCAGTGCAGGGAGTTAGTTTGTGCGCAGCAAGGTCTTAAACAAACAGCTATGTTTAATGTTTCATCCCAGATGCCGCATATGTAGTTATTACATAAACCTGTAGCTTAAGTCCACCTCACCCTGGGGAAAGGACTGAGTCTAGTTACCTGATCAAATCAGGACGTTTTCTGCGCAGAGAAGATGAATAGCCACAATCTTTCTCCCCAGGGTTTGAGTTTGGTTCATTGTCACGTGCACCGGGGTACAGTGAAAGGCTTTTGTTGCGCGCTAACCAGTCAGCGGAAAGGCAATACATGATTGCAATCGAGCCGTCCACAGTGTACAGATACATGATAATGGGAATAACAAAGTAAAGGCCCGTAAAATCCGATCAAAGATACATCAAGGCAGTTTAAAAGTCATCGTTTATTGTAATGCGTCCAGGTGCAGTAGGTTTAGGTACGATGAAAACATTGCCTGCAGCAGATTTAGATGAAGCGATTAATGGAAACATTAGCAAATTTACAGATGACACAAAGCTGTTACCTGCGAGGAGGATGCTATCAAGCAAAGTCAAGAGAGTTCATTGTCATGCGTCCCAGATAGTACAGTGACATTCTTGAGGATGCCGGGTGACTTGGACGGGTTTGGAGAGTGGGCCGATGCAAGGCAGATGCAGTTTAATGTGGATACATGCGAGCGTTATCCACTTTGGTGACAAAAAACAGGAAGGCAGATTATTATCTGAATGGTGTCTAGTTTGGAAAAGGGGAAGTACAACGAGATCTGGGGGTCCTTGTGCATCAATCACTGAAAGTAAGCATGCAGGTACAGCAGGCAGTGAAGAAAGCGAATGGCATGTTGGCCTTTATAACAAGACGAGTTGAATATAGGAGCAAAGAGGTCGTTCTGCAGTTGTACAGGGCCCTAGTGAGACCACACCTGGAGTATTGTGTGCAGTTTTGGTCCCCTAATTTGAGGAAGGACATCCTTGCTATTGAGGGAGTGCAGCGTAGGTTCACAAGGTTAATTCCCGGGATGGCGGGACTGTCGTATGCTGAGAGAATGGAGCGGCTGGGCTTGTACACTCTGGAGTTTAGAAGGATGAGAGGAGTCTCATTGAAACATATAAGATTGTTAAGGGTTTGGACACGCTAGAGGCAGGAAACATGTTCCCGATGTTGGGGGAATCGAGAACCAGGGGCCACAGTTTAAGAATAAGGGGTAGGCCATTTAGAAAAAGAAATGACAAGAAACTTTTTCACCCAGAGAGTTGTGAATCTTTGGAATTCTCTGCCTCAGTGGAGGCCAATTCTCTGGTTGTTTTCAAGAGAGTGTTAGATAGAGCTCTTAAAAATAGCGGAGTCAGGGGATATGGGGAGAAGGCAGGAACGGGGTACTGATTGTGGATGATCAGCCATGATCATAGCGAATGGCGGTGCTGGCTCGAAGGGCTGAATGGCCTACTCCATAATAACATTTCCAAAAGAAAGATGACTATTGCAAAAAGATACATTATTGCAAAAAGCAATTAGACAAACTGAACCCAGAGTAATGGATGAGTGGTATTCAATGGTCGAGGTAGGATTATTGTCGGTGGGAAAGCATGATAGCTGTGGGATGGTGAGGTAGACGCATGATGCTGGAGTAACTCAGTGGGTCAGGCAGCACCTCTGGAGAAACGGGTGATGCTTTGGGTTGCAACCTTTCTTCAGACCGTCACCTATTCTTTTTTTCCAGAGATGCTGCCTGACCCGCTGAGTTCCTCCAGCACTCTGTGTCCATGGTCAGTAAAAAAACAGTTTCTGCAGCTACTATCCTACGACTAGGCTTGTATTCACTGGAGTTTAGAAGGATATGGGGGGATCTTATAGAAACATATAACATTATAAAAGGACTGGACATGCTAGATGCAGGAAAAAAATTTCCCAATGTTGGGCGAGTCCAGAACCAGGGGCCACAGTCTTAGAATAAAGGGGAGGCCATTTAAGACTGAGGTGAGAAAAAACTTTTTCACCCAGAGAGTTGTGAATTTGTGGAATTCCCTGCCACAGAGGGCAGTGGAGGCCAAATCACTGGATGGATTTAAGAGAGAGTTAGATAGAGCTCTAGGGGCTAGTGGAGTCAAGGGATATGGGGAGAAGGCATGTACGGGTTATTGATAGGGGACGATCAGCCATGATCACATTGAATGGGGGTGCTGGCTCGAAGGGCTGAATGGCCTACTCCTGCGTCTATTGTCTATTGACTAGTCTGGTCCTGTCTGGTGGTGCGCGCTATCAAGCGTCTGTACCTTCTGCCAGAAGTGGGAAGAAGGAATGACCGGGGTGGGACAAGTCTTTGATTATGTTGGCGACGTGACGCGTAGACAGAGTCAATCCATCCGCATCCACAACTCGCTGCAATTTCCTGGCCAGACCTAGTGTGCTGGAACTGAATATGTAAAGCCGTAAGCAAAGTCAACATTTCCGTCGTGGAGAAACACAGAGGAACAAAATTAAATATACTTGGAGTGAGTAGGAAGGAACTGCAGATGCTGAACAGATACACTGAAGGTAGGCACAAAATGCTGCAGTAACTCAGCGGGTCGGGCAACCTCTCGGGAGAAAAGGAGTACGTGATGTTTTGTGTCAGAACCCATCTTCAGATTGAAAGTTGAGTGCATTTAAACCCCCCTCCCCCACCGCATGGCTGGGGGGTTGAATACACGAGGTGCAGGAGGAGGCCACTTCGAGCCAGCACCGCCATTCAATGTGATCATGGCCGATCATCCCCAATCAGTACCCCGTTCCTGCCTTCCGTTTCTCTTCCTGGAGCGAAGGAAATAGGCGACGTTTCGGGACGAAACCCTTTGGGTTTCGGCCCGAAACGTTGCCTATTTCCTATTGCCTAATTCCTTCGCTCCATATCAGTACCCCGTCCCTGCCTTCTCCCCATATCCCCTGACTCCGCCATCTTTAAGAGCCCTATCCAACTCTCTCTTGAAGGCATCCAGAGAACCGGCCTCCACCGCCCTCTGAGGCAGAGATTTCCACAGACTCACAACTCTCTGTGTGAGAAAAAGTGTTTCCTCGTCTCCGTTGTAAATGGCTTACCCCTTATTCTTAAACTGTGTGGCCCCTGGTTCCGGACTCCCCCAACATCGGGAACATGTTTCCTGCCTCTAGCGTGTCCAAAGGCCGGAACAAATCAGGCCGGCTACGGATGAGATCAGGCGGTTTATAACGTGGTCGTGGAGGAGTAGGATTGACAGAGGGAGCAGCGAGCGAGAGATGTTGGCGCGTCAGGGAGAGGAGGCGTACCGTGAGGAGACTTAGCAGTGAAGCACACAGAATGTGTAGGAAGGAACTGCAAGGGCGTCAGGAGAGAGTTGGATTGAGCTCCTAGGCCTAACAGAATCAAGGGATATGGGGAGAAGGCAGGAACGGGGTACTGATTGGGGATGATCAGCCATGCTCACATTGAATGGCGGTGCTGGCTCGAAGGGCTGGATGGCGGCCTCCTGCACCTGTTGTCTATGTTTCTATGCTGATTTACACCGAAGATCGAGTTGAGCATATGAATAACTTAAACATTATATATGCTTTCTGTGTTTGTCTTTGCCAGAATGCGCGTGCGGTGAGGGTGCTGAGGGAATGCATCAGGCTCAAGCCAGACGACCCCACTATCCCGCTCCTTGCTACCAAGCTGTGCATCGGATCGCTCCACTGGGTAAGCCCCGCTGAATTCTCCACACGTTACAACAACGCTCTTTACAAAAGTCTACGTGCCTCGCCGTGACCACGCGCGGCCTCTGGTGCTGATTCATACATTTACACTTGGGCAGTCATGTGCTGAGAGAATGGAGCGGCTGGCCTTGTACAGTCTGGAGTTCAGAAGGATGAGAAGGGATATCATTGAAACATATAACATTATTAAAGGTTTGGACACACTAGAGGTTGGAAACATGTTCCCGATGTTGGGGGAGTCCAGAACCAGGGGCCACAGTTTAAGAATAAGGAGTAAGCCATTTAGAACGGAGACGAGGAAACACTTTTTCTCACAGAGTTGTGAGTCTGTGGAATTCTCTGCCTCAGAGGGCGGTGGAGGCAGGTTCTCTGGATGCTTTCAAGAGAGAGCTAGATAGGGCTGTTAAAAATAGCGGAATCAGGGGATATGGGGAGAAGGCAGGAACGGGGTACTGATTGGGGGTGATCAGCCATGATCACATTGAATGGCGGTGGTGGCTCGAAGGGCCGAATGGCCTACTCCTGCACCTATTGTCTATTGTCTATTGTCAGCTTACAACCCAGCGGTATGAACGTCGATGTTTTGAACGTCAAGTAACTCCTGCATTCCTCTAACCCCCCCCCACCCCTCACCCCCCACCCACCTAGTCATTCTACTGAGTCTGAAGAAGGGTCTCAACCCGAAAGGTCACCCATTCCTTCACTCCGGAGATGCTGCCTGTCCCGCTGAGTTACTCCAGCATGTAGTGTCTACCTTCAGTACAACAAGCATCTGCAGTTCCTCCCTACGCTAGTCGTTGTGCCAGTTCCGCTGTCCGCATCCTTGGATCCCTGTCCTTCGCACACCTTCCCCAGCCAACAATGGGCCATTGTGGGCTCCACCCTTCCTGCGATCATCTGTTGTTCTGGCCTTCTCTATCTTTCAGTCTGAAGAAGGGTCTCCTTTACGTCACCTTTACGTTTCCCCACAGATGCTGCCTGAGTCGTTGAGCTGAGCTCCATCCAGCTTTTTGTGTCTACCTTCAGTATCTTACAGAGATTCAGTGGCCCAAATCTCTGTAACTGCTAATCTTACCTCTCTAACTAACGCTCCCATTATAACTGACCAATTTATTTCTGTATCTGATGTTCATACTTACGATAAAATGCTGATTTATTCTGGTGTAAATGTTGGCCGCATTTTTGATGGTCATGTTCCATTATCAAAGCCTTCACGCTGATAATGAGAAGGAAAAAAAGACACAAAGTGCTGGAGTAACTCTGCGGGTTAGGCAGCATCTCTGGAGAACGTGGATAAGCAACGTTTTGGGTCGGGACCCTTCTTCAGACCTGAAATGTCGTCTATTCATGTTCTCACGGGCCAAACGCGGGCAGGTGGGACCAGAGTAGATGGGGCATCTTGTTCAGCATGGGCAAGTTGGGCCGAAGGGCCTGTTTCCGTGCTGTATGGCTATCACTCGATAACTGCAGAAGGGACAGATTTAACAGGAACCGGAGGGGTACAATTTCCACGCAAAGGGCGGTAGGTGTATGGAACGAGCTGCCGGAGGAGGTAGTTGAGGCAGGGACTATCGCAACGTTTAAGGCAGGTACATGGATAGGACAGGTTTAGAGGGATATGCAGGCAGGTGGGACTAGTGTAGATGGGACATGTTGGTTGGGGTGGACAAGTTGGGCTGAAAGACCTGTTTCTACCCTGTAAGATTTTATGACCATGCTGGTTTACAAAAACAGGCACAAAGTGCTGGAGTAACTCAGCGGGTCAGGCAGCATCCTCGGAGAAAGTGGATAGGTGACGTTTCTGATCGGGACCATTCTTCAGACTTGAGATGCCATCTATCCATGTTCTCCAGAGACACTGTCTGACCCGCTGAGTTACTCCAGCACTTAAAGCTCTTAAAGATAGCGGAGTCAAGGGATATGGGGTGAAGGCAGGAACGGGGTAAGCCATTTTTGAACGGAGACGAGGAAACTCTTTTTCTCGCAGAGAGTTGTGAGTCTGTGGAAGCTGCCGGCAGATTGTTGTTCTAGAAACTACTGCCTCAGAGGGCGGTGGAGGCCAGTTCTCTGGATGCTTTCAAGAGAGAGCTAGATAGGGCTCCTGAAGACAGCGGAGTCAGGGGATATGGGGAGAAGGCAGGAACGGGGTACTGATTGGGGATGATCAGCCATGATCATAGTGAAGGGCGGTGCTGGCACGAAGGGCTGAATGGCCTCTACTCCTGCACCTATTGTCTATTCTGTTCCTCGCCTCTCCTTGCCTGTAATCAGGGCTTTTAATGTAGACAAAGAAGTGCCGGTGGACGTACACCATAGTTTAGAGATACAGCACAGAAACAGACTCTTCAACCCACCGAGTCCACACTGATTCTATGTTTTCCCACTTTCCCACCACACTGAGGCAATTAACAGAAGGCCACTTGGCCCGACAAACCCGCACGCCTTACAGATGTGGGAGGAAACTAGAGCACCAGGAAGAAACCCACTTGGTCACGGGGGCGAACATGCAAACTCCACACACACAGACAGCACCCGAGGTCAGCATCGATCACGGGTCCCTGGCGCTGTGAGGCAGCAGCTATACCCGCTGCGCCACCGTGCCCCACATCCCTTGCTGTTGGTGCCCCTCAAGCTGCTGGCAGATTGTTGTTCTAGAAACTACTCAGAGTACTAGACTTATACAGTGTGGAAACAGGCCCTTCGGCCCAACTCGCCCACACCGGCCAACAATGTCCCAGTTACACTAGTCCCACTTGCCCGCGCTTGGTCCATATCCCTCCAAACCTGTCCTATCCATGCACCTGTCCAACTGTTTCTTAAACGATGGGATAGTCCCAGCCTCAACTACCTCCTCTGGCAGCTTGTTCCATACACCCACCACCCTCTGTGTGAAAACATTACCCCTCGGATTCCTATTAAATCTTTTCCCCTTCATCTTAAACCTCTGTCCTCTGGTCCTCGATTCCCCTACTCTGGGTAAGAGACTCTGTGGTGCATCTACCCGATCTATTCCTCTCATGATCTTATACACCTCTATAAGATCCCCACCCCTTCCCCGGGCACTTTCCCTTGCAACCGCAAGAGATGCTACACTTGTCGCTTTATCTCCCCCCTCCACTCCTTTCAAGGACCCAAGCAGTCGTTCCAGGTGCGACAGAGGTTCACCTGCACCTCCTCCAACCTCATCTACTGCATCCGCTGCTCCAGATGTCAACTGATCTATATCGGTGAGACCAAGCGGAGGCTCAGCGATCGTTTCGCCGAACACCTCCGCTCGGTCCGCATTAACCAACCCGACCTCCCGGTGGCTCAGCACTTCAACTCCCCCTCCCATTCCGTATCCGACCTCTCTGTCCTGGGCCTCCTCCACGGCCAGAGTGAGCAACACTGCAAATTGGAGGAACAGCACCTCATATTCCGCTTGGGGAGTCTGCATCCTCTTGGCATGAACATTGTATTCTCTCAATTCTGTTAACCCTGGCTGTCTCCTCCCCTTCCTACCTCTCCCTCAGCCCTCGGGCTCCTCCTCCTCCTTTTTCCTTTCTTCCCCCCGCCTCCCCCCACCCCCCCATCAGTCTGAAGAAGGGTTTCGGCCCGAAACGTTGCCCATCTCCTTCGCTCCACAGATGCAGCTGCACCCGCTGAGTATCTCCAGCATTTTGTGTACCCAAGGTTTTTTAAATAACAGGTTTAGGTTTATTTCTGTCAGGTGTACCGAGGTACATCGAACAGCTTTGTTTTGCATGGTTTTCAGTTGGATCAGATAATACTCTCTCTATAAGATCTTCCCCCTCATCCTCCTGCGTTCCATGGAATAGAGACCCAGCCTACTCAACCTCTCCCTATAGCTCACACCCTCTAGTCCTGGCAACATTATCGTAAATCTTTCTGAAGCCCTTTCAAGCTTAATCTGTTTAAGGTTCTGACTGTATAATTTAATTAACAAATTTGATTTTTTTAAACTTCAGTGATCCTTTTATAATATTAAAAATCCTAAAAAATTGGAAATCTAGTTTTGAACATTTTCGAGCAGGCAGTACACAGTACCACCACGTACTGTCACCAAAATAGGCACAGCCTGTAACTGATAACTCTCCTCATTATAACTGACAGCCTTATTCCAGTAACTGACAGCCTTATTACACTTGTGAAATGTTCTATCTGCTGAAGGCCTGTGGCCGTATTCTCGTAACTGACGGCCCATTTTGTCACATTGGGTAACCTCGTTCCAGGAACCGGCTGCCTTTCATTCTGTCACCGAAACATGCATGCCTGTCGCTGGTCACCATGGAGCGATACAGTGTGGAAACAGGCCCTTCAGCCCAACTTGCCCGCACCGACCAACATGTCCCAGCTACACTAGTCCCGCCTGCCTGCATTTGGTCTATATTCCACTAAACCTATCCCATCCATGCACCCGAGTAAATGTTTACTGCACGTTGCGATAGTCCCAGCCTCAACTACCTCCTCTGGCAGCTCTTTCCATACACCTATCAACCTTGGTGTAAAACAGTTACCCCTCAGGTTCCTATTAAATCTTTCCCCCTTCGCCTTAAACCTATGTCCTTTGGTTCTCGATTCCCCTACTCTGGGCAAAAAGACTCTGTGCATCTACCCGATCTATGATTTTGTCCACCAGTACATGATCACCCCTCATCTTCCTGCGCTCCAAAGAATAAAGTCCGAGCCTGCTCAACTATAGTCCAAGCCCTCGAACCCTCGTAAATCTTCCCTGCGCCCTTTCCATTATCATTGATGAGTTCTTTCCTGTAGCCAGCAACCTTGTGCCCCTGTCCCACTTAGGTGATTTTTTCGGCGACTAAGCTGTCGCCACATGGTCGCCGGGGTGTGGCCTGTACGGTCGTGAGTCATCTCCTCAGCCGGCCAAAGAACCGTACCGTCTTTCTGGTCGCCGCTGGATTTTGAAATGTTCAAAACTTTTCAGCGACAGTCGACGTATGTTGTCGCCGCTGCTGACTTTGGTGAAGTCCATTGGCGACTACCTTGTCGTAGCTTGTCGTGGGCGGACGTAGGTTGTCGTAGGTGTGGTCGTAGATGGACGTCCTGATGGGTCGCTGGTTGTCGCTGGTTGTCGGAAGCTTGCCGTAGCTAGACCTCGACTGGGTGGTAGGTAGGCTGTCGTAGACATTGCCGAAGGGGGGGTCCAGTTGCCGTTTTTCCGCGACTTGCTACGACTATGACAGCCGAAAAAAATTGTCTGTGGGACAGGCACATTACTCTGTCTGTGAACCAGCATCTGCAGTTCCTTGTGTTAAAGAAGGAACTGCAGATGCTGGAGAATCGAGGGTTACACAAAAAGGCTGGAGAAACTCAGCGGGTGCAGCAGCATCTAAGGAGCGAAGGAGATAGGCGACGTTTCGGGTCGAGACCCTCCTTCAGTTCCTTGTAACCATATAACAACCATATAACCATATAACAATTACAGCACGGAAACAGGCCTTCTCGGCCCTTCCAGTCCGTGCCGACCATTTATTTTCCTCTAGTCCCATCTACCTGCACTCAGACCATACCCCTCCATTCCCTTCCCGTCCATATACCTATCCACTTTACTTTTAAATGTTAAAATTGATCCTGCCTCCACCACTTCTGCAGGAAGATCATTCCACACAGCCACCACTCTCTGAGTAAAGAAGTTCCCCCTCATGTTACCCCTAAACTTCTGTCCCTTAATTCTCATGTCATGCCCTCTTGTTTGAATCTTCCCTACCCTCAATGGGAAAAGCTTATCCACGTCAACTCTGTCTTTCCCTTTCATCATTTTAAAGACCTCAATCAAGTCCCCCCTTAACCTTCTGCGCTCCAAAGAATAAAGACCTAACTTGTTCAACTTTTCTCTGTAACTTAGTTGCTGGAACCCAGGCAACATTCTAGTAAATCTCCTCTGTACTCTCTCTATTTTGTAACCTGAAGCCTCATGGACTGGAGCCCCTGAGCCTTTAGTTTTTTCGTTTAGTTTAGGGTTTTATAGTCACGTGTACATTGTCCCGAGGTACAGTGAAAAGCTTTGTTTGTTGTATGCTATCCAGTCAGCGAAAAGGCAACACATAATTAGAATCAGATCGTCCAAAGTGTACAGATGCAGGATAAAGGGAATAATTTTTACTGCAAGATAAAATCTGATTAAGGTCTCCAATGGGGTATATTTTGGATGTCATAACAGCTTTCTAGTTGGTGATGGGATGTTCAGTTGCCTGATAACAGCCAGGTGGAAACTGTCACTGAATCTGGAGGTGGGCGTCTCCACACTTCTGCACCTCTTGCCTGATGGGAGAGGGGAGAAGAGGGAGTGACTGGTCCTCGATGAAGCTGCTGGCCTTGCCAAAACAGCGTGAGGTGTAGATGGAGTCAATGGACGGGAGGTTGGTTGGAGGAACAGCACCTCATATTTCCCTTGAGCAGGTTACACCCCAGCGGCATGAACTGACGGACTGCAGGCGAGCCGCAGCTGCCAGGCAGCGCCGCCACTTCCGCTTCCATTGACTTCAATGGAAGTTCCTTGACCAAAGATTTGAGTCTCGGAGCAGGGAAGTTCCACTGCAGTTGTACAGGGTCTTGGTGAGACCACACCTGGAGTATTGCGTACCGTTTTGGTCTCCTAATCTGAGGAAAGACATTCTTGCCATAGAGGGAGTACAGAGAAGGTTCACCAGACTGATTCCTGGGATGTCAGGACTTCCATATGAGGAAAGACTGGATAGACTCGGCTTGTACTCGCTGGAATTTGGAAGATTGAGGGGGGATCTTATAGAAACTTACAAAATTCTTAAGGGGTTGGACAGGCTAGATGCTGGAAGATTGTTCGCGATGTTGGGGAAGTCCAGAACAAGGGGTCACAGTTTAAGGATAAAGGGGGAATCTTTTAGGACCAAGATGAGGAAAACATTTTTATTTCACACAGAGAGTGGTGAATCTGTGGAATTCTCTGCCACAGAAGGTAGTTGAGGCCAGTTCATTGGTTATATTTAAGAGGGAGTTAGATGTAGCCCTTGTGGCTAAAGGGATCAGGGGGTATGGAGAGAAGGCAGGTACAGGATACTGAATTGGATGATCAGCCATGATCATATTGAATGGCGGTGCAGGCTCGAAGGGCCGAATGGCCTACTCCTGCACCTATGTTTCTATGTTTCTATGAACATTGACTTCTCCAACTTCCAGTAACCTTTGCCTTCCCTCCCTCTCCATCCCTCCCCCCTTCCCCGTTCTCCGACCGGTCTGACTGTCCCCGTTTACATTTTATCTCTGCGTTATTGTCACCTTTTCCCAGCTACCAACGATTGTACATTTTCCTTGATCTCCATCCCCGGTGTCTCGTTTTCACACCTTGCATTTCTTTATCTCTGTATCTCCCTCTCCCCTGATTCCGTCCGAAGAAGGGTCTGGATTGGGAACGTGGCTGATCATCCACAATCAGACCCCAGTCATACGTCCCTGTCAATGATGCCGGCAGTGGCCGGAAAAATCGCCATGGTGGGACAAAGGACATTTATTATCACATACACCAATTGGTGCAGTGAAATTTGACTTGCCAGTGCAGCACATGAATAAAGATAATACACAACACTAGAGAATTTAACAAAAAACATAAAAACATCCCCCCACAATGGTTCCCGCTGTGGGGGAAGGCAGCAAAATCCAGTCCCATCCCCAGTTCACCCATAGTCGGGCCTATTGAGGCCTCTGCAGCTGCTGCTATGGCAACCCGATGCTTCAGGCCCACTCGCCGGATGATGGAGTTCTGGCGTCGGGTGAACACCCTCAGCGGCCCAGAGTGTCTGGAGCGGCCGCTTCCTCCCCGGAGTTCGCAGCTCCCGTAGTCCACGGGCCGCGCTGGTTGGAGCTCTGACTCTGGTGACCTCTGTGAGATCCCAGGCTCCGCGGTTTTTAAAACTCAGCGCCGCCTGCCCGCGGCTGGAAGCTCCACAGACCGCAGCTCCGCGATGTTGCAGTCGGCGGTCCCAGCCCTCCGGAGCTTCACCGCACGGTGACCCGGGCAAGGCATCGCCCTCTCCACGATGGCGCCCCAGCGCTGTGTACCGCTGCCGAAGCTGAAGTCCCGGCCGGTCCCGGCAGGAAATGGCGCTCCAGACTGCCGGTAGACCGCAAGGAAGGGGCGAAGATACGGCCCGGAGAAAAGTCGCATCTCCGACCTGGTAGGGACTGAGAAAAATAGTTACCCCCTTCCCCCCCAACACCCTCTACATAAAACGACTAAAATACCTCCAAAAACAAACACTTTAACTAACTAAAAATAAAAAAAAGAATGAAAAGACTAACAGGGCGGGGCAGGGCGGCCATACTCGACGGCGTCCCCTACATACCTCCCTTTACCGCCTGTTCGCTGCTGCAAGAGACGGCCTCTGTATTACTTCTGGCGGCACTGTTCGTGTGACTGGCGGATCTCATCGCCGCAGCATTAGCTTTGTTTAGCGGTACGAAGCGGCTGATCCAGGCAGCATTCTGGTAAACTCCTTCGGCACGGTGGTGCAGCGGTAGAGTTGCTGCCTTACAGCGCCCGAGACCTGGTTTTAGACAATCGGTGCAGGAGTAGGCCAGTCGGCCCCTCGAGCCAGCACCGCCATTCTCTGTGATCACGGCTGATCATCCCCAATCAGTACCCCGTTCCTGCCTTCTCCCCATATCCCCTGACTCCTCTATCTTTAAGAGCTCGATCTAACTCACTCTTGAAAGCATCCAGAGAACCGGCCTCCACCGCCCTCTGAGGCAGAGAATTCCACAGATTCACAACTCTCTGGGTGAAAACGTTTTTCCTCATTTCCGTTCTAAATGGCTTACCCCTTATTCTTAAACTGTGGCCCCTGGTTCTGGAATCCCCCAACATCGGGAACCTGTTTCCTGCCTAGCGTGTCCAAACCCTTAATAATCTTACATGCTACAATAAGATCCCCTCTCATCCTTCTAAATTCCAGAGTATACAAGCCCAGCCACTCCATTTTGATCCTGACTACCGGTGCTGTGTGTACGGAGTTTGTATGTTCTCCCCGTGACAACATGGATTTTCTCCGCGATATTAAAGTCATAAGGAATAGGAGTGGAATTAGGCCATTTGGCCCGACGAGTCTACTCCTCCATTCAATCATGGCTGATCTATCTCTCCCTCCTCACCCCATTCTCCTGCCTTCTCCCCATAACCTCTGGCACCCGTACTAATCAAGAATCTATCTATCTCTGCCTTCACGATATCCACTGACGGCCTCCTGTGGCAATGAATCCCGCAGACTCCTCGACGGTTTTCTCCCACACTCCAAAGACGCACATGTTTCCAGCTTAATTGGCTTGGTAGGAATGTAAATTGCCCCCGGTGTGTGTAGGGTAGTGTTAATGGGCGGGGGGGAGGGGTGGGGGGGATGGCTGGCCGTCGCGGACCCGATGGGCCAAAGGGCCTGTTTCCGTGCTGTGCCTCTAAACCATACTAAAGGGCGCATCCCACTTACGTGTCCTTGGCACGCAAATTACGCGGTCTTGTTGAGCTGCCGCGGTCCCGCGAAGGTCGCGCGCGATTTCATGCGTACGCATGGCCGTCTGGAGCGTGTGACGTCATTTGAAGATGGACACAAAGCTGGAGTAACTTGGCGGGACCGGCAGCATCTCTGGAGAGAAGGAATGGGCGACGTTTCCTGTCGAGACTCTTCTTCAGTCTGAAAGAAGGGTCTTGACCCGAAACGTCATCCATTCCCTCTCTCCAGAGATGCTGCCGGTCCCGCTGAGTTACTCCATCTTCAATTGTGTCCATCTTCAATTTTCTTGGCCCCGCTCTGGGAGTAGAAGTGGCGGCGGATCCCGACCGCAACGGCCGTGAGCCCCAGGCCGAGTTCGGCGATCGTTTGCCTGCTTCTGCTGCTGTTGGAGGTGAGACGTTGCGTCGCGCCAGGGTCTTGGGCCTGTCCCACTTTGGCCGTCAGTTACGTGACAGGCCGTTGGCGTGCGAAGATTTTGTTCGCTACAAAAATTGACGCCATATGATGCCCGTACGCGTCAATGCGACCACGAGGTTGCGTAATTTGCGTGCCAAGCACACGTAAATGGGACAGGCCCTTAAACCCTCTCCGACGCCTCCCTGTGCTTCCTGTAATGGGGCGAGCAGAACGGCACGCTGTGATGGCTGCTGACCTTATTCCTGTTGATCATTACTGACTGCTCGCTCCCGTGTAACTGACAGCTGCATGTATATCGCCATTGCCGCTGTTCCCGTAGCCGGGGGACGTGTGATTATAACTGATGGCCTTGTTCTGTTGCCTGTCATTTGCTGCCTCAGTTTAATACCTTTGCCAATACTCTTCACTGCATCACTTGATTGCACTATGATCATATTCCGAATAACTGTCACTCTTATTCTCTCGGTCTGTTGATCCTATTTCTCTAGTTTAGTTCACCACATCTGGAGTATTGTGTACAGTTTTTGTCTCCACAATATTACCTCAATGGGGTTACGTTAGGCAAGGGGGAGGTGCAGCGGGACCTGGGTGTCCTTGTACACCGGTCACTGAAGGTTGGCGTGCAGGTACAGCAGGCAGTGAAGAAAGCTCATGGAATGTTGGCCTCCATAACTAGAGGATTTCAGTATAGGAGTAAAGAGGATCTTCTGCAGTTGTATAGGGCTCTGGTGAGACCACATCTGGAGTATTGCGTACAGTTTTGGTCTCCTAATTTGAGGAAGGACATTCTTGTGATTGAAGCAGTACAGTGTAGGTTCACGAGATTGATCCCTGGGATGGCTGGACTGTCATATGAGGAAAGATTGAAAATACTAGCCTTGTATTCACTGGAGTTTGGAAGGATGAGGGGGGATCTTATAGAAACATATAACATTATAAAAGGACTGGACAAGCTAGATGCAGGAAAAATGTTCCCAATGTTGGGCGAGTCCAGAACCAGGGGCCACAGTCTTAGAATAAAGGGGAGGCCATTTAAGACTGAGACGAGAAAAAACGTTTTCACCCAGAGAGTTGTGAATTTGTGGAATTCCCTGCCACAGAGGGCAGTGGAGGCCAAGTCACTGGATGGATTTAAGAGAGAGTTAGATAGAGCTCTAGGGGCTAGTGGAGTCAAGGGATATGGGGAGAAGGCAGGCACGGGTTATTGATTGGGGACGATCAGCCATGATCACAATGAATGGCGGTGCTGGCTCGAGGGGCCGAATGGCCTCCTCCTGCACCTATTTTCTACGTTTCTATGTAAACACTGCTGTAATTTCTATACAGTAAAACCAAAATGTATTAAAAATGTGTCTGTGTTTAGAGACACAATCGCGGAATACAGGCCCTTCTGCCCACCAGGTCCGCGCCGACCAGCGATCCCCGCACATTAACACTGTCCTACACACACTAGGGTCAATTTGCTTCTTCCCCCCCCCCCCCCCTCCCCACCCCCCCCACCCCACATCAGTCTGAAGAAGGGTTTCGGCCCGAAACGTTGCCTATTTCCTTCGCTCCATAGATGCTGCTGCACCCGCTGAGTTTCTCCAGCACTTTTGTCTACCTTTGATTTTCCAGCATCTGCAGTTCCTTCTTGGACAGGGTCGATTTAATGTTCTTTATACACCGAGCCAATTAACCGACAAACCCGCATGTCTTTGGAGTGCTGGAGGAAACTGAAGTTCTCGGAGAAAACCCACGCGGGGAGAACGTATAAAATCCGTACAGACAGCGCCCGTAGTCAGGATGGAACCCGGGTCTCTGTGAGGCGCTGTGAGGCAGCAACTCTACCGCTGCGCTACCGTGCCGCCACTTGTCAGTTTCAGTTTCATCTTGCCCCATTCCCCTATATCCCCTATGTCTTTGCCCGCAAGGAATTGCAGAGTTGTCAATGTAACCCAGTCTGCTGCGCTGTAACGCTGAGAACTATATTCTGCACTCTGTATCAATCATGGCTGTTGCTCTACCTAATTTACTTGCGTTGGACTTGATTGTATTTATGTTCAGTATTATTTGATTGAAGGGTCTGTCCCACTGTACGAGTTATTGCAAGAGTTCTCCCGAGTTTCCCCTGATTCGAACTCGGGGAATTACGGTGATAGCCGGTAATTACAGAATTTTCGGACAGTGTCAGTTTTTTTCGGAGTCCGTGCGGTTGGGACCAGCCCCGCACAACTCCATACGCCTCCGCACTTCGAAGTGGGACCGGTCCCCGCGCGGCCCGTACGCCAAAACGGCCACGTTTGGTCACGCAAGACGCATGCAATCGCATGCAAGTGGGACAGGCCCTGAAGAGTCATCAGCAACATGCTGAATTTCTAAGCATATCATCCATGGAGCACTTTGGGAAAGGGGAGCGATTGATGAGAATCTTCAGAAAAGTACTTTTTTTTCGCAGCTGTGCGCACAGCTGTTGTTTTGCAGGCACCACGTCCCCCAGTGAAGGTGCTCACAAATATATTTGCTCTCTATGTGGATTTATTTCATTACAAAATTGTTTCTGAGCCTGAAGAAGGGTTCCCAACCTGATGCATCACCTATCCATGTTCTCCAGAGATGCTGCCTGACCCGCTGAGTTACAACGGCACTCAGGGTCTGTCATAGTGTCATAGAATCTTATGGCTTCCATCTTATGCTTGAGTATAGGAGCAAAGTGGTCCTTCTACAGTTGTACAGGGCCCTAGTGAGACCACATCTGGAGTATTGTGTGCAGTTTTGGTCCCTTAACTTGAGGAAGGACATTCTTGCTATTGAGGGAGTGTAGCATAGGTTTACAAGGTTAATTCCCGGGATGGCGGGACTGTCATGTGCTGAGAGAATGGAGCGACTGGACTTGTATACTCTGGAATTTAGAAGGATGAGAGGATATCTTATTGAAACATATAAGATTATTAAGGGTTTGGACACGCTAGAGGCAGGAAACATGTTCCCGATGTTGGGGGAGTTCAGAACCAGGGGCCACAGTTTAAGAATAAGGAGTAAGCCAATTAGAACAGAGATGAGGAAACACTTCTTCACACAGAGAGTTGTGAGTCTGTGGAAGAGGGCGGTGGAGGCCGGTTCTCTGGATACTTTTAAGAGAGAGCTAGGTAGGGCTCTTAAAGATAGCGGAGTCAGGGGATATGGGGAGAAGGCAGGAACGGGGTACTGATTGGGGATGATCAGCCATGATCCCATTGAATGGCAGTGCTGTCTCGAAGGGCCGAATGGCCCCCTCCTGCACCTATTGTCTATTGTCCCATTCCTCTTAATGGCCTGTCCCACTTAGGCGGATTTTTAGGCGACTGCCGGCGACTGTCATCGTCGTAGCAGTTAGCCGAAAAACCGGAGACTGGACTCCACCCCTAGGACAATGTCTAGGACAACCTCTACAACAACCTACCACCTAGTCGACGTCCAGCTACGGCAAGCGACCGACAATTGGCGACCCATTAGGACGTCCACCTACGACCACGCCTACGACAACACAGGCGACAACCGAAGTCAGCCGACGTCCACCCGCGACAAGCTGTGACCCTGTTGGCGACAACCGAAGACAATCCAGTCGCCGGTACCTGTCGCCGGTTGACGTAGGTAGTCGCCAAAGTCAGCACCCGCCAACAACCTACGACAGCACCTACGTCAGGAGAAGTCAAGCTGCGCTCATTGGCGTCATCTCAATGTCGGCGAAAATATCTGAGCATGTTGAAAATCCAGCGGCGACCAGAAAGACGCTACGGTTCTTTGGGCAATTGAAGAGACTACTCACGACGATACAGTCACATGGTCACCCCGGCGACCATGTGGTGACAGCCTAGTCGCCTAAAAAATAGCCTGTGGGACAGGCCCTTTGCAATATGGAAACAGGCCACAGGCCACATCTACTGTTCCTTGTGTTTTGGAGACACAAGGAACAGCAGATGCTGGTTTACAATGAAAGACACAAAGCGCTGGAGTAACTCAGCGGGCCAGACAGTGTCTCTGGAGAACATGGATAGATGGCATCTCAAGTCTGAAGAATGGTCCCGATCAGAAACGTCACCTATCCACTTTCTCCGAGGATGCTGCCTGACCCGCTGAGTTACTCCAGCACTTTGTGCCTGATTTTGTAAACCAGCATGGAGTCATAAAATCTTACAGGGTGGAAACAGGTCTTTCAGCCCAACTTGCCCACCCCAACCAACATGTCCCATCTATATAACAACCATATAACAATTACAGCACGGAAACAGGCCTTCTCGGCCCTTCCAGTCCGTGCCGACCATTTATTTTCCCCTAGTCCCATCTACCTGCACTCAGACCATACCCCTCCATACCCTTCCCGTCCATATACCTATCCACTTTACTTTTAAATGTTAAAATCGATCCTGCCTCCACCACTTCTGCTGGAAGCTCATTCCACACAGCCACCACTCTCTGAGTCAAGAAGTTCCCCCTCATGTTACCCCTAAACGTCTGTCCCTTCATTCTCATGTCATGCCCTCTTGTTTGAATCTTCCCTACCCTCAATGGGAAAAGCTTATCCACATCAACTCTGTCTATCCCTTTCATCATTTTAAAGACCTCAATCAAGTAACCTACATCTACACTTGTCCCACCTGCCTGCATATCCCTATAAACCTGTCCTATCCATGTACCTGCCTTAAACGTTGCGATAGTCCCTGCCTGAACTGCCTCCTCCGGCAGCTCGTTCCATACACCTACCGCCCTTTGCGTGGATAATCTACCCCCTCTGGTTCCTATTAAATCTTTCCCCCCTGCAGTTATAGAGTGATAGCCATACAGCACAGAAACAGGCCCTTCAGCCCAACTTGCCCATGCTGCCCAAGATGCCCCATCTACACTGGTCCCACCTCCCCTGATCCCTCCATGCCTCCGAGCTCCTCGTGCCTGCCTGCGTCTGTGAGCGGTGATCAACGGCGTGGCTGAGCGGAGCTGTTCAGTATTCTGCGAGCTGAGGAGAGGTAGACTGGGGCTCATTAAGCTGCAGACAGCGTTGTCTCGAACGGTTTCAGCGTACAGAGAAAGGACAGTGTCCCATGGAGCTTAGGCAGCTCGCGCTCTCTGGCACATTCACTGATTGATCTTAATCCTTACCACAGGCTGTCTCACCTCCACCAGAGCTCAGACCGTCTGCCAGAAGACACTAATCAGAGTCTGGGTGCAAAACCACAAAGGGAGAAGGAAGATGTTGTTTTGTTTTTTAACAAACCACTCACAGCCTTAAGGGTTTCTAATTGTGTGGTGGAACTATGCCAATGCATTTGCTGAGGGCCCTCTCGCACTCACTTGGCCGTCATTTTGCGCGTCACGCAGATGGCGCGCGAAGATTTTGTACATCGCAAAATCGTGCAACGCCGCACACGGCCGCGCGTCACTGCCGATGACATCGCGTGCGTCGTGACGCGTAAATGATGTCGCGTAATTTACGGGCAAGTGACGGCCAAGTGGGACAGGCCCTTGACCGTTTGGCCCAAATGAGCGCAGCTTGACTTCTCCTGACGTAAGAGCAGCGTAGGTTTACGAGGTTAATTCCCGGGATGGCCGGACTGTCATATGCTGAGAGACTGGAACAGCTGGGCTTGTATACTCTGGAGTTTAGAAGGATGAGAGGAGATCTCATTGAAACATATAAGATTGTTAAGGGTTCGGACACGCTAGTGGAGGGAAACATGTTCCCGATGTTCGATGTCCAGAACCAGGGGCCACACAGTTTAAGAATAAGGAGTAAGCCATTTAGAATGGAGACGAGGAAACACTTTTTCTCACAGAGAGTGGTGAGTCTGTGGAATTCTCTGCCTCAGAGGGCGGTGGAGGCAGGTTCTCTGGATGCTTTCAAGAGAGAGCTAGATAGGGCTCTTAAGGATCGCGGAGTCAGGGGATATTGGGAGAAGGCAGGAACGGGGTACTGATTGGGGATGATCAGCCATGATCACATTGAATGGCGGTGCTGGCTCGAAGGGCCGAATGGCCTACTCCTGCACCTATTGTCTATTGAGCCCGCTGCGACCAGTGATCATGCCGCCCACTGGAATGTTGTGTAATCCCGCCAATAAGTGCTCCACTTCTGACCGCAGTCACTGCTGGATGAGTTGAATGTGGAAACAAGGGAACTGCAGACGCTGGCTTGCAAACAACAAAACCCAAAGTGCTGGATTAACTCAGCGGGTCAGGCGCCGTCTCTGAAGAACATGGAGAGAAACTGAGGAAGGGTCCCAACCCGGAACGTCCACGTCTTCCGGAGATGCCGCCCGACTTACCCGAGTTACTCCTGCACTTTGAGACGTACAGCACAGAAACTAGACCCAAGAGTAACTCAGTGGGTCAGGCAGCATCACTGGTGAACATCCAGAGTTTCTTCCCAGCAGTTATCAGGCAACTGAAGCATCCTATCGCTAACTAAAGAGCGGTCCTGACCACCCATCCCTGATCCCTAGCCAGTCTGAAGAAGGGTCTCGGCCCGAAACGTCGCCTATCTCCTTCGCTCCTTAGATGCTGCTGCACCCGCTGAGTTTCTCCAGCCTTTTGTGTAACCCCCCATCTAACTCATTGGAGACACTCAGACTATCTTTAATCGGACTTTATTGGACTTTAGACAATAGACAATAGGTGCAGGAGTAGAGGCCATACGACCCTGCGAGCCAGCACCGCCATTCAATGTGATCATGGCTGATCATCCACAATCAGTACCCCGTTCCTGCCTTCTCCCCATATCCCCTGACTCTGCTATCTTTAAGAGCCCTATCTAGCTCTCTCTTGAAAGCATCCAGAGAACCTGCCTCCACCGCCCTCTGGTCAGCTTAAACCCCTTAGACTCACCACTCTCTGTGTGAAAAAGTGTTTCCTCATCCCCGTTTTAAATGGCTTACCCCTTATTCTTAAACTGTGTGGCCCCTGTTTCTGGACTCCCCGAACATCGGGAACATGTTTCCTGCCTCTAGCGTGTCCAAACCCTTAATAATCTTATATGTTTCAATAAGAAACATTTTAATAAGAAACATCCTTCTAAACTCCAGAGTGTACAAGCCCAGCTGCTCCATTCTCTCAGCATATGACAGTCCCGCCATCCCGGGAATTAACCTTGTAAACCTACGCTGCACTCCCTCAATAGCAAGAATGTCCTTCCCCAAAACTGCACACAATACTCCAGGTGTGGTCTCACTAGGGCTCTGTACAACTGCAGAAGGACCTCTTTGCTCCTATACTTGCACTAAACGTTTAGTTACTTGAGCTTTATCCTGTATCTGTACACTGTGGACGGACCGATTGTAATCATGTATGGTCTTTGTGCTGACTGGATAGCACGCAACAAGAAGAGCTTTTCACTGTACCTCGGTACACGTGACAATAAACCAAACTGAACTCAAGCCGCCACTAAGCTCAGACCATCCTGGACATTGCGATGCGGATCCAGATTAACAACCGGTGTTTGGTGTCCACAGCCGATTGTAGTTTCAGAGATACAGCGCGGAAACGGCTCACTGCGTCCGCGCCGACCAGCGATCCCCGTGCACTAACGCCACCCCGCGCTCCAGGGGCAATTTGCCATTTTACCAACGCCATTTAACCGATAAACCCGCACGTCTTTGGAGAGAGGGAGGAAACCGGAGCACCCGGAGGAAACCCACACGGTCACGGGGAGAAGGTGCAAACACCGCGCAGCCAGCAGCCGTGGTCAGGATCGCATCCGTGCACTAATCTATAAAAGCCCTGTCCCACGCTACGAGTTCATTCCAAGAGCTTAATAAAATCAAACTGGTGGTAAGCACGGAGAATAAACGTAGCGGGTACGTCGGAGCTCGGGGACGTCTCTTAGCGCTAACGGCAGGTACTCGGGAAGACTCGCTAACGGCAGGTAAGCTCGGGAAGACTCGTGAAAATTTTTCAACATGGTGAAAAATGTCCACGAGAGCCCCGAGTACCGACGAGTGGCCATTGCCGTAAATCTCCGAGTTCGAATCAGGGCAAACGCGGGAGAGCTCTTGGAATGAACTCGTACCGTGGGACAGGGGTTTAAGCTGACCAAGAGAAGGAAGGAGCGAGTGAGTGAGTGAGTGGCATTGAGATATTATTCCCTGTCGTGCGTGACTGATTCCAAGGGCAGGCCGACGCGGGAACTGTTTCTTCCCAGTGTCCTCCGCAACGCTCTTCCCACTGATGTCATCCTCTGGGCCAGTGTGAGAGCCGGTGCTGAGACGGGGCGAGCCTGTGTATCGCACCGTGTACACTGACGGCAAACTAATCTGACCTGATCTTCCCAGTCGCTGCCGCAGAGACGTACACAAGCAAGCGGTTAGCGCAATGTCATATTAATGAGTTACTGAGTGACAACACCTGGACCCGCCGTCTAATTGGAAAAACAGACGGTAATTTATGATAATAAATGACTTCTGTCTCATGTCATTTACAGGCACAAAGGCACAAATGAATTAAGCAGCTCAAGTATTTCAACGCAGAATCTTGGTCCCTCTCCTTGGTCTCTCTGTCTGTACCTCTGACACTCTCTCCCTCAATCCCTTTTTTTTTTTTTTTTTTTTTTCCTTTATTCAACACAAATCATAAAATACAACACATCAAAACACAATCAAAAATCACACTATAATGAACAGATCATTGTAGTACAACAGTACATTCATTTATAATCGCCTCAACCCCACGCGGCGACCAGCGCTGACGAAAGGCCCCCACAGTCCCCGTGAACACCGCGTGTTCCCTCTCCAGGGACACACGTGCACGGACGTAGGCCCGAAAGAGGGGCAGGCAGCCGACTCTCGCCTGACCGTCGACCGCCCGCTGCCTGGACCCACGAATGGCCATCTTGGCCAGGCCGAGGAGCAAACCGACAGGTAAGTCCCCCCCCCACACTCGGCTCTCCCCACTCCCTGCCTTGTGTCCAAACACCAGGATTGTGGGGCTAAAATGCAGCCAGAACTTGAGGAACAGCCCCTTCAGATATTGGTACAGGGGCAGTAACCTCACACACTCCATATACACATGGAATACGGTCTCCTCCTCTCCGCAGAAAATACATGCGGCAGACGAGCCCGTGAACCGACTCAAAAGTTTATTACAAACCACCGCTCCATGCAGCACTCTCCACCCCAGGTCCCCAATATAAAGGGGTACAACTCCCTTATAGAAGGACCCCCACTGGGGCTCCCTCAATCCCTCTCTCCCTCTCTCCCTCTCTCTCTCCCTCTCTCCCTCAATCCCTCTCTCCCTCTCTCCCTCAATCCCTCTCTCCCTCTCTCCCTCGCTCTCTCTCCCTCTCTCCCTCTCTCTCTATGTCTCTCCCTCTCTCTCTCTCTCTCCCTCTCTCCCTCAATCCCTCTCTCCCTCAATCCCTCTCTCCCGCAATCCCTCTCTCCCTCTCTCCTTCTCTCCCTCTCTCTCTCTCCCACTCTCCCTCTCCCTCTCTCCCTCAATCCCTTTCCCGCTCTCTCCCTCTCTTCCCTCTCTCCCTCCCGCTCTCCCTCTATCCCTCTCTCTCTCTTTCTCTCCCTCCCTCTCTCTCCCCCTCCCTTTTCTCTCTCTTCTTTCTTCCTCTATCCCCCTCTCTATCCCCTCCTATCTCCCCATGTGTCTCTCTCCTCCTCTTCTCTCTTCCTCTATCCCCCCCTCTCTCTCTCTCTTCCTCTCCCTCTGCTCCCCTCTCTCTCTCCCCTCCCTCCCTCTCTTCCCTCTCGTCTCTCTCTTCTCTCTTCCTCCTTTCCACCCCCTCTCTTTCCCTCCCTCCCCCTCTCTCTTCCACTCACCCCCTCTGCCTCTCTCACGCTCTGACTCTCAGTCTCAGTCTCAGTCAGTTTACCTGTTTACCCCTTGCATGCCTCATTTGAAATCACGCTGGCATCTAGATCAGATGGTTGTCCATTCAGTCAGCTCTGCGGGGATTGTGAAGGGATAGTCACGGCAAGAGGTCATCAGGCACATCAGAGGCATCACCTTCCCGATTACCCGTTCAGCCATTCACCTGCTCAAGCTGAGGGTTCAGACAATACACTGCTGTTTGTGGCGAGTTCTCTTGGTATAGCATAGTGGTGCAGCGGGTAGAGCTGCTGCCTCACAGCGCCAGGGACCCGGGTTCGATCCTGACCTCAGGTGCTGCCTGTACGGAGTGTGCAGGTTCTCCCTGTGACCACGTGGGTTTCCTCCTGCACTCCAAAGATGTGCGGGTTTGCAGGTCAATTGGCTTTGCTGAACAAAAGTTGGAATTTGTCCCTAAGATGGACACAAAAAAGCTGGCGTAACTCAGCGGGACAGGCAGCATCTCTGGCAAGATGGAATGGGTGACGTTTCAGGTCGAGACCTTTCTTCAGACTGGTTAGGGATAAGGGAAACAAGGGATATAGACGATGATATGGAGAGATCTACTTCTTCTTTCGTGTGGCGTGCACGGCCTAAAGTTGTTGGACAACTTGTTCTATTTGATCTTCCGTTTGTGCACGTCGAGTTGATTGCATTAGTCGAAACAGGGCGGACCACGTGAAGGTTGCAATCTTCCACCCCAATGTGGAGAGATAGAGAACGATGAATAAAAGATATGGAAAAAGGTAACGATGAAAAAGGAAGCAGACCATTGTTAGCTGTTTGTTTAAGAAGGAACTGCAGATGCTGGAAAAACAAAGGTAGACAAAGGTGCTGGAGAATCTCAGTGGATGCAGCAGCATCTATGGAGCGAAGGAAATATGCAACGCTTCGGGCCCAAACCCCTTCTTCATAGAAAGATAGAAAATAGGTGCAGGAATAGGCCATTCGGACCTTCGAGTATCCTGTACCTGCCTTCTCTCCATACCCCCTGATCCCTTTAGCCACAAGGGCCACATCTAACTCCCTCTTAAATATAGCCAATGAACTGGCCTCAACTACCTTCTGTGGCAGAGAATTCCACAGATTCACCACTCTCTGCGTGAAGAAAAAAAATCTCATCTCGGCCCTAAAAGACTCCCCCTTCTCCTTAAACTGTGGCCCCTTGTTCTGGACTTCCCCAACATCGGGAATAATCTTCCTGCATCTAGCCTGTCCAACCCCTTAAGAATTTTGTAAGTTTCTATAAGATTCCCCCTCAATCTTCTAAATTCTAGCGAGTACAAGCCGAGTCTATCCAGTCTTTCTTCATATGGAAGTCCTGCCATCCCAGGAATCAGTCTGGTGAACCTTCTCAGTACTCCCTCTATGGCAAGAATGTCTTTCCTCAGATTTGGAGACCAAAACTGCACGCAATACTCCAGGCGTGGTCTCACCAAGGCCCTGTACAGACCTGAAGAAGGGTTTCGGCCCGAAACGTTGCCTATTTCCTTCGCTCCTTAGATGCTGCTGCACCCCCTGAGTTTCTCCAGCACTTTTGTCTACCGTTGTTCACTGTTTGTTGGGTGAAAACGAGAAGCTGGTGCGACTTGGGTAGGGGAGGGATAGAGAGAGAGAGAGAGGGAATGCAGGGGCTAGCTGAAGTTAGAGAAGTGTGTAGGATAGTGCCAGTGCACGAGGTGATTGCTGCTTCAGTGTGGGCTGGAGGGCCTGTTCCACCCCATATCTCTAATGTCTCATTAAAATCTTCCAAACCCCCAGCAACTGTTGCTTCTCACTCAACCATTTTATGGTTCGATGTTTCTTCATAGTCCCATGTACAAAGGTACATTGAAATGCTTGTTCTGCATGCTATCCATCATATTATACCGTTCATTAGTACAATGGATCGCCTTTAAATGATATTGATGACACAACTGGTGCTTTAATAAACGTTCAGATAAGTTTTTATTATGTCTGAATTTGAGCAAATCAATAAATTCTGCAAATGAGAAATCCTGAACCAACATATTGCTGGGTGACGGATGTGGTTTAAGCTAGAAAGAGTTCGGAGATATGCAAGGATGTTTCCAGGGCTACAGCGAGAGGTTGGACAGAGACGAGGAAACACTTTTTCTCACAGAGAGCTGTGAGTCTGTGGAATTCTCTGCCTCAGAGGGCGGTGGAGGCAGGTTCTCTGGATACTTTCAAGAGAGAGCTAGATAGGGCTCTTAAAGATAGCGGAGTCAGGGGATATGGGGGGAAAAGCAGGAACGGGGTACTGATTGGGGATGATCAGCCGTGATCACATTGAATGGCGGTGCTGGCTCGAAGGGCCGAATGGCCTACTCCTGCACCTATTGTCTATTGACAGGCTAGGACTTTATTCCTTGGAGTGCAGGAGGATGAGCAGTGATCTTATAGAGGGGTATAAAATCATGAGAGGAATTCATGAGGTAAATGCTCTGTCTCTTCCCAGGGTCAGGGAATAGGGAAACAGAGGACATAGGTTTAAGGTGAAAGAGGCAACTTTGTTCACACAGAGTATGGTGGGGACATGGGACAAGCCGCCAGAGGAGGTAGTTGAGGTCGGATAGGTTTAGAAAGACATGGGCCAAATGCAGGCAGGTGGGACTAATAAAGATGGGGCATGTTGGTTGGTGTGGGCAAGTTGAGTTGAAAGGTCTGTTTTCACGCTGTGTGTCTCTATGGCTCGAAGTGACAGGTGGATCCTGGTTAAGGCAGATACAATAACTATATTTAAAAAGGCACTTGGACAGGTAAGTGGATTGGATAGGTTTTAGGGGATATGGGTCAAACGCATGCAAATTGGACAAGATGGGCCGAAGGGCCTGTTTCTGTACTCTTCTTCTTCTTCTTTCGTGTGGCGCGCACGGCCTAAAGTTATTGGACAACTTGTTCTATTTGATCTTCCGTTTGTGCACGTCGAGTTGATTGCATTAGTCGAAACAGGGCGGAGCACGTGAAGATTGCAATCTTCCACCCCTTTGTGTGCTTCATCACTCCCTATAGGGCCTGTCCCACTTGGCGTCACACAGATGGCTCGCGAACATTTTGCACGTCCCAAAATCCTGGAGCACCGCGCGCGACCGTGCATCACTGCCTACGTCACTACGCACCACGCGCGCGAAATGCGCACCATGCGCGTATCACATGCGCGGCACGAAGTGTAAATGATGGCGCATAAATTACGCGCAAATGACGCCCAAGTGGGACAGGCCCGAACCTCTTTGCCTCACTTACTATCTTCTTGCTTCTATGTTTCATTTCACCACAAGTGTTGTCTTTACTCCTCTTCTCCAGTTGGGAGAGGCCGAGCAGTTTGCCAAAATGGTGACGGAGATCAAGGACAAGCCGGAGTTTCGCGCCAAAGGCTTCTTAGCCCTCGGCGTAACGTACAGCCTGCAAGCCACAGACGGTAAGGGGCATCGATCGTCACCACCAACCAGCCTGGCGTCACGGTGCACGCACTCGTTTCCCGTGGAACTGAGCGTCTCCTGCTCCAAACCCCTCCTTTTCTCACGGGGTCCTACGTCACAGCGCACAGCACCTCTGAGGAAGGGTCTCGACCCGAAACGTTACCTATTCCTTTTCTCCAAAGATGCTGCCTGACCTGTTGAGCTAAGGATAAGGGGGGAATTCCTTTAGGACCGAGATGAGGAAAACATTCTTTACACAGAGAGTGGTGAGTCTCTGGAATTTTCTGCCACAGAAGGTAGTTGAGGCCAGTTCATTGGCTATATTATAGAGGGAGTTAGATGTGGCACTTGTGGCTAAAGGGATCAGAGGGTATGGAGAGAAGGCAGGTACGGGATACTGAGTTGGATGATCAGCCATGATCACATTGAATGGCGGTGCAGGCTCGAAGGGCGGAATGGCCTACTCCTGCACCTATTTTTCTATGTTTCTATGAGTCATGGGCCTGTCCCACTTACGCGACTTTTTCGGCGACTTGCCTGCCGGCACCCGTCATAGGTCGTTGCAGGTCTCCGAAAATCTTCAACACGTTGGAAATCCAGCGGCGACCAGAACAAGGTACGATTCTTTGGGCGACTACTCACGACCATACAGGCGTCACCCCGCGACAAGTCGCCAGGGGGGTCGCCTGTGAGTCGTCTCCTCAGTCGTCCAAAGAGTCGTAGCGTCTTTCTGGTCGCCGCTGGATTTTCAACATGTTGGGAATCTTCGGCAACCTGCCGCGACCTAAGGCGGTAGCCGGCAGTCGCCGTAAAACTCGCGTAAGTGGGACAGGCCCATAACTCCAGCTATTTGTGACTCACCTCTGAGAGAGAAACCTGACCCCAAATTGTTTTCAACGTTTTGGTTTATTGGCTACCCAAGCGCAAGATGAGGTATTCTTCCTCCAATTTATGAAAGGATAACTCTTTATCCTTTCGCGCTCACACCTGTCTCTTCATCTCCACCCTTTGCCTATCGTATAACCCCCTGGCCAATGTTTGTCTAATACCGACCGTTGTCTGTCCTGCCCCCTCCACTCTCTCCCCCACCTTTCCCCACCCCCAACCACCCCACAATCAGTCTGAAGAAGAGTCCAGACCCGAAACGTCGCCCATCCACGTGTAAGAGAGAACTGCAGACGCTGGATCAAATCGAAGGTAGGCACAAAATGCTGAAGGTGAGGCAGCATTTAGAGGAGAGAAGGAATGGGTGACGTTTCGGGGTCTCACCCGCAGAGTTACTCCAGCAATTTGACATCACCTATCCGTGTTCTCCAAGGATGCTGCCTGACCTGCTGAGTTACTCCAGCACTTTGCGTCTATCTTTGACCTGTCCCTGTCCCCTTCACTCCACAGATGCTGCCCGACCACATGGGCAGGTACATCGCTAGGAAAGGTTTTGAGGGATATGGGCCAAACGTGCGAAAAGTGGGGCTAGCTTAGATGGGGCATCTTGGTCGGCAGTTGGGCCGAAGAGCCTGTTTCCGTGCTGTGCTACTCCATTGACTCTTCTCTCTCCATTTTGAAATCTTGCAGTTATGGGCAGTGATTGGTCAAAGCGGGTTTTTCGGAGCATGCTGGCCAATATGGCTCACCCCCTCCGTGACACACTGGTCAACCTGAGGAGCACCTTCAGCAACAGACTGGTTCCACCAAGATGCAGCACAGAATGCCACAGAAGATCCTTCTTCCCTGAGGCTATCAATAGACAGTAGGTGCAGGATCCAGCACCGCCATTCAATGTGATCATGGCTGATCATCCCCAATCAGTACCCCATTCCTGCCTTCTCCCCATATCCCCTGACTCCGCTATCTTTAAGAGCCCTATCTAGCTCTCTCTTGAAAGTATCCAGAGAACCAGCCTCCACCGCCCTCTGAGGCAGAGAATTCCACAGACTCACCGCTCTCTGTGAGAAAAAGTGTTTCCTCATCTCTGTTCTAAATAGCTTACCCCTTATTCTTAAACTGTGGCCCCTGGTTCTGGACTCGCCCAACATCGGGAACATGTTTCCTGCCTCTAGCGTGTCCAAACCCTTAACAATCCTATATGTTTCAATAAGATATCCTCGCATGCTTCTAAACTCCAGAGTGTACAAGCACAGCCGCTCCGTTCTCTCAGCATACGACAGTCCCGCCATCCCGGGAATTAACCTGGTGAACCTGCGCTGCACTCCCTCAATAGCAAGGATGTCCTTCCTCAAGGGTTACACTAAAAGCTGGAGAAACTCAGCGGGTGCAGCAGCATCTAAGGAGCGAAGGAGATAGGCGACGTTTCGGGTCGAGACCCTTCTTCAGACCTTCCTCAAATTTGGAGACCAAAACTGCACACAATACTCCAGATGTGGGATACAACTACACAGTCTGTACAACTCCTCCCCCTTCTGTCGTGGAGTAGACTGAGCCACCCCCCCAACACCCCCAATCTTTGCACGTCCCCAATCCTTTCCACTCGCCACTTTAATGTCATGTTTCATATATTTTGTGTTTTTTTTATTAATGTTGGCAGATCAATTCCCTTACTGAGATAAATAAAGTTCTGTTGTATCACATTGTGGGTTTAGATGGGGAAGATGATTTAATTGCAATGATCATCTCTGCGTGTGTTGTCAGACAGTGACCCGCACCTCAGCCCAAACAGCATAGCTGTGGCAATCAGTGCCTTGTCTGCCAGCGGTTAATGGGAGCGGCTGCAATGCCCACTCTCCACGTCCATCTTCCACCACGAGGACTTGGTTTGCACGCATCTAATTTGGGGTCGGTCAGGATGGCGCAGCGGTAGAGCGGCTGCCTCACAGCGCCAGAGTCCCGGGTTCGATCCCGACCACGGGTGCTGCCCGTACGGAGTTTGCACATTCTCCCCGCGACCGCGTGGGTTTTCTGCGGGTGCTCCGGTTTCCTCCC
Organism: Raja brachyura; assembly: GCA_963514005.1. The sequence goes on from OY740789.1 coordinate 6,191,240, forward strand.
ACACTTCAAAGCCACGCTGGTTTGTAGATTGTGCGAGAAAGAGCTGCAGATGCTGGTTTAGATCAAAGGTGGACACAAAATGCTGGAGTAACTCAGCGGGAGAGGCAGCTTCTCTGGAGAGAAGGAATGGGCGACGTTTCGGGTCGAGACCCTTCTTCAGACTCTTTGGTCGAGACCCTTCTTCAGACTTCAGGGTCTGAAGAAGAGTGTCGACCCGGAACCTCGCCCATTCCTTCTCTCCAGAGATGCGGCCTCACCCGCTGAGTTACTCCGGCTACCCCAGCATTTTATATCTACCAGGTTTGTAGATTAACTGGCTTTGGTAAAAATTATAAACTGTCCCTGGTGTGTATGATAGTGCTAGTATACGGGGTGCTCGCTGGTCGGCATGGGCTCGATGGGCCGAAGGGCCCGTCTCCGTGCTCGAGCCTAAAGTCCATGCATTATTTTCATCAACAACATTAATGTTCTTTTTTTTCAAGCAACTTTGAAAGGAATGCAGGAGGATCTTCAGAAAAAAGCTCTGCGAGCATTACAGAGGTGAGCATGGGTTTTAAGCATTAATATATGATATATATATATATATATATACACAAATCTCATTGCCAGAAAAGCTAAAGCATGCGGTTGCCATGACGACTGATGGGGATGAGGCATTTTGCGTACAAGCTCAACTCTCACACGGCGCTTCTCCGAGCTCTCCGGTGGGGAGGAAGCACTTTGCCACTCCTTGCCAGTGCATCAATCAAAGTCAAGTCAAACAAACTTTATTGTCATTTAGAATTACATCGATATATGCAGTTCCAAACAAAATTCCGTTGCATTTGGCTCCCTGTGCAACACGATAATTAACAGAAGGATAAACATGGATAAAAAGGATAAATAGACAATGGTGGCAGCCCATTACATGGCATTCAGGAGTCTGATGGCTCGTGGGAAGAAGCTGTTGCAGAACCTTGATGTTCTGCTCCTTATGCTGCGATATCTTTTGCCCGAGGGCAGCAGAGTGAACAGTCCGTGATGGAGATGTGTGGGGTCTTTTATAATACTGCTGGCCTTAGACACACAACGTTTGGTCGCAATGTCCCCGATTGAGGGGAGAGATGTCCCGATGATTTTTTTCCGCTGTCCTCACCACTCTCTGCACGGACTTCCAGCCGGAGGCTTTACAGTCCCCAAACCAGACAGAGATACAGCTGGTCAAAATACTCTCTATGGTGCCCCTGTAGAAAGTGGTGAGGATGGGATGGGGGAGGTGAGCTCTTCTCATCCGGCGCAGAAAGTGCAACCGCTGCTGCGCTCTCTTAACTGTTGATGAGATGTTATTCGACCAGGTCAGACTGTTAGTGATCTGCACCCCCAGGAACTTTGTGCTACTGACCACCTCCACATCGCTCTCATTGATGTGAAGTGGTGTGGGACTGTGCCGGTTTTTCCTGAAGCCGACGATGACCTCCTTTGTTTTTTCGACATTCAGGATCAGGTTGTTCGTATTGCACCAGTCCACCAGTTGTTTCACCTCCTCCCTGTAAGCCAGCTCATTGTCGTCCCTGATGAGGCCCACCACTGCTGTGTCATCTGCGTACTTCATGATGTGGTTTGTACTAAACCTGGCACAACAGTCGTGGGTCATCAGGGTAAACAGCAGTGGACTCAGGACACAGCCCTGAGGGGAGCCGGTGCTCAGAGAGATGGTGTTGGAGGTGTTATTTCCAACCCTCACAGACTGAGGTCTGTCAGTGAGGAAGTCCAGTAGCCAGTTACACATGGGGGTGCTGAGGCCCAATGGAACCAGTTTGCTTATCAGTGGCAGGGTGAGGCCTAGTTCTGGCATCAGCCGCAACATAGATTAGTGTGGCTGCCTGTGGCTGTCCCGTGGCACGGAGCAGAAACAGTGGCCGATCATGGGACCAAGGGACAGGTGTCGGCATCGAGAAAAGGGAGCAGCCTGCTTTGAAGGCACAAGGAGCTGCAGATCTGTGTAGGAGGGTAGACAAAAGGCTGGAGAAACTCAGCGGGTGCAGCAGCATCTAAGGAGCGAAGGAGATAGGCGACGTTTCGGGCCGAGACCCTTCTTCAGACTCAGTGTGTAGGATGTTACTGCAGATGCCGGTTTATACCGAAAATAGACACAAAGTAGAAAGGCAAAGTAACCCATACATTCCCTATCTCTCCCCAGCCTAGTCATCCGACCAGTTCCACTGCATCTTAAGGAAAGCAAACAATACCAAAGCAGGGATGTAATGCTGAGGCTCTATAAGGCGTTGGGGGCAGGCTGCATTTGGAGTGCATTTGGGCCCCATGTTCTGAGGAAGGATGTGCTGCAGGGTCCAGAGGAGAATGATCCCAGGAATGAGTGGGTTAGACCAGGGCTGCCAACACTCACGCTTTGAGCGTGAGAATCACGCATTTGGAGAAACTCTCACGCACTCACGCTGATCAGAAATTTCTCACGCTCTGTGTTGAAAAATTCTGTGATCAACGAAAATGTCACAACTCAGATAAACTGCTTGGTCCGCGGGTGTTGGAGAGGTGGGGCTGAGGGAGGGATGGAAGCAGATGCAGCGGCGGGGACAGACGTGGACGGAAAGCCGGGGCTGCCGGGTGTTTACGGGGCTGGCGAGTGTTTGTGGGGCCTGTGAGTCGCTCGCTGCATCTCCGGCCATGGAGCAGCCTCAGTGCAAGAGTCCCGGGCCGAGCGGAGGCGTCGGAAGCGTTGCGCCGCTGCCGCAAGAGTCTCTGTGCCAATGGGACAGAGACTCCCAAAGGGATGGGGAGAGAGAGAGAGGGGAAGGAGACAGGGAGAGGAGGGAGAGGAGGGATAGACAGAGGGGGAGTGAATGGGGAGAGAGGAGAGGGAGAGGGGGGGAGAGAGTGGAGAGTGTGAGGTGGGGGCGGAGAGAGAGGGGTGAGAGGGAAGAAAGAGGGAAGAGAGAGAGGGGGAGGAGAGAATGGGAGAGAGGCGGGAAAGAGAGAGAGGGGGGAAAGGGGGAAAGAGGGAAATGGCGGGCAAAGAGAAATAGGAGATAGAGACAGGAGAAAGAGAGAGGGGAGAGGGAGCAAGGGGGAGAATGAGCTGGGAGGGAGAAATGGGGGAGAGAGGAGGAGAGAGGGAGAGGGAAGAGAGAGGTGAGTGAGAGAGTGTGAGGAGAGGGAGCGAGAGAGAGAGGGGGAGATAGAGAGGGAGAGAGAAACAGCTCTCTCTCTACACTCCCTCGGTGTTGGTCTCACAATTTCTCACCCCCAACTCTCACCCAATGTTGGCAGCCCTGGTTAGACAATAGGTGCAGGAGTAGGCCATTCGGCCCTTTGAGCCAGCACCGCCATTCAATGTGATCATGGCTGATCAGCCACAATCAGTTTCCCGTTCCTGCTTTCGCACCAAGGCAAATTCCTTGTATGTCAATACTTGGCCAATAAACTTACTTACTTACTTATATCCCTTGATTCTCTGGAGGACATTTCCACCTCACGCTACCTCAGCAGAGGCCTCTGAGGCAGAGAATTCCACAGACTCACAACTCCCTGTGAGAAAAAGTGTTTCCTCGTCTCCGTTCTAAATGGCTTACCCCTTATTCTTAAACTGTGGCCCCTGGTTCTGGACTCCCCCAACATCGGGAACATGTTTCCTGCCTCTAGCGTGTCCAATCCCTTAACAATCTTATATGTTTCAATGAGATACCCTCTCATCCTTCTAAACTCCAGAGTGTATAAGCCCAGCTGCTCCATTCTCTCAGCATTTGACAGTCCCGCCATCCCGGGAATTAACCTTGTAAACCTACGCTGCACTCCCTCAATAGCAAGAATGTCCTTCCTCAAATTAGGGGACCAAAACTGCACACAATACTCCAGGTGTGGTCTCACTAGGGCCCTGTACAACTGCAGAAGGACCTCTTTGCTCCTATATTCGATTCCTCTTGTTATAAAGGCCAACAAGCCATTCGCTTTCTTCACTGCCTGCTGTACCTGCATGCTTACTTTCATTGACCGATGTACAAGGACCCCCAGACCCCGTTGAACTTCCCCTTTTCCCAACTTGACGCCATTTAGATAGTAATCTGCCTTCCTGTTTTTGCTACCAAAGTTGATAACCTCACATTTATCCGCATTAAACTTCATCTGCCGTGTATCGGTCCACTCCCCCAACCTGTCCAAGTCACCCTGCATTCTCATAGCCTCCTCACAGTTGCCATCTGGGTTAGCATATGTTCAGCATTTGACGGCACTCGGCCTGTACTCGCTGGAGTTTAGAAGGTTGAGGGGGGACCTCATTGAAACTTACAGAATAATGAAAGGCATAGATAGAGTGGATGTGGAAAATATGTTTCCACTGGTGGGAGAGTCGAGGACCAGAGCTCATTGCCTCAGAATTAAAGGGCGCTCTTTGTGAAAGGAGGTGAGGAGGAACTTCTTCAGTCAGAGGGCGGTGAATCTGTGGAACTCATTGCCACAGACGGCGGTGGAGGCCAAGTCAGTGGATATTTTTAAGGCAGAAATAGACAAGTTCTAGATTAGAACGGGTGTCAAGGGTTATGGGGAGAGGCAGGAAAATGGGATTAGGTGGCAGAGATCAGCCATGATTGAATGTTGGAGTAGACTCGATGGGCCGAAGGGCCTAATTCTACTCCATTAACTTGTGAACGTGCATCCTTGCATCTCTTCGTCATCGCCTCTACCCCAGCCAACAATGGGACATTGTGGGCTCCCCCCCGCCCTTGGTTGTCTGGGGCCTGAGTTCTTCTGGCCTTTTCCTACCTCCAGTCCCCTCAGATACCCGAAACGTTGCCTTTCTCCTTCACTCCAGAGACGCTGTCTCACCCGCTGAGTTTCTCCAGCATTTGTGTCTACCTTGGTTGTTACAAGTGTGTTCAGCTGCGGAGTTTAACTGGTTCCAAAGCTCCCCCCCGGCTCTATGTCTGTACCCATTGCCAAGAAGACCGTGATATTCACCTTGCGTCCGCCCTCAAGGTAATGAAACTTGATGATGCAAACACAGATGTCCCATTCTGCGGGACCAGCCTTCTCGATGGCCGGCTGGAGGGTAATTGTTCATTTAAGTACAAGAATAGGCACACTGGCGTGAACACACGATGACATAATACAAGTTAATAAAGATACGAAAAATAAGAATTTTGTCCCCCTTTGTTTCGTAGAAACATCGGAAATAGGTGCAGGAGTAGGCCATTCGGCCCTTCGAGCCAGCACCGCCATTCAGTGTGATCATGGCTGATCATCCCCAATCAGTACCCCGTTCCTGCCTTCTCCCCATATCCCTTGACTCTCTGGAGAACATTGCCACCTCACGCTACCTTAGCAGAGCCACTAACGTAGGTTTACAAGGTTAATTCCCGGGATGGCGGGACTGTCAGAGAATGGAGCGGCTGGGCTTGTACACTCTGGAGTTTAGAAGGATGAGAGGGGATCTCATTGAAACATCTAAGATTGTTAAGGGCTTGGACACGCTAGAGGCAGGAAACATGTTCCGGATGTTGGGGGAGTCCAGAACCAGGGGCCACAGTTTAAGAATAAGGGGTAAGCCATTTAGAATGGAGTCGAGGAAACACATTTTCACACAGAGAGTTGTGAGTCTGTGGTATTCTCTGCCTCAGAGGGCAGTGGAGGCCGGTTCTCTGGATGCTTCCAAGAGAGAGCTAGATAGGGCTCTTAAAGATAGCGGAGTCAGGGGATATGGGGAGAAGGCAGGGACGGGGTACTGATTGGGGATGATCAGCCATGATCACATTGAATGGCGGTACTGGCTCGAAGGGCCGAGTGGCCTCCCCCTGCACCTATTGTCTATTGTCTTTAACATCATCAAAGACTCCACACACCCCTGGTCACCACCTGATAGAGCTGTTGCCCACTGGCAGTAGTTACAGATCAGCCAAAACACGCACCTCTAGACTCAGAGACAGTTTCGTCCCCAAAGCAATCTGTACACTCAATATGAAAAACCACTGAGTATTATTCATGCTGCTCTCTTCCATGCTGCTACCCACCTTGCACTGCACTATCACCATGTGCAGCACTAGATTATTCATTTATCTTCATACCTAGTTTTATAACATTGTTTTTAAATTGCGTCCTGTGTTTTTATCTTTGTATGTTATGCACCAATGGAGTGACAATAATAATATTGTTGCATGCAGTGCTCACAATGACAAATAAAGGCATTCCATTCATTGCGTTAGCCCCAAGAGCTAAACCTACCTCCCCCTTGAATACATTCCAGCTGAAACGGTGAGCTTCACAGCGCCAGAGACCCAGGATTCAATCCTGCTGCCTGTGTGGAGCTTGCACGTTTCCCCTGTGACTGCGTGGCTTTCCTCCGGGTGCTCCCGTTTCCTCCCACATCCCAAAGACGTGCTGGGGTGTGTGGGATCTAGAATTGGCCCTGTGTAAATTGCTCCTTGCCTGGACACAAATGTGGAATAACAGAGGACTCGTGTGAATGGCCGGTGTGGAATTGGCACGTCTAAAGGTCTGTCTGCTTTCATGGACACAAAATTGCTGGAGCAACTCAGCGGGACGGGCAGCATCTCTGGAGAGAATGAACGGGTAAGGTTTCGGGTCGAGACCCTTCTTCAGACTGGTTCCGCACTAATGTTCCGTGGATTAGAGGTAGTGGGAACTAGCTTCTTCCTTCTATGGACAGAAGTTTCATCAGGTCGTAAGTGATAGGAGTAGAATTAGGCCATTCAGCCCATCAAGTCTACTCTGCCATTCAATCGTGGCTGATCTATCTCTCCCTCCTAACCCCATTCTCCTGCCTTCTCCCCGTAACCTCTGACACCATAAGTTATGCTCCAGTGACTTCTTCAAACCATGCCGAACCATTCTTGTTGCTTCTCCACCGCAGAGCACACGGGATGTCTCCAACCGATCACCTGGCAGCCTTTTACCTGGCTCTGCAACTCGCCATCTCAAGGCAGGTAAGCACTGCTTCCAATACATTCCTTCCCATCGTGGCCAGTGAAGTGTGATTTTTGTTAATTGTGGAGGTGACCAGATTCTTGATTAGTACGGGGGTGTCGGGGGTTAAGTAAGTTAGTAAGCTTATTGGCCAAGTATTCACATACAAGGAATTTGCCTTGGTGCTCCATCCACAAGTAACAACAGTGACAGTTACGAATGACTCAGAAACATTAATAATAATAAAACATTAATGATAAAACACCATTGATCAAGCATGTGAACCAACAAAATACCAGATCAAAGGGAGGCTACAGATTTTTGGCTGTTGAGTAGAGCAACTACTCGTGGATAAAAGCTGTTTTTATGTCTGGCTGTGGCAGCTTTGACAGTCCGGAGTCGCCTTCCAGAGGGAAGTGATTCAAAGAGTTTGTGGCCGGGTGAGAGGGGTCAGAGATGATCTTACCCGCTGGCTTCCTGGCCCTTGCAGTGTACAGTTCGCCAATGGAGGGAAGGTTGCAGCCAATAATCTTCTCTGCTGATCGGACGATTCGCTGCAGCCTCCAAGTGTCGTGCTTGATGGCTGAGCCAAACCAGACCATGATGGAGAAGGTGAGGACAGACTCTACGATGGCCGTGTAGAATTGGACCATCATTGCCTGTGGCAGACTGTGCTTCCTCAGCTGCTGCAGGAAGTACATCCTCTGTTATGCCATTTTAACTGTGGAGTCGATGGTAGCCCCCCACTTAAGGTCCTTGGAGATGATGGTTCCCAGGAACTTAAAAGACTCCACAGATGTGACTGTGGTGTTGTTGATGGTGAGTGGGGAGAAGGCAGGAGAATGGGGTTTTTTTTTTTTTTTTTTACAAAATGTTTTAATCAAACAAACAAATACAATTACAAACACAATCAAAGAATGCCTAACTGGCATCTTACAAAGAAATTTCAAATTAAAACATTAACATTTTCATCAATAAAACATTCCACCCCCTGCGGTGACCAGCGCTCACAGAAGGCCCCCACAGTCCCTGTGGACACTGGAGAGGGAACACGCGGGCACGGACATAACCCCGGAAAAGGGGCAGGCAGTCGACTGCTGTGCGTCCGTCGACTGCCCGCTGCCTGGACCCGCGAATGGCCATCTTGGCCAGGCCCAGGAGCAGACCGACAGGGAGACCCCCTCCTCCCTCCCGACCCTCCCCCCTCTGTACCGGGTGCCCAAAAATAAACAGTGTTGGGCTAAAATGGAGCCAAAACTTGAGGAGCAGCCCCTTCAGATACTCGAACAGGGGCTGCAACCTCTCACACTGCATGTACATATGGAACACGGACTCCTCCTCGCCGCAGAAGTGACAGGCGGCGGACGAGTCCGTGAACCGGCTCAAATACTTGTTACAGGCCACAGCTTTGAGCAACACTCTCCACCCCAGGTCCCCAATGTAAAGGGGAAGGACTCCCTTGTAGAGAGACCTCCACTGGGGACCGCTCCCCTCGTCATGTAACACGGACCGCCAGGGTGTGTCAGGACGGAAGACGAGGGCGAGGAAGTGGAGAGTGTGCAAGAGCAGCCTGTACAACACACGCCTCTCCGCCTCACGGAACGGCACGCTGGGCATCCCAGGAGAATGGGGTTGGGAGGGAGAGTTAGATCAGCCATGATTGAATGGCGGAGTAGACTTGATGGGCCGAATGGCCTAATTCTGACCCTATGACATGAACTTTATCTTTATAGAAACATAGAAACATAGAAAATAGGTGCAGGAGTAGGCCATTCGGCCCTTCGAGCCTGCACCGCCATTCAATGTGATCATGGCTGATCATCCAACTCAGTATCCCATACCTGCCTTCTCTCCATACCCCCTGATCCCTTTAGCCACAAGTGCCACATCTAACGCCCTCTTAAATATAGCCAATGAACTGGCCTCAACTACCTTCTGTGGCAGAGAATTCCAGAGACTCACGACTCTCTGTGTAAAGAATGTTTTCCTCATCTCGGTCCCAAAGGAATTCCCCCTTATCCTTAGACTGTGACCCCTTGTTCTGGACTCCCCCAACATCGGGAACAATCTTCCAGCATCTAGCCTGTCCAACCCCTTAAGAATTTTGTAAGTTTAGTTTTAGAATTATGGTTTAGTTTGAAAATCATAGATTCATAAGGAACTGCAGAGAGAGTTGAATGTCCCATTGAGTTGGACAGCAGAGAAGCAGGCCCTTCGGCCCACCACATCTTACACCATTAGATCATCAGATATCGGAGCAAGATTAAGAAAGAACTGCAGATGCTGGAGAAATCGAAGGTAGACAAAAATGCTGGAGAAATCCAGCGGGTGAGGCAGCATCGACGGAGCGAAGGAATAGGCGACGTTTCGGATCGAGACCCTTCTTCAGACTGAGGAAGTTTCTCCAGCATTTTTGTCTACCTTCGGAGCAAGATTAGGTAATTTTGCCCTTCGAATCCTCTCGGCCATTCAGTCATGGCTTATCTATATTTCCCTCTCAACCCCATTCCCCTGCCTTCTCCCCACGACCAATGACGCCCGTACTAATCAAGAATCTATCAATCTCCACTTCAGAACTACCCAATGACTTGGTCTCCACGGCTGTCTGTGGCAATGAATTCCACAGATTGACTGCCCTCTGGTTAAAGAAATTCCTCCTCATCTCTGCCATCCCTGCTTTCTTTGCAATGAACAAGGGTCGTGGGGCCAAAACGTCACCTATCCATGTCCTCCACAGAGTCTTTTTTTTTGTAAACCAGCATCTGTAGTTCCATGTATCTCCCATCTTTTTTTTAATTTTATTTACCTGGTGTGTTTTTTAAATTGTAATTGCTTGTTTGAACGCTCGGAGTATTTTGGCATTTGCAAGAGTGAAAGACAATAGACAATAGACAACAGGTCCAGGAGTAGTCCATTCGGCCCTTCGAGCCAGCAATCGTTCTAAATGGCTTACCCCTTATTCTTAAACTGTGGCCCCTGGTTCTGGACTCCCCCCAACATCGGGAACATGCTTCCAGCCTCTAGCGTGTCCAAACCCTTAATAATCTTATATGTTTCAATGAGATCCCCTCTCATCCTTCTAAACTCCAGAGTGTACAAGCCCAGCTGCTCCATTCCCTCAGCATATGACAGTCCCGCCATCCCGGGAATTAACCTGGTGAACCTACGCTGCACTCCCTCAATAGCAAGAAGGTCCTTCCTCAAATTAGGGGACCAAAACTGCACACAATACTCCAGGTGTGGTCTCACTAGGGCTCTGCATAACTGCAGAAGGACCTCTTTGCTCCTATATTCAATTCCTCTTGTTATGAAGGCCAACATGCCATTCGCTTTCTCCACTGCCGGCTGCACCTGTATGCTTACTTTCATTGACCGATGTACAAGGACCCCCAGATCCCGTTGTACTTCCCTTTTTCCCAACTTGACGCCATTTAGATAGTAGCAAGAATTCCTCAAATTTGGAGTCTAAAACTGCACATTACTCCAGGTGTGGAATACAGCTACACAGTCTGTGCAACTCCTCCACCTTCTATCGAGGGGTAGACTGACCCACCCCCCACCACCCCCAATCTTTGCACTCGTCACTTTAATTTCACATTTCATGTATTTTGTGTTTTTTTATTCATGTTGGCAGATCAATTTCCCTCCTGGGATAAATAAATATTGTATTGTGGGTTTAGATGGAGAAGATGATTTGATTGCATTGATCATCTCTGCGTGCGTTGTCAGACAGCGACCCGCACCGCGGCCCAAACACCTGGTGAAGGAGGAGGGTTTCCGTGCGCCGTGGGGGGTGTTTGCGTTGTCGCTCCCGTCCCGAGCCTGGCTTGTTTGATTTGCAGATCCCGGAGGCGTTGGGATACGTGCGGCAGGCGCTGCAGCTACAGGGCGACGACGTCAACTCGCTGCATCTCCTGGCCCTGCTCCTCTCCGCCCAGAAGCACTACCACGACGCCATCAACATCATCGACATGGCTCTAAGCGAATACCCTGAGCACTTCACGTGAGTTCACAAGCGATCGGGGCGGAATTAGGCCATTCGCCACATCAGGTCAAAGTCAACGTTATTCGGCACATGCAGTGAAATGAATCTGCCGGCAGCGATACACTTAAAAATAACACACAATACACAATAGAATTTAGCACAAACATCCACCACAGCAATAGACAATAGACAATAGACAATAGGTGCAGGAGCAGGCCATTCGGGTCAGCACCGCCATTCAATGTGATCATGGCTGATCATCCCCAATGAGTACCCCGTTCCAGCCTTCTCCCCATATCCCCTGACTCCATTATTTTTAAGAGCCCTGTCTAGCTCTCTCTTGAAAGCATCCAGAGAACCGGCGGTTACACAAAAAGCTGGAGAAACTCAGCGGGTGCAGCAGCATCTAAGGAGCGAAGGAGATAGGCGATGTTTCGGGTCGAGACCCTTCTTCAGAGAACCGGCCTCCACCGCCCTCTGAGGCAGAGAATTCCACAGACCCGCCGCTCCCTGTGAGAAAAAGTGTTTCCTCATCTCCGTTCTAAATGGCTTACCCCTTATTCTTTAACCAGCATTCTTCACTGTGGTGGAAGGCAACAAACTTCAGCCAGTCCCCCTCCCCTTGTTCACCCGTGGTCGGGGCCATAGACCCCCCGTAGTCGCCGCTACGGACGGCCATTGATGTGTAGGCCCTCTAGTCGGGATGATCCAAACTCCGACGTCGGGACGGTCGAACACACTCGGATCAGCACTTTCCTACCGGAGTCCGTGGCTTCAGGATGTTACTCCGCCATTCAATATTCTTCTTGTTGAGTCCATCTTGTTACAAATGTTGATCTCGCTGTCATCATCCGTCCTGAAAAGGACGCGAGCTTCCGGCAACATTCGGTGGGAGCCGTCACTTATCGCAATAGATGATGGTGGTGGCAGAATTAGCTCAGGATACTTCCAGTTTCCAGCCCCGCGACGTGGACGCTTCTGCTATGGGCCGCCATTCAATCATGGCTGATCTATCTCTCCCTCCTAACCCCATTCTCCTGCCTTCTCCCCATTACCTCCGACACCCGTACTAATGAAGAATATATCTACAGTATCTCTTCCTTAAAAATATCCACTGACGTGGCCTCCGCAGCCTTCTGGGCAAAGAATTCCGCAGATTCACCGCCCTCTGACTAAAAAAATTCCTTCCCATTTCCTTCCTAAAGAATCATCCTTTAATTCTGAGGCTGTGACCTCTAGTCCTAGACTCTCCAACTAGTGGAAACATCCTCTCCACATCCACTCTATCCTGGCCTTTCACTATTCTGTAACTTTCATAGATACATAGACAATAGGTGCAGGAGTAGGCCACTCGGCCCTTCAAGCCAGCACCGCATTCAATGTGATCATGGTCAATCATCCACAATCAGTACCCCGTTCCCACCTACTCCCCATACCCCTTGATTTTGTTAGCCCTATGAGCTCTTTCTAACTCTTTTTTGAAAGCATCCAGTGAATTGGCCTTCTGAGGCAGAGAATTTCAAAAATTCACAACTCTCTGTGTGAAAAAGTGTTTCCTCATCTCAGTTCTAAATGGCTTACCCCTTATTCTTAAACTGTGGCCCCTGGTTCTGGACTCCCCCAACATCGGGAACATGTTTCCTGCCTCTAGCGTGTCCAATCCCTGAATAATTTTCAATGAGGTCCTCCTCATCCTTCTGAACTCCAGCGAGTACAGGCGCAGTGTCGTCAAATGCTCATCATATGCGAACCCACTCATTCCTGGGATCATTCTTGTAAACCTCGCCTGGACCCACTCCAGAGCCAGCACATCCTTCCTCAGATACGGGGCCCAAATTTGCGCACAATATTCCAAGTGGTTCCCATGTGGGTAGCTGATCCCTGGCACAATGAATGAACGGCACTGTGACATTGTATACGCGGTGAGGAAGAGGGCTCCACGGGAGTCAAGAGTGCAACAATGTCAAACATAGCCTTTGCTCTCTGAGACGTCCTGCAGCTGCCTTGAAAGTTGCGTGAGGCAGTGTTTTTAAATCCTCTGTATCCATCACCACTGTCTCTGCACCTCCCCAGAGCGTTATGGCCCTGTCCCACTTACGTGGCCTTGGCACGCAAATTACACAACCTCGTCGTCGTGTTGAGGCGCACAGGCATCGTGTGGCAGCGCGAGGCCGGTCCCACTGAGAAGCGCGGAGGGGTATGTAGTTGTGCGCGACATCGCGCGGGGCTCCGAAATTTTGTAGCGAACAAAATCTTCGCGCGCCAACGGCCTGTCGCGGAACTGACGGCCAAAGTGGAACAGGCCCAAGACCCTGGCGTGACGCAACGTATCACCTCCAACAGCAGCAGAAGCAGGCAAACGATCGCCGAGCTCGGCCTGGGGCTCACGGCCGTTGCGGTCCGGATCCGCCCCCACTCCTACTCCCAGAGCGGGACCAAGAAAATTGAATATAGACACAAAATGCTGGAGTAACTCAGCGGGACCGGCAGCATCTCTGGAGAGAAGCAATGGGTGACGTTTCGGGTCAAGACGCTTCTTTCAGACTGAAGAAGAGTCTCGACACGAAACATCATCTATTACTTCTCTCCAGAGATGCTGCCGGTCCCGCTGAGTTACTCCTACATTTTGTGTCCATCTTCAAATGACGTCACGCGCTCCAGACGGTTGTGCGGGCGCATTGAGACGCGCGCGAACTTCACGGGATGCGTAATTAGCGTGCCAAGGACATGTGAGTGGGACAGGGGCTTTAGGGAACAGACCTCTTTGACTAAGCCTTTAATCAGTCCTAATGTCACCCTTTGGACTGTCGAGATACAGTGCTGAAACAGGCCCTTCGGCCCACCAGCGATCCACCCGTATTACTATCCTACACACTATGGACCATTTACAATTTTACTGAAGCCAATTAGCATGCAAACCTGTGGAACTTTCAAGGGTGGGAGCAAACCAGGGCACCTGGAGAAAACCCACGCAGTCACAGGGAGAAGATACAAACTCCGTACAGGCAGCACCCATGGTCTCCGGCGCGGTGAGGCAGCAACTCCACCACTACTCCACTGTGGCGTGCAAACCTGCAAAAACTCGGCTGTTAATCTCAACGATCATTTTTCTCCCCAGGTTTTTACTCGTGTAATTATAGTTACTTAAAATACCGTAGCCGCGCATAATTAACTTGTCACTGCGAGAGTAATGATGAATCGAAGACAGGGCCAACCACTGCATTAAATGCATGTTAATTCACAGGCTGAGGCTTTCCCGCACCCTCACCCTCACCGCCCCAATACTTTGCATCAGACCCATGCTGGGAGCTCCATCACCTCCAGCAAGAATCTCACCTCATGTGAACGCTGCTGCAGGATGTCGACTCAAAAATTGCAGCTCATCACCGTTGTTACCGCCAAAGGTCCTACAGCGAGCAAGATGGTCCACTCGATGAACAAGACGTAGTACGGTCATGGGCAGATTCACGGGTGATTTTGGCCCCATTTCCGTAAACCGGCTTCCGTCTCCGCACCAAAGATCCCGTAGCGGAGCAAAGATAACTAGTGCGGAGACGGAAGCCTGTTACGGAAACATCCTCGTAAAAATAAAAGTTCTTTGGGAAAAATCTTCCCCTCATTTTCAGAATTATAATTTATTAACACAAACTGTTCCCCCGCAAAGTTGATTACACTGCGGGTCGGGTCGGGTCGGGTTACTGGAATGGATGAAAAAAAGGCCCACGTTCCGCTCCGTTGCGTACTACACGTCAGCCCATTGCATTTAGCAGGAGTGGTCTATCTTGCTCCGCTATAGGATCTTTGGTTACATTACAGCTGCCAGCTGTTTGAAGTGTCGTTGCCACTTCAGCTGTGACGAGACAGAGTCATAAAGTCATACGGCGCTGAAACAGGCCCCTCAGCCCAACAGCTCATGCCGACCAAGATGCCCCATCTAACCTAGTCACACCTGCCCACGTTTAGCATTAAACATGGGGTCAGCCATTTTGGACTGAGATGAGGAAAACCTTTTCACCCAGAGAGTTGTGAATCTGTGGAATTCTCTGCCGCAGAAGGCAGTGGAGGCCAATTTGCTGGATGTTTTCGAGAGAGAGTTCGATTTAGCTCATCGGGATAACAGAAACAAGGGATATGAGGAAAAAGCAGGAGCGGGCTACGGATTTTAGATGATCAGCCATGATCATATTGTAGGTCGAGACCCGAAACGTCACCTATTCCTTCACTCCATAGATGCTGCCTCACCCGCTGAGTTTCTCCAGCATTTTTGTCCACCTTCGATTTTTCCAACATCTGCAGTTTTTTCTTAAACAATAGCCATGATCAAAGGGCCAAATGGCCTACTCCTGCACCTATTTTCCTACGTTTTCTGTCACTGCAATAGTCTGAAGGGTCTCGACCCGAAACGTCACCTATTCCTTCGCTCCATAGATGCTGCCTCACCCGCTGAGTTTCTCCAGCATTTTATGTCTAACTGATTGGCAGATACAGCATGGAAACTTCGACCCACGAGTCCACGGCAACCATCGATGGCCCATTCGCACTAGCTCCGTGTTATTCCTAATTAAGCATTCACTTCCTACGTACTCGGGGACAATTTTACAGAGACGGCCAATTCACCTCCAAACCTTCTCATCTTTGAGATACGGAAGGAAACCAGAGACCAGATGAAAAGCAACACGGCCACAGGGAGAACGTGCAAACTCCGTACAGACAGCACCCACAGTTAGGATAGAACCTGGGCCTCTGGCGCAGTGAGGCAGCAACTCTACCGCTGCGCCACCGTGCCGCCCTGGGCAATGAAACAGTGTTCTACTCCTTAGATAGACACAAAATGCTGGAGTTACTCAGCGGGACAGGCAGCATCTCTGGAGTGAAGGAATGGGTGACGTTTCACGTCGACCGGACACGTCACCCATCCCTTCATTCCGGAGATGCGGCCTGTCCCGCTGAGTTACTCCAGCATTTTCTGTCCATCTCCGAATTAAACCAGCATCTGCAGTTCCTTCCTGCGCACAGTGTTCAACTTGTGTAGTTCTTTATTTGGCTTCGATGTTTTGGGTTGATTTTTCTCGGCCCTGAAGTAAAGCGCTGACAGAGCTGTATACACTGCTGCATTGTATCTTGTCGAGAATCTCCGTAACTTTGCATTGTGACGAGAGGAATGGAAGATGAGAAATCTTCTGGAGCCGGTTGCAAATAACAGACATTCCAAACCCCGTGGAATGTCGCCTGTGGTGTGCGTTCAACTTTTAACCTACTGACTCAGGAACGACAATCACCACAGCAACTGATGCAACAGGATCTTTGGGCTGCCCCTCATTTATATTTCCTGCAAATAAGTTAGATTAGCCCGCTGCTCTGTAAACTGCTGAACCCTGGGGGGCACGGTGGCGCAGCTGGTGGCCTTACTGCCTCACAAGGTTCAAGGTCAAAGTTCAACGCCAGTCAGTCTGTTTGTTTGCCTTTTTTTGTTTGCCTATTTTTAGTGTGTGTTTAAAAGTTTGTGTTAATGTCCTCTGGTTTGTTTTCTGTGGGGAGGGGGTCGGGGAAAAAGCATCTTTTCAACCTCTTACCTTACGATTGTTTTCCGGGTCGTATCTCCGGTCGCTCTGCGGTCTAACATCGTGGAGCTGGAGGCCTCGCTCGGAACTGACTTTGAGCCCCACCGCAGGGTCGTGGATTTGCCTTCGGAGCCCGCGATCTCTTGCCTGGGACCGACGCTCCAAACCGCGGCCTGCGGATTTCACCATCGAGGAGCTGGCAGTCTCGGGCAGAGACCGATGTCGGAAAGCTCCAAACGACGCAGAAAGGTTCGACCAGCCCCGACCCGGGGTCAGATCGCCCGGCGCGGGGGGAGCTGAGATTCCCCCCCCGATGTAGGAACTTGAGCCCCGATGTTGAGGGCCTGGGAGCCATGATCGCCCGGACAACGGAAGGTTCGAGGCCCTCGACCGCAGGAGAACAAAGAAGGGAAGAGATCGAACTGTTTTTCTCCTTCCATCACAGTGAGGATTGTGGAGGAGTCACTGTGGTGGATGCTTATGATAAAATGTATTTTATGTGTTCTGTGGCTTTTTATTGGTATGTCTGTATGGCAAATGAAATTCCTCGTATGTGGCAAAATATACTTGGCTAATTATGATTATGATTATTGTCATGTACATATTAAGGTGCAGTGAAATTTGAGTTACCATACAGCCATACTAAGTGAAAAGCAACAAGACACACGACCACGTAAAAGCTAACAGAAACATCCACCACAGTGGATTCCACATTCTCACTTCTTCCTCATGTTCTCCCGCGGTCGGGGCAGTTAAACCCCCGCAGCCGATGATCGAAGCCCCCGTCGGGGTGATCGAAACTCCCGCGTCGAGGCGACTGGAACTCTCTCCGCGGCATGGAGCTCCCGACTCGGCATCCTCTTGTCAGAGACCACGGGCTTCACGGGCCCACAGGCCTCTGCGGTTGGAGCTTCGATCCCCGGCAAAGAGATCGCAAGCTCCGCAATGTTAAAGTTCCCGCAGGCTTGGAGCGCCCGTCGGTCTCCAGGAAAGGCCGCCAACTCCACGATGTTAGGCCGCAGTCGGGACGGAGATACGATGCGGAATAAAGTCGTATCGTACCCCCAACCCACCCCCCACCACATAAAACAAACCAAGGAACACTAAAACAGTTTCAACGCAAACTAAAAATAACAAAAAAGAAGAAAGGACAGACAGACTGTCGGCGAGGCAGCCACTGCTGATGGCGACACCCAGTGTTCGTGTGGAGTTTGCACGTACGCCTTCTGTGTCCACGTGGGTTTCCTCTGGGTGCTCCGGGCTTCCTCCAGCATCCCAAAGGTGGGCCTGTTTCTGCGCCGTGTCTCCGAACTAAACTAAGATTCTCCGTGATTTGTAAAACTCTCTGGAAATTCATGCCGTCTTCTTTCTTGCTAGATTGCTGTTCACCAAAGTGAAGCTGGAATCGGTGTGCAGGGGCCCTGACGAAGCCTTGGTCACCTGCAAGCACATGCTGCAGATCTGGAAATCGTGCTACAAGCTCACCAACCCCAGGTACAGAAACACTGCCGCTCCTGCTCTCACCTCCGGGCAAACACCTCCTCGAGTCACAGAGTGATGCAGTGCGCAAACAGGCCCAACGGCCCAACTTGCCCACGCTGGCCAACAATGTCCCATCTACACTAGTCCCACCTGCCCGCCTTTTGGTCCGTATTCCTCCAAACCTGTCCTATCCATGTGCCTGGTCAACACAAAATGCTGGAGTAACTCAGCGGGTGTGGCAGCATCTATGGAGAGGAGGAATGGGTCTCGACCCGAAAAACGCCACCCATTCCTTCCCGCCATAGATGCTGTCTCACCCGCTGAGTTGCTCCAGCATTTTGTGCCTACCTTCGATTTTATCCAGCATCTGCAGTATCCATGTGCCTGTCGGACTGCTTCTTAAATGTTGGGATAGTCCCAACCTCAACTACCTCCTCTGGCAGCTCATTCCATACACCCATCACCCTTTGTGTGAAAAAGATACCCCTCAGATTCCTATTACATATTTTCCGCTTCACCTTGAACCTATGTCCTCTGGTCCTCAATTCCCCTACTCTGGACAAGAGACTCTGTGCGTCTACCCGATCTATTTCCCTCACGATCT
This sequence comes from Raja brachyura, assembly GCA_963514005.1. The sequence goes on from OY740789.1 coordinate 6,209,784, forward strand.
TATACACCTCTATAAAATCACCCCCCATCCTCCTGCGCTGCAGGGAATAGAGTCCCAGCCTACTCAACCTCTGCCTATAGCTCACACCCTCGTGTCCTGGCAACATCCTCGTAAATCCTGTGCCCTTTTCCTTTCTCATTCCATTGATCTTGCGGATTAACAGAGACCCGTCAATAATAATAATAATGATATATATTTATTGTCAATGTGCAAGAACAACGAGATTAAGATTGCAACCTCCGTGTCGATGCTATAAAATAAATAAATACGGTTCAATGGTGTTTTATTATCATTATTAATGTTTAGTGTTTTCTGAGTCATTCGTAGCTGTCGCTGTATATCATGTTGTTACTTGTGGGCGGAGCACCAAGGCAAATTCCTTGTATGTGAATACTTGGCCAATAAACTTACTAACTTACGGCCCTGTCCCACGGTACGAGTTCATTCCAAGAGCTCTCCTGAGTTTAAAAAAAAATTAAACTCGTAGTAAGCACGGAGAATGAACGTAGCGGGTACGTCGGAGCCTGGGGACGTCTCTTAGCGGCTTGTAACGCTAACGGCAGGTGCTCGGGAAGACTCGCTAACGGCAGGTAAGCTCGGGGAGACTCGGGAAGATTTTTCAACATGGTGGAAAATGTCCACGAGAGCCCCGAGTACCGACAAGCGGCCATTACCGTAAATCTCCGAGTTCGAATCAGGGCAAACTCGGGAGAGCTCTTGGAATGAACTCGTAGCGTGGGACAGGACCATCACTTACTTACTTACTAAAAGTGCAAATCAGTCCATGTACACTGAGGTTAAAAATTACAGCAGCGGTCGCTGTGTTGAGATAAGCCAGTTGTGCCAGTTGTTCATGGGGACAAGGACAGATTATGGGGGGCATCTTAAGGGCCTGTCCCACTTGGCGATTTTTTCCGTGATGGCCGCCGTCATATCAGTGTCCCCAAAAGATCGTGAATATTTCAAAATCCAGTGGCGACAAAAAAATGTAGCGACACTAGAAAAAAACATCGCACGTCAACATTCAAGCGAGTCGTCCAGAGTACCTGCCGTTAGCGTTACGAGCCGCTAAGAGACGTCCCCGAGCTCCGACGTACCCGCTACGTTCATTCTCCGTGCTTACCACGAGTTTTTAAACTCGGAAGAGCTCTTGGAATGAACTCGTACCGTGGGACAGGGCTATAACCCCCATTCTTAAACTGTGACCCCTGGTTCTGGACTTCCCCCAACGTCGGGAACGTTTTTCCTGGATCCGGCCTGTCCAATCCCTTAAGTTTGTCCTTTACAATAAGCTGGACCATCAGCTGCGAGTGACAGGGTGGAAGTTGCAGGCAACAGGAGGTGGCTGCAGGCTACAGACACCAAATTACAGCTACAGGCAATAGATCACTTGATGTCCCGACCCGAAACGTCACCTGTCCATGTCTTCCAGAGACGCTGCCTGACCCACCGAGTTACTCCAGCACACTGTGTGTTATTTTTTTTCTAAACCAGCACCCGCAGTTTCTTCTTTCTACAAAACATTAATGCGAAAACACTGTTTCCAAAGACCAGCGTTCATAGCTTTGATGTGAAAAGGGCAAAGTTTGCAGGAGATGCGTGGGGCATGGTTTTTTTTCGCATAGAGACTGGTGGGTGCTGGGAAAATGCTGCCAGAGGTGGCGGTGGAGGCAGATACATTACCGGACCAGGCAGAGGAGATTAGCTTAACTTGGCATCATGTCCAGCACACGGACATTGTGTGTTGAAGGGCTTGCTTCTGTGCTGCATGCTGTGTCGTTGCCTTTTTCTGTGATTGGTAAATAGAATTCTTCTTAATATATTCTTCTTAATATATTCTAAAAATTCTTCTCCTTAATAAATATATTCTAAATATGTTTCATCTTATGACAATAGACAATAGGTGCAGGAGTAGGCCATTCGGTCCACCATTCAATGTGATCATGGCTGATCATCCCCAATCAGTACCCCGTTCCTGCCTTCTCCCCATATCCACTGACTCCGCTATCTTTAAGAGCCCTATCTAGCTCTCTCTTGAAAGCATCCAGAGAACCTGCCTCCACCGCCCTCTTATTAAGAATATTAAGGGTTTGGACTGTTAGAGGCAGGAAACATGTTCCCAATGTTGGGGGAGTCCGGAACCAGGGGCCACTCAATTTCAGAATAAGGGGGTAAGCCATTTAGAACGGAGACGAGGAAACACTTTTTCTCCCAGAGAGTGGTGAGTCTGTGGAATTCTCTGTCTCAGAGGGCGGTGGAGGCCGGTTCTCTGGATACTTTCAAGAGAGAGCTAGATAGGGCTCTTAAAGATAGCGGATTCAGGGGATATGGGGAGAGGGCAGGAACGGGGTACTGATATGGAACGAAGGAATTAAGCAATAGGAAACGTTTAGGTTTCGGCCCGAAACGTTGCCTATTTCCTTCGCTCCAGGAAGAGAAACGGAAGGCAGGAACGGGGTACTGATTGGGGATGATCAGCCATGATCACATTGAATGGCGGTGCTGGCTCGAAGGGCCGAATGGCCTACTCCTGCACCTATTGTCTATTGTCTAAATCAGAATCTTTTGTTGAGATTGATTGTAAAATGTGTTTCAGCGACTCCGGGAGAGGGAGTAGCCTGCTGGACAGAGTCATAGCGGACAGGCGTAACCTGAACACCATCACACTGCCTGACTTCAGCGACCCCGACACAGGTAAACATCACCTCCGCTCCGCCTTCTGCCACGCGAGCAGATCACTCACACGAACATTCACCACATCCTTCTCTACTTCTCAAGATAATTAAGAAAGAACTGCAGATGCCGGTAAAATCGAAGATAGACACAAAATGGTGGAGAAAATCAGCGGGTGAGGCAGCGTCTACGGAGAGAAGGAATTGGCGGCGTTTCGGGTCGAGACCTCACCCGCTGAGTTTCTCCAGCATTTTGTGTCTACATTCATAGCAAAAGGATTTGAGTATAGGAGCAGGGAGGTTCTACTTCAGTTGTATAGGGTCTTGGTTAGACCACACCTGGAGTATTGTGTACAGTTCTGGTCTCCAAATCTGAGGAAGGACATTATTGCCATAGAGGGAATGCAGAGAAGGTTCACCAGACTGATTCCTGGGATGTCAGGACTGTCTTATGAACAAAGACTGCATAGACTCGGTTTATACTCTCTGGAATTTAGGAGATTGAGAGGGGATCTTATACAAACTTACAAAATTCGTAAGGGGTTGGACAGGCTAGATGCAGGAAGATTGTTCCTGATGTCGAGGAGGTCCAGGACAAGGGGTCACAGCTTAAGGATAAGGGGGAAATCCTTTAGGACCGAGATGAGAAGGACTTTTTTCACACAGAGAGTGGTGGGTCTCTGGAACTCTCTGCCACAGAGGGTAGTTGAGACCAGTTCATTAGCTATATTTAAGAGGGAGTTAGATGTGGCCCTTGTGGCTAAATGGATCAGGGGGTATGGAGAGAAGGCAGGTACCGGATACTGAGTTGGATGATCAGCCATGATCATATTGAATGGCGGTGCAGGCTCGAAGGGCCGAATGGCCTACTCCTGCACCTAATTTCTATGTTTCTATGTTTCTCTGCTGCCCCCCTCTGCAGTCGGTTGAAGTACCGTGTTGAACAGGCTGGGACTCTATTCCTAGGAGCGCAGGAGGATGAGGGCTGATCTTATTGCCTTGCAAAACAATCATGAGAGAAATAGATCGGATAAACTCACAGATCGGAGTCCCTTGCCCAGAGTAGGGGAATCGACAACCAGAGGACATAGGTTTGAGGGGAAAGATTTAACAGGAACCTGAAGGACAATCTTAAATATAATGGGAGTCAGGGGATATGGGGAGAAGGCAGGAACGGGGTACTGATTCTGGACGATCAGCCATGATCACATTGACTGGTGGAGCTGGCTCGAAGGGCCGAATGGCCTACTCATGCACCCATTGTCTATTGTCTATGACACAAAAGGTGGTGAGTGGATAGAGTGAGCTGCCGGAGGAGGTTGCTGAGGCAGGTACTATCAAAACTTTGAAGGAACATTTAGACAGGTACATGGATAGGATAGGTTTGGAGTGGGTTGGGCCAAATGCAGGCAGGTGGTACTAGGATAGATGGGGCACATTGGCCGGGGTGGGCAAGCTGGGCCGAAGGGCCTGTTTCCACACTGTATCACTCTATGACCCTATTACAGCAGGCAACACTGACAAATAAACAGGCCACAGGTAAGCCACAACTTAGCGTGACCTCCAAATTAAACAGGTGGCCTCGGCACTTCAAGTAGCATGTGCACTGATTGTGATGCATTTAAATATGTATATTTTTTATCCTTCAAGAAGTGGTGGAAATTTGATTGTTGAATATATTAGGAATTGATTCGTCAATGAGTCATACAGCACAGAAGTAGACCCTTCAGCCCAACTTATCCATGCCAACTGTAATGGAATTAAAAGACAATTAAAAATGGCGCATTCGGTAGAGCCGCTGCCACACAGCTTCAGAATCCCGGGTAGAATTCAGACTAAGGGACGCTGTCTGTGCGGAGTTTGCACGTTCCCCCTGTGGCCGCGTGGGTTTCCTCCGGGTGCTCCACCAAAGACGCGCGGGTTTGTAGGTTAGTTGGCCCCGTGTAAGTTGCCCCTGGTGTGTAGGGAGTGGATGTGAATGTGGGATGACATTGAAAGAGTGTGAATGGGTGATCGATGGTCGGCACGGCCGCGGCGGGCTGAAGGGCCTGTTTCCATGCTGCATCTCTCAAACTAACACGGCACGAGTCCAATTTTTCACACTTCACCTGAGCCTCCTCCCGCCACCTTACCCTGGCGGTGCGTTCCAAAGGGGTCGGCCATTTAGGACTGAGATGAGGAAAAACCTGTTCACCCAGAGAGTTGTGAATCTGGAATTCTCTGCCACAGAAGGCGGTGGAGGCCAATTCACTGGATGTTTTCGAGAGAGAGTTAGATTTAGCCCTTAGAGCTAATGGAATCAAGGGATATGGGGGGGAAAAAGCAGGAACGGGGTACTGATTTTAGATGATCAGCCATGATCATATTGAATGGCGGTGCTGTCTCGAAGGGCCGAATGGCCTACTCCCGCATGTTTCTATGTCTGAAGAAGGGTCCCGACCGGAAACGTCACTCATCCTTTTTCTCCAGAGATGCCGCCCGACCAGCTGAGTTACTCCAGCACTTTGTGTCTATCTTCCCTCAAGCTATCGGCCTACTTGAAAGGCAGGACTGTGCCAACAAATGGATTTGAGTTTAATTTCATTGCTTGCATAATGCCTGCATAAATCAGCCCTGCTTATTCATTCCTGCGTCTGACATAAGCAGCAACTGAGCAAAACCTGGGAAAAATGAATTATTCACGAAGGCGTGACTGGTGGAAGAGTGCAGTCGGACTTCAATGAGACGGGCAGTTGTATTAGTTACCACGGAGGTGCCTGTGTCCGTGGGTCTGTTGTAGTGAGTGAGCATAATATACTGTATCTGCGGTTGCAAGGATACGACCTGAGGGTGCTGCTGCATACTGGCCAATACCCAGAACCGGGGGCCGCGCACAGATTAAGAATAAGGGGTAAGCCATTTAGAACGGAGACGAGGAAACACTTTTTCACGCAGAGAGTGGTGAGTCTGTGGAATTCTCTGCCTCAGAGGGCGGTGGAGGCTGGTTCTCTGGATACTTTCAAGAGAGAGCTAGATAGGGCTCTTAAAGATAGCGGAGCCAGGGGATATGGGGAGAAGGCAGGAACGGGGTACTGATTGGGGATGATCAGCCATGATCACATTGAATGGCGCTGCTGGCTCGAAGGGCCGAATGGCCTCCTCCTGCACCTCTTGTCTATTGGTCTTTATAACAATTAAACCCAGCAGTGATGTACCAAGCACGAGGTGGTCTGCATTCATGTAGGTGTATTGTCCGCAGACTTCTTCTTATCGAGTCCGCACACAAGATTAGAAGTTGTTCGGCCAGCGCCGAGCACACTTCTCGGCATCTGCACACAACGGTGTCTGTCTTGTCGCCTCGTGTGCGTGCGGTGGTGGAAAGATTGGTGGAAACAGGGCCGCGACGTGAATGCTCGTACCTTGACCCCGCCTGCTGACTGACATAAGTGCACAAGCAACCTCCCATCTGATGTGCAGGAAGGAACTGCAGATGCTGGTTTACTCCGAAGATGGACATTAAATGCTGGAGGAACTCAGCGGGTCAGGCAGCATTCTCTGGAGAGAAGGCATGGGGGTGATGTTTCGGGTGGAGACCCTTCTTCAGAGTGAGGAAGCATCTCGACCTGAAGCGTTACACCTCATCTGATGGCAGGTGCTGAGATTCTCAGTCAGAAGAGACCGCAAGAATCAGTGGAGAGCCGCTGAGTTTTGGCAACAAATATGACTGAAAGTGCTGGAGTAACTCAGCGGGTCAGACACCATCCGTGGAAGTCTTTGAGAGTTTTTTTTTTTTTAAACGCAGAGCGTGGTGGGTGCCTGGAACACACTGCCAGGGGTGGTGGTGGTGGAGGCTGATATAACAGTGGTGTTCAAGAGGCATTTAGATCGGACATAGATATGCAGGGAGTGGATGGATATGGATCAAGTACAGGCAGATGAGATTATCTTGGCATGTTCAGCATGGATATTGTGGGCCAAAGGGCCTGTACCCGTACTGGTCTGTTCTGAGGATCAACATGGTTCAGGGACAAAGACCGTTTCCAATGCAATATTACTAGAAACTGTTGGAAATATTCCGCAGCTCGGGCAGCGTCTGTGGAGAGAGAACCAGGGGCTTGTTAACCCTGTTTCTCCTTCCGCAGGTGCTGCCTGACCTGCTGAGTGTTTCCCGCATTTTCAAATTTTCTTCTCCAGATTTCCAACACCTGCAGATTTTTTTATTTTTTTTTTTTAATTTTCATTATTTGTTGTTTCCAGTGGGTTGCTTTGTGGGAGTTCTCAGACGTGCGCTGCAATTAAGGTTGGATCTGCTATCGTTTTTAACTTGCTGCGGCAAGTGTTTGTTTACATGCAACTATGCAAATGATTCTGCAAATAGCAGAGGCACAAATAGAAACAAAAGACTGCAGAGTCTTTTACCCGTGGAGTCGTGGAGTGAGGAAGCAGAGGTTTAAGGTGAGAGCGGACACATTTACTGGGATCTCACTCAGAAGAAGATCAGCCATGATCACATTGAATGAACTCGAAGAGCCGAATGGCCTACTCCTGCACCTACTGTCTATGTTTCTATGTAAGAGTGGTGGGTGTATGGAACCTGCTGCCAGAGGAGGGTAGTTTAGTCTAGGGTTACACAAAAAGCTCGAGAAACTCAGCGGGTGCAGCAGCATCTAAGGAGTGAAGGAGATAGGCGACGTTTAGAACCAATACACTTTTTGCAAGCAGTTTAGAACCAATAGAGACTTTCTGCAGGGTTATCTCCTTCGCTCCTTAGATGCTGCTGCACCCGCTGAGTTTCTCCAGCTTTTTGTGTAACCCTCGATTCTCCAGCATCTGCAGTTCCTTCTTTAACACAGAGACTTTCTGCAACCATTTTACAACCAATAGACACTTTTTGCAACCATTTTAGAACCAATCGAGACTTTCTGCAAAACATTTTAGTACCAATAGACACTTTCTGCAAGCATTTTAGAACCAAGAGACACTTTGTACAAGCATTTTAGAACCAATAGAGACACTTTTTGCAAGCATTTTAGAACCAATAGACACTGTTTGGAACCATTTTAGAACCGATAGAAACACTTTTTGCAAGCATTTTAGAACCAATACACTTTTTGCAAGTAGTTTAGAACCAATAGAGACTTTCTGCAACCATTTTACAACCAATAGACACTTTTTGCAAGCATTTTAGAACCAATAGACCCTTTTTGCAACATTCTAGAACCAAACAATACACTTTTTGCAACCATTTTACAACCAATAGACATTTTTTGCAACATTTTTAGAACCACATCAAGGGCACACAGTTGAGTAGACATGTGTTCAGTGCTGCTCAGAGAGACTGAGTGAGGCACAGCACTGCCTTCCTCCATCTTGCAGAGACTGAGTGATGCACACCACTTCCTTGTTTTATAGTCCCTCCCCCTCCCTCCAGCAGGGGCAGCAGAGAGAATGGGGAATATTTTAAAAACAGTAAATGGGAAAAAATCCTCTGGTCCTGGAAGGCAGAGGAGGGCTCTGAGCGAGGTGGCCAAAAATGACAGCCGTAGGTGGCGGCGTTCTCTCGGAAATTACAGCACCGTGAGCCAAAAGCAGTCAAGATCAAAATTTTAATAATATAGATATATGTGTGGCACGATCTTATCTGTTTGGGAAGCTTTTTGCTGTCCCTCAGACTTTTTACTGTCCCTACGTGACAATATTATACCTAATGGGCCTGCCCCACTTAGGCGATTTTTTTTGGCGACTGCCAGCACCCGTCATAGTCTCAAGCAGGTCGCCGAAAAATTTCAACTTGCATGCGACTATGACGGGTGCCGGCAGTCACCGAAAAAAATCCTGCAAGTGAGACAGGCCCTTCAACCAGTCTTGAGCTTTGCTAATCCATCACCTTTGCGATTGGCATCTCTCCAGGATTCTGCAAGATTAACTTGCACGGTGCGGTTGCAAACAAGTCAGGATGAAAAGCTCGATGTGCATGAAAGCAAAATTTAAAATTAGCTTTGGATATTAATTAAAAAAAGATTGAAACGGGGAGGAAATTAGTTGCTGCTTGGCGAGATGAATAGCTGTGATGGAAATGTAAGGTGCAGGCAGTCAGCTTTACCAGCTGTCGTAACCTGAAGTATTTCTACCACTGCAGCACCCAACCTGTTACCCGCCCTTCCATCTTCACACCATACTGCGTTAAATGCTTTCCACAGACGCCACTTATTTACGATTTTGCCACACTTAAATCAGTTCTAAATCATACAGCTCGACAAGATTTTGACAGACACAAAAATGCTGGAGTAACTCAGCGGGTCAGGCAGCATCTCTGGAGAAAAGGAATAGGTGACGTTTCGGGTCGGCACCCTTCTTCAGTCGATCCGAAACGTCCCAACGTCCCAAAAACAGACAAGCTAGATGCAGGAAAAATGTTCCCAATGTTGGGCGAGTCCAGAACCAGGGGCCATAGTCTAAGAATAAAGGGGAGGCCATTTAAGACTGAGGTGAGAAAAAACTTTTTCACCCAGAGAGTTGTGAATTTGTGGAATTCCCTGCCACAGAGGGCAGTGGAGTACATGTCACTGGATGGATTTAAGAGAGAGTTAGATAGAGCTCCAGGGGCTAGTGGAATCAAGGGATATGGGGAAAAGGCAGGCACGGGTTATTGATTGGGGACGATCAGCCATGATTACAATGAATGGCGGTGCTAGCTCGAAGGGCAGAATGGCCTCCTCCTGCACCTATTTTCTATGTTTCTATGTCATCTATTCCTTCTCTCCAGAGATGATGCCTGACCCGCTGAGTTACTCCAGTATTTTGTGATTAAGAAAGAACTGCAGATGCTGGAAAAATCGAAGGTGGACAAAAATGCTGGAGGAACTCAGCGGGTGAGGCAGCATCTATGGAGCGAAGGAATAGGTGACGTTTCGGGTCGAGACAACTTCACCTATTCCTAAATGTCACCTATTCCTTCGCACTATTGATGCTGCCTGACCAGCTGAGTTTCTCCAGCATTTTTGTCCACCAGCATTTTGTGGCTATCTCTCTCTCGCTATAAGACTCTGGTGAGGCTGCACTTGGAGTATTGCGTGCAGTTCTGGTCACCCTATTTCTGGAAGGATGTAAAGGCCTTGTAGAGGTCTGCCAGAAAGATGCCTGAATTAGAGGATGTTCCCTACAAGGTTGGACTTAGCTTGGATTGAGATTGAGGGGGTCTTCTTCTCCTTTTTGCGAATGAAACGTAGACCAAAGGAATAGTTAGATCTCGAGCCGGGTGTTGAGCAGCCAGGTTGTTGTCTCTGTTGGCGTCAATGTCTGCCAGGCCATTTGGTGGGTGGTAGAGCAGGCACCCAGAAATGACATGGTTGGCTGCCTGTTGTTCTGCTCCGCATTCACAGGCTGGGCTCTGGCGGAGGGAGCCCCCATCTCCACACGCTGGCATTGAAACCCCCAACTCCAGTACCAAGTCTGTTGAGCTTCACCCATGCTCCTCTGGGGAGCTCAGACCCTGGACAGCTTTTTACCTGGTGAAGAGATGTAGCGGTGTAATGCAGATGAGGTTGCCTTCCACTCCTGTGACCACTTGGAAAAATAAATCGACTGAAGGGTGACCGACAGGAATAAATGAAATGACCAGTGGCGCAGAAGTGATAGACAGTCAGAACCCTTTTCCTAAGGTGAAAATGTCAAAGACTAGAAAGCATAACTTTAAGATGAGAGGGGCAATGTATAAAGGAGATGTTAGAGGCAAGTTTTTATACATTTTCATACATTGGGTGCCTGGAATGTGTTTCCAGGGATAGTGGTGGAGGTAGATACGATAGTGGCATTTAAGAGGCAGGCTGTTAGATAGGAACATGGATAAAGACAACAGGTGCAGGACTAGGCCATTCGGCCCTTCGAGCCAGCACCGCCATTCACTGTGATCATGGCTGATCATCCCCAATCAGTACTCCGTTCCTGCCGTCTCCCCATATCCCCTGACTCCGCTATCTTTAAGAGCCCTATCTAGCTCTCTCTTCAAAGTATCCAGAGAACCGGCCTCCACCATCCTCTGAGGCAGAGAATTCCACAGACTCACAACTTGCTGTGTGAAAAAAGTGTTTCCTCGTCTCCGTTCTAAATGGCTTACCCCTTATTCTGAAACTGTGGCCCCTGGTTCTGGACTCCCCCAACATCGGGAATGTGTTTCCTGCCTCTAGCGTGTCCAAACCCATAATAATCTTAGGGTACACAAAATGCTGGAGAAACTCAGCGGGTGCAGCAGCATCTATGGAGTGAAGGAGATAGGTAACGTTTCGGGCCGAAACCCTTCGTAATAATCTTATATGTTTCAATAAGATCCCAGGGATTGGGGGGATAGGGATCACGTGCTGGCAGAGGTTATTTTACGTTGGCATTGTGTTTTGGACATTGTGGGCTGTAAACCTAATTCAATTCCAATGACACCTGAAAGGATGTATTTGAGTGTCGAAACGTTCTTTACAGATCTAAACAGTTAGTGCTCTCCACAAGTCCTCTAGACTACAGGGGGAGCAAGAGGATGACCATATAGAGTCACAGTCATAGAGTGACACAGCGTGGAAACAGGCCCTTCAGCCCAACTTGCTCACACCGGTCAACATGTCCCAGACACACTAGTCCCATCTGCCCGCGTTGGGATAGTCCTTAAACGTTGGGATAGTCCCTGCCTCAACTACCTCCTCTGGCAGCTCGTTCCATACACCCATGTGATAAAGTTGGGCACATAGTACTGGAGTAACTCAGCGGGTCAGGCAGCATCGCTGGAGGATAAGGATGGGTGATGTTTCGGGTCGGAACCCCTTCTTCTGACTGAAAGTAGAGGACGGGGGAATTGGAGGTAGGAAAAGGCCGGAACTAATCAAGGCCGGAAACAGATGACCATAATGGCCCATTGTTGGCTGGTGAAAGGCAGGAAATCACAGGCTTCCCAGTGACGGCCATGTCCCAAAGAATAAATATGTACATTAAAAAGATTTATTAAATCTGTGAATTTGTCCCAGTCTATTGTGGGAAACATGGAGTCATGCTGCTCGGATGTTTAAGCCCCTAAGGATAAGGGGTCGGCCATTTAGGATTTAGATGAGGAAAAACATTTTCACCCAGAGAGTTGTGAATCTGTGGAATTCTCTGCCAAGGAAGGCAGTGGAGGCCAATTCACTGGATATCTTCGAGAGAGAGAGAGAGAGTTAGATTTAGCTCTTAGGGCTAATGGAATCAAGGGATATGGGAGAAAAGCAGGAACGGGGTACTGATTTTGGATGATCAGCCATGATAATATTGAATGGTGGTGCTGGCTCAAAGGGCCGAATGGCCTCCACCTCTATGAAACAGAAACTAGCTTAGATGGGCACTTTGGTCGGAATGGAGGAGTTGGGTTGCAGAGCCACAGGCTCTGACCATAGTGCCCGTCTAAGCTTGTCTCATTTGCCCACGGTTAGGGTAAGGTATATTATTGACACTTGTGCCAAAGTACAGTGAAAAACGTTGTTTTGCCTGATATCCAAACAGATCAGATACACCACAAATAGATGCAATCAGTTCAAACTCAAGTGCAATAGAGTTTGGAGTAAAGGATTTGATACAGAGTGCAGAATATAGTTCTCAGCATTGTAGCGCATCAGTTCCAGAGACAGAGTCCAATGTCCGCAGTGCTTAGAGATACCGCAGATACTTAGAGATAATATATATAAGTATCTGGATAAAGAGGGTCTAATTAGGAACAGTCAACATGGATTTATGCCTGGAAGGTCATGTTTGACTAATCTTCTTGAATTTTTTGAAGAGGTTACTAGGGAAATTGACGAGGGTAAAGCAGTGGATGGTGTCTATATGGACTTCAGTAAGGCCTTTGACAAGGTTCCTCATGGAAGGTTGGTTAAGAAGGTTCAATTGTTGGGTATAAATGCAGGAATAGCAAGATGGATTCAACAGTGGCTGAATGGGAGAAGCCAGAGGGTAATGGTGGATGGCTGTTTGTCGGGTTGGAGGCAGGTGACTAGTGGGGTGCCTCAGGGATCTGTGTTGGGTCCTTTGTTGTTTGTCATGTACATCAATGATCTGGATGAAGGGGTGGTAAATTGGATTAGTAAGTATGCAGATGATACCAAGATAGGGGGTGTTGTGGATAATGAAGAGGATTTCCAAAGTCTACAGAGTGATTTAGGCCAGTTGGAAAAATGGGCTGAAAGATGGCAGATGGAGTTTAATGCTGATAAATGTGAGGTGCTACACCTTGGCAGGACAAATCAAAATAGGACGTACATGGTAAACGGTAGGGAATTGAAGAATACAGTTGAACAGAAGGATCTGGGAATAACCGTGCATAGTTCCTTGAAGGTAGAATCTCATATAGATAGGGTGGTAAAGAAAGCTTTTGGTATGCTAGCCTTTATAAATCAGAGCATTGAGTATAGAAGCTGGGATGTAATGTTAAAATTGTACAAGACGTTGGTGAGACCAAATCTGGAGTATGGTGTACAATTTTGGTCGCCCAATTATAGGAAGGATGTCAACAAAATAGAGAGGGTACAGAGGAGATTTACTAGAATGTTGCCTGGGTTTCAACAGCTAAGTTACAGAGATAGGTTGAATAAGTTAGGTCTTTATTCTCTGGAGCGCAGAAGGTTAAGGGGTGACTTGATAGAGGTCTTTAAAATGATGAGAGGGATAGACAGAGTTAATGTGGACAAGCTTTTCCCTTTGAGAATAGGGAAGATTCAAACACGAGGACATGACTTTAGAATTAAGGGACAGAGGTTTAGGGGTAACATGAGGGGGAACTTCTTTACTCAGAGAGTGGTAGCGGTGTGGAATGAGCTTCCAGTGGAAGTGGTGGCGGCAGGTTCGTTGGTATCATTTAAAAATAAATTGGATAGGCATATGGATGAGAAGGGTATGGAGGGTTATGGTATGAGTGCAGGCAGGTGGGACTAAGGGAAAAAAGTTGTTCGGCACGGACTTGAAGGGCCGAGATGGCCTGTTTCCGTGCTGTAATTGTTATATGGTTATATGGGTAGAGGTGAATCGGACAGGACCCCACCTTATGGAAGGGCCGTTCAGAAGCCTGATGACAGAGGGGACGAAGCTGTTCCTGAGTCTGGTGGTGTGAGCTTTTAAACTTCTGTACCTTCTGCTGAACATAAGCAGGGAGAAGAAGACAAGAGACAACAGGTGCAGGAGGAGGCCATTCAGCCCTTCGGGCCAGCACCACCATTCACTGTGATCATGGCTGATCATCCACAATCAGTACCCCGTTCCTGCCTTCTCCCCATATCCCTTGACTCCGCTATGTTTAAGAGCTCTATCTAACTCTCTTGAAAGCATCCAGAGAATTGGCCTCCACTACCTTCTGAGGCAGAGAATTCCACAGGTTCACAACTCTCTGGGTGAAAAAGTTTTTCCTCGTCTCCGTTCTAAATGGCCTACTCCTTATTCTTAAACTGTGGCCCCTGGTTCTGGACTCCCCCTACATCGGGAACATGTTTCCTGCCTCTTATTGTCTGCCCATTAGACAGAAAAACATTGGATAAGTAATGGTTCGATCCTGACTACGGGAGCTGTCTGTACGGAGTTTGCACGTTCTTCCCGTGACTGCATGGATTTTGACTGTGTGGCCACGCTTCTAAGTGGGACCCGGCCCCGCGCGACCATATGGTGCCCGTACGCCTCAAGCGACCACGAGGCCCTTAAGAGTTCGGGCCCACTCATTCAAGTCACTCACCACCTCCAAGCGTGAACGCAGAGGCTCCATCAGCAGTGGCACGGTCTAGTGCTACAAGCCGGGCCTGTCGCTGGTTCCCCCACCCCCTGTCCCCCACCACCCACCCTCGCCACTGCCACTTGTTCTGAATGCACGAGATATGTCCCTAGTCGATGCCCGTCTTGTCATAGGGTAATACAGTGGAAACAGGCCCTTCGGCCCAACTCGCCCACACCGGCCAACATGTCCCATCTACCCCAGTCGTGTGTTACATAGAAACATAGAAACATAGAAATTAGGTGCAGGAGTAGGCCATTCGGCCCTTCGAGCCTGCACCGCCATTCAATATGATCATGGCCGATCATCCAACTCAGTATCCCGTACCTGCCTTCTCTCGATACCCTCTGATCCCCTTAGCCACAAGGGCCACATCTAACTCCCTCTTAAATATAGCCAATGAACTGGCCTCAACTACCCTCTGTGGCAGAGAGTTCCAGAGACCCACCACTCTCTGTGTGAAAATCTGTGTTGTGGTACAGCTTGTCTACCCCACTGCTCCCCCATCTCCATCTCTGCTCCTCCTCCCCCCCACACCCCTCCCTCGTGCGCTCAGACGCTGGCGTTCCGCCGTCAGTTCGTACCGCCATTTTGCACATAAACGCTTTGCTCGGTGCCTCTCCGCTACCCGTCCCAATCACAAATCAGTATATTTTGCATGACTCAGAGTTATCTGTCGCTCTGAGATCTCGATCAATAGCGCAGTTCACCGTTCTATCGGCTGAAGAATTAATCTCGCCAAGCAGGCTAGTCTACAGGGAGTCATTTAGTCAGTTAAATATGATGCCTCAGATACATCACAAAACTGTCTGCTCTGCACAGTAAACTTACTAAGCCACCGAATGCTATCAATCTTCCATAACTTTTTGTTCTTCTTTAACCGTTAACGCAAGTTGTTCCTTTTCTTTTTGTTGCATAACGTCTGGTAGAATGTCAAATTTGCCAAGCTCAGATTTGTCTCCAAGGCTTTTAATTTAGTGTTGTGGTTCTGTTCTTGGTCTCAGAATTAACAGAGTGGTCTGCGTTCTAATATGGGAACGGGAAATTGGCGGGGAGAGGGAAGGGGGAGGGGGGGGGGGGGGCGGAATATAAAATATTACATAAAATCAGCTCATTAAATAAATTGGAAATAAAAATAGTAGTAATGGTGTTCACAAAAAAATAACATTGTTATAAAAACGGGCAGTAAGGGCTGAAAAGTACGAAGGGAAGCTGGCCAGGAATGTGAAGAAGGACAGTAAAGGTTTCTTTAGATATGTTAAGGGAAAAAGAGTAGCAAAGTCAAATGTGGGTCCCTTGAAGGCAGACACGGGTGAAATTATTATGGGGAACAAGGAAATGGCAGAACAGTTGAACAGGTACTGTCCTCACAGGATCTGTCTTCACTATGGAAGACACGTACTGGAGGACAGAGGATCTAAGGGGGTAGAGGAACTGAAATAAATTTTCATTGGGCAAGAAATAGTATTGGGTAAGCTAATGGGACTGAAGGATGATAAATCCCCTGGGCCTGATGGTCTGCATCCCAGGGTCCTCAAGGAGGTGGCTCTAGAAATAGTGGATGCATTGGTGATCATTTTCCAATGTTCAATAGATTCAGGATCAGTTCCTGTGGATTGGAGGACAGCTAATCACTGGATGGATTTAAGAGAGAGTTAGATAGAGCTCTAGGGGCTAGTGGAATCAAGGGATGTGGGGAGAAGGCAGGCACGGGTTAATGATTGTGGACGATCAGCCATGATCACAATGAATGGCGGTGCTGGCTCGAAGGGCCGAATGGCCTCCTCCTGCACCTATTTTCTGTGTTTCTATGTTTTACCATCGTGGCCGTGGGAACGTTTGTCCATTCAGACTTTTATAGCTCTGGACTCACTGTGAAGTAGTTACAGAGCCATACAGTGTGCAAACAGGCCCTTCAGCCCAACTTGCCCATACCAACCAACATGCCCCATCTACACCAGCCCACCCTCCTATGCTTGGCCCATGTCCTCTAAACCTATCCTATCCATGTACCTGTCAGAATGTCTCTTAAATGTTATGATAGAAACAAAGAAAATAGGTGCAGGAGCAGGCCATTCGGCCCTTCGAGCCAGCACCGCTATTCAATATGATCATGGCTGATCGTCCCAAATCAGTGGGAGCTCTGAGAGCTCTATCTAACACTCTCTGGAAAACATCCAGTGAATTGGCCTCCACTGCCTCCTGTGGCAGTGAATTCCACAGATTCACAACTCTCTGGGTGAAAAGGCTTGACCTCATCTCAGTCCGAAATGGCCTACCCCTAAATCTCAAACTGTGTCCCCTGGTTCTGGACCCCCCCACATAAGTCCCTGCCTCAGCGGCCTCCTCCAACAGTTTGATCCATACGCCCACCACCCCTCAAGTTCCTATTAAATCTTCCCACCATCACCTTAAACCGCTGTCCTCTGTTTTTTGATTCTCCTAATCTGGGTAAAAGACTCTGCAGTTTCTTATTTCTAATTGTGCCTAAAGCCCCTGTCCCACTTGCGTGTCCTTGGCACACAACCTCATGTTCGCGTTGAGGCGCGACGTTCCCGCGAAGGTCGCGCTCGACTTCATTCACCCGCACAGACGTCTGGAGCGCGTGACGTCATTTGAAGATGGACGCAAAACGCAGGAGTAACTCAGCGGGACCGGCAGCATCTCTGGAGAGAAGGAATGGGTCCAACTCTTCTTCAGTCTGAAAAGAAGGGTCTCGACCCGAAACGTCACCCATTGCTTCTCTCCAGAGATGCTGCCGGTCCCGCTGAGTTACTCCTGCATTTTGTGTCCATCTTCAATTTTCTTGGCCCCGCTCTGGGAGTGGGAGTGGGGGGCGGATCCGGATCGCAACGGCCGTGAGCCCCAGGCCGAGTGCGGCGATCGTTTGCCTGCTTCTGCTGCTGTTGGAGGTGAGACGTTGCGTCGCGCCAGGGTCTTGGGCCTGTCCCACTTTGGCCGCCAGTTACGCGACAGGCCGTTGGCCTGTAAAAATTTTGTTTGCTACAAAAATTTCGGAGCCCCGCGCGATGTCGCGCACAACTACATACCCCTCCGCGCTTCTCAGTGGGACCGTCCCCACACGGCCATACGATGCCCGTGCGCCTCAACGCGACCACGAGGACACGTAAGTGGGACAGGGCCTTTATCCTTTGCATGGTTACATGTGCATCTACCCGATCTATTCCCCTCATGATCCATAAGATCGCCCCTCATCCTCCTGCACTCCAAAGAGTAAAGTCCTAGTCTGCCCAACCTCTCCCTATAACTCAGGCCTACAGTGTCTTGATTCTTAATTGCCCTCTGATCCAACAAGAGGCATTAAGGATGGGCGATAATAACTAGCCTTGGAGGCAGTGCCAATGTCCTGTGAAAGCATTAAGTGAAACTTGAACTACAAGCGAAAAGTTAATGTTTACTGGAAAACAGAGAGAACAAAAAGAAAATAGGATTAGGTCAAGAATGTAAAGCTAGGTGTTGGCACATCAGATGGGGGACCTTCATTAGAAGTGTACGGACAGGGACATGTCAACAGAATAATGTAGACAAAAAAAGAAACAATGTTCTGGAGTAACTCAGCAGTCGAGGCAGCTGCTTTGGAGAACATGGAGAGGTGATGTTTTCGGGTTCGGACCCTTCTTGAGACTGATAGGCACCACAGAGAATGTACTTCCTACGGCAGCTGAGGAAGCACAATCTGCCACAGGCAATGATGGTCCAATTCTACACGGCCATCGTAGAGTCTGTCCTCATCTTTTCCATCATGGTCTGGTTTGGCTCAGCCACCAAGCACGACACCTGGAGGCTGCAGCGAATCGTCCGATCAGCAGAGAAGGTTATTGGCTGCAACCTTACCCTCATTGATGAATTGTACACTGCAAGGGCCAGGAAGCGAGCGGGCAAGATCATCTCTGACCCCTCTCACCCTGGCCACAAACTCTTTGAATCACTTCCCTCTGGAAGGCAACTCCGGACTGTCAAAGCTGCCACAGCCAGACATAAAAACAGCTTTTTTCCACGAGTAGTAGCTCTACTCACTAACCAAAAATCTGCAGCCTCCCTTTGATCTGGTATTTTATTTAATTCACATGTTTAATCGATAATGTTTTATTATTAATGTTTAATGTTTTATGTTTTTTTCCTAACCGTCACCGTATGTCACATTGTCAACTGGACCATCATTGCCTGTGGCAGATTGTGCTTCCTCAGCTGCCGCAGGAAGTACATCCTCTGTTGTGCCTAGCAGTCTCAAGAAGGGTTATGTTGTCACTTGCGGACGGAGCACCAGGGCAAATTCCTTGTATGTGAATGTTTGGCCGATAAACGTAATCATTCATAACCTCATTCATTCATAGACATAGAAACATAGAAATTAGGTGCAGGAGTAGGCCATTCAGCCCTTCGAGCCTGCACCGCCATTCAATATGATCATGGCTGATCATCCAACTCAGTATCCCGTACCTGCCTTCTCTCCATACCCTCTGATCCCCTTAGCCACAAGGGCCACATCTAACTGCCTCTTAAATATAGCCAATGAACTGGCCTCAACTACCCTCTGTGGCAGAGAGTTCCAGAGACTCACCACTCTCTGTGTGAAAAAAGTCCTTCTCATCTCGGTCTTAAAGGATTTCCTCCTTATCCTTAAGCTGTGACCCCTTGTCCTGGACCTCCCCAACATCGGGAACAATCTTCCTGCATCTAGCCTGTCCAACCCCTTAAGAATTTTGTAAGTTTCTATAAGATCCCCTCTCAATCTCCTAAATTCTAGAGAGTATAAACCGAGTCTATCCAGTCTTTCTTCATAAGACAGTCCTAACATCCCAGGATGCCATAATAGTTGTCCTGCAACCCCAGCCCACCTCTTCTTCAGACTGATAGTAATTGTCCTCTCCCTACCCCCCCCCCCCCCCCACGCACCTCTCTTCCAGCTTCCTCCCCCCCCACCTCATTACAATCAGTCCGAAGAAAACGTCACCTATCCGTGTTCACCAGAGATGTTTCCTGATCCGTTGAGATCCAAATCTGAGGAAGGACATCATTGCCATAGAGGGAGTGCAGAGAAGGTTCACCAGACTGATTCCTGGGATGTCAGGACTGTCTTATGAACAAAGACTGCATAGACTCGGTTTATACTCTCTAGTATTTAGGAGATTGAGAGGGTATCTTATAGAAACTTACAAAATTCTTAAAGGGGTTGGACAGGCTAGATGCAGGAAGATTGTTCCCGATGTTGGGGAGGTCCAGGACAAGGGGTCACAGCTTAAGGATAAGGGGGAAATCCTTTAGGACCGAGATGAGAAGGACTTTTTTCACACAGAGAGTGGTGGGTCTCTGGAACTCTCTGCCACAGAGGGTAGTTGAGGCCAGTTAATTGGCTATATTTAAGAGGGAGTTAGATGTGGCCCTTGTGGCTAAGGCGATCAGAGGGTATGGAGAGAAGGCAGGTTCGGGATACTGAGTTGGATGATCAGCCATGATCATATTGAATGGCGGTGCAGGCTCGAAGGGCCGAATGGCCTACTCCTGCACCTAATTTCTATGTTTCTATGAGATACACCAGCATTTTATGTCCTTTTCCACTGCAAAGAGCCAATTGCTTTGTAATTCAATATTTAAATGGTTTTGTTTCCTTGGCCTTCAAAAGCAGTCGATGGCGATAACAGCGCTGTACGTTCTCCCCGGTGACCCGCGTGGGTTTCCTCCGGGTGCTCCGGTTCCCTCCCCCATCCCACAGACGTGCGTTTTTTTGTCGGTTAATCGGCTCTGTGTAAATTGTCCCCTAGTGTGTGTAGGGGAGTGGTTGAGAAAATGGAATCACACAGAACCAGTGTGAACGGGTGATCGATGGTCAGCCTGGACTCGGTGGGTCAAAAGAGTCTGTCTCCACGCTGCATCTTTCAATCAAAGCCGGCAGTAAAATAGAGAGCCATTTGGAAAAAAATACTATTTGTCTTAATTGACAAACCAGAATTATTTGTTAGAATATAGTCTCCCTTTTGTTGATTTCTTAAAAAAGTGAATTGGTTTAACAGAAAATCAGGGTTGAAACTGGAGTATGGGATTGGTTGCATAATGACACTTCATATCTCCTGAATCTATCTCCGCAATCTTGTTACAATCTGTAATTTCATTTTTCCGTCTTCTTTTTCTCTCTATTAGTTTATAGTTTCTCTTATCTTTTCCTCTCTTTATCTTTATTCTTTAAAAAAAATGTTAAAAAATTGAAGCTATGTGAGAAATCTGTAATTAAATTGTTGCTTATTGCTATTTGTATACATATTTGCATACAAATATTTACAAAAATAAATAAATAAATAAAATAGAGAGCTAAAGTCAGCAGCGTTTATA
>OY740789.1:6235546-6423482 GCA_963514005.1 Raja brachyura
ATTAGATCGCACAAAAACAAAAGCTTTTTACTGTTTCTCGATACTCATGTCAATGATAAACCGATGCCAATATTCCTCTGGTATCCAGCTAGTAATGTGCTGTCGGTACGGAGTTTGCACGTTCACCCCGTGACCTCATGGGCTTTCCACGAGATCTTCGGTTTCCCCCCACAGTGGAGGACAAATCACTGGTTGGATTTAAGATTACACAAAAGGCTGGAGAAACTCAGCGGGTGCAGCAGCATCTAAGGAGCGAAGGAGATAGGCGACGTTTCGGGTCGAGACCCTTCTTCAGACTGGTCAGGGATCAGGGAAACGAGAGATATAGACGGTGATGTGGAGAGATGAAGAACAATGAATGAAAGATATGCAAAAAAGTATCGATGATAAAGGAAACAGGCCGTTGTAAGCTGTTTGTAGTGTGAAAATGAGAAGCTGGTGCGACTTGGGTGGGGGAGAGATAGAGAGAGAAGGAATGCCAGGGCCCGAGGGCTGAGGGAGAGGCGGGAAGGGGAGGGGACAGCAAGGGTTAACAGAATTGAGAAAATTCAATGTTTAAGCCCAGAGGATGCAGTCTCCCCAAGCGGAATATGAGGTGCTGTTCCTCCAACTTGCGTTGTTGCTCACTCTGGCCGTGGAGGAGGCCCAGGACCTTAAGAGATAGTTAGATAAAGCTCTAGGGGCTAGTGCAATCAAGGGATATGGGGAGAAGGCAGGCACGGGTTATTGATAGGGGACGATCAGCCATGATCACAATGAATGGCGGTGCTGGCTCGAAGGGCCAAATGGCCTCCTCCTGCACCTATTTTCTATGTCTATGTCTACTCCAAAGACGTACAGGTTTAGAGATTAATTGGTTTGGTGTAAAGTTAAATTGTCCCTAGTGTGTGTAGAATAGTGTTAGTGTGCGGGGACACTAACACTATTAGTGTTAGTAGTGTTAGTTCGCTGGTCGACGTGGACTTGGAGGGCCGAAGGGCCTGTTTCCGCTCTGTATCTCTATACTAAACTGAATACAATTGTCGGCATGGACACGGTGGGCTGAAGGGCCTGTTTCTGTGCTGACCAGTACTTTATTACGCTTCCAGCCACAGATGATTTGTATGGTGAACATAATTGTAGGGATATTCAGCCAAGCTTGTTCAGCTCCGACTTACCATTTTTACTCTGGCGACATGCAGTGGAGGCGTAAACGTTTTAAAAATAAATCCTGTTATTGAATTGGAGAAGTGCTCGTGCAGCCAAAAGAATTCCAGCGCTGAGGAAACAAAAGAAACAGCTTGAACTCACAACGGAAGTAAACATCTTCTGATCTGTGTAGTTTAGTTTTGAGATCACGGTGGCGCAGCGGTAGAGTTGCTGCCTCACGGCGAATGCAGCGCCGGAGACCCAGGTTAGATCCCGACTACGGGTGCTGTCTGTACGGAGTTTGCACGTTCCCCCCGTGACCTGCGTGGGTTTTCTCCGAGATCTCTGGTTTCCTCCCACGCGCCAAAGAGGGGATATGGGGAGAAGGCAGGAATGGGGTACTGATTGGGGATGATCAGCCATGATCACGTTGAATGGGGGTGCTGGCTCGCAGGGCCGAATGGCCTACTCCTGCACCTATTGTCTGTTGACGTACAGGTTTGTAGATTAATTGGCTTGGTATAAATGTAAAAATTGTCCCTAGTGGGTGTAGGATAGTGTTAATGTGCGTAGATCGCTGGTCAGCGCGGACCCGATGGGCTGAAGGGCCTGTTTCCACGCTGTATTTCTAAACTAAACTAAGATACAGCCTGGAAACAGGCTATTCGGCCCACCGAGTCCACACCGACCATCGATCACCCATTCACACTAGTTCTACATTGTCCTACTTTCTAATCCACTCCCTTCACATTGGAGGCGATCTTTACAGAGGCCAATTAAACTACAACCCCACACGTCTTTGGGAGGTGTGGAGGAACACATTTAACAGGGCGGCACGGTGGTGCAGGGGTAGAGTTGCTGCCTCACTGCGCCAGCGACCCGGGTTCCATCCTGACTACGGGTGCTGTCTGTGCGGAGTTTGTACGTTCTCCCTGTGAGCGTGTGGGTTTTCTCTGGGTGCTCCGGTTTCCTCCCACACTCCAAAGACGTGCAGGTTTGTAGGTTAATTGGTTTTGGTAGATAGGGTGGTAAAGAAAGCTTTTGGTGTGCTGGCCTTTATAAATCAGAGCATTGAATATAGGAGTAGGGAAGTAATGTTAAAATTGTACAAGGCATTGGTAAGACCAATTCTGGAGTATGGTGTACAATTTTGGTCTCCTAATTATAGGAAGGATGTCAACAAAATAGAGAGAGTACAGAGGAGATTTACTAGAATGTTGCCTGGGTTCCAGCAACTAAGTTACAGAGAAAGGTTGAACAAGTTAGGTCTTTATTCTTTGGAGCGCAGAAGGTTAAGGGGGGACTTGATTGAGGTCTTTAAAATGATGAAAGGGATAGACAGAGTTGACGTGGATAAGCTTTTCCCATTGAGGGTAGGGAAGATTCAAACAAGAGGGCATGACATGAGAATTAAGGGACAGAAGTTTAGGGGTAACATGAGGGGGAACTTCTTTACTCAGAGAGTGGCGGCTGTGCGGAATGATCTTCCTGCAGAAGTGGTGGAGGCAGGATCGATTTTAACATTTAAAAGTAAAGTGGATAGGTATATGGACGGGAAGGGAATGGAGGGGTATGGTCTGAGTGCAGGTAGATCGGAGTAGGGGAAAATAAATGGTCGGCACGGACTGGAAGGGCCGAGAAGGCCTGTTTCCGTGCTGTAATTGTTATATGGTTATATGGTAAAAATAAATTGTCCCAAGTGTGTGTAGGATAGTGCTAGTATATGGGGCGATCACTGGTCGACGCAGACTCGATGGGCCTGTTTGCGTGCTCAAACTAAAGTCTACTGACATGTCCTCCCCCTTGCCATGCAATGTTGAGGTTGTGGCTTTAGCTTACTCAGTCGAAAGCGATTGCATGTTTATTAATGTCGGTGCCCAGGGAATAACTGTGACAACATCATGCATTAAAATGGCACCGTTAACTTACGTAAGATCAGAAGAAGCTTGCAAAATATTTTACTATGAATAATTTAAACTCTGGAATCAAATGCACAATTTCTTAATTTGCAGATAACACCAAGTTATCTGCAAGGGGATGGGAATGCGAGAAGGCAATTAGACGTTAATAAATGCAGAATAGGCAAGGATTGCCCTTGAAGTTGCAGCACAGAGAGTTGTAAGGAATTGTATTTTTTTGAGGAGAAAGTAGGTCATATATTTTTGCAGACTTTTATACGGGGAGAGAAGCGATGGTGATGTAAGCTAATGAGGGCATAACAAAAGCACAGAGATCCGGGTTCCATCCTGACCTCGGGAGTTCTGTACGTTCTCCCTGTCACCAAGTGGGTTTCCTTAGTGTGCTCTGGCCCTTTGGCCCAACCTGCGTACGCCAACCAACATGCCCCATCTACATATGTCCCACCTGCCTGAGGTTGGCCCATATCCCTTCTAAATCAGTCCTATCCATGTACTTGTCCAAATGTTTCTCAAACGTTGTGATAGTCCCTGCCTCAACTACCTCCCCTTGACACCCTTACTATTCAAGAATCTATCGATCTTCACCTTTTTCTAAAGGTACGTCCTTTAATTCTGAGGCTGTGCCCTCTAGTCCTAGACTCTCCCACTGGTGGAAACATCCTCTCCACATCCACTATACCCGAGCCTTTGGGTTTGGGTCTGGGTGACGGACTTCCTTCGCTGAAGGACATCAGTGAAGCAGATGGGTTTTTATGCTAATCCATTCATTTTATGGTTTCTGAGCTCACGTTTTAATTCCAGATACACGTCATCACTTGGATTTAACACCCCCTGTTGTCAAGGTGGGATTTGATCTGGGGCCCTGCTGGGCTCATTCAGTAGCACCCACTTCGCAAGCATGTGTGTATAAAACCATCAGAGGAATAGATCGGGTAGATGCACAGAGACTCTTGCTCAGAGTAGGGGAATCGAGGACGAGAGGACATAGATTCAATGTGAAGGGGAAAGGATTTACTAGGAATCTGAAGGGGTAACGTTCTCACACAAAGGGCAATGGGTGTATGGAACAAGCTGCTAGAGGAGGTATTTAAGGCTGGGACTACTTTAAATAGTTAGCCAGATAGTGCTCTTAAAGTTAGCGGAGTCAGGGGATATGGAGAGAAGGCAGGAACAGGGTGCTGATTGGGGATGATCAGCCATGATCACATTGAATGGCGGTGCTGGCTCGAAGGGCCGAATGGCTTACTCCTGCACCTATTGTCTATTGTGTATTGACTATCCCAACATTTAAGAAACAGTTAGACAGGTGCATGGATGGGACAGGCTTGAAGGGATGTGGGCGTAACGGGGGTAGATGGGACTAGTGTAGCTGGGACATTGTTGGCCAGTGCGGGCAAGTTATGGGTGAAGGACCTGTTTCCATGCTGGGTCACACTATGCCTCTAAGCTCCCCAGACCCGTGATGCACCTTCCCTCTGATCTCCCCCAACCCTTCCCTACCATTGCAGTAGCCCCCATTTCTAAGAGCCCAAAATCTCTTTTGATTTCAATAAAATGAAACAAACAGGTTTGCGAGTACTCAGAAAAGGACTGTTGTCCAGAGATGTATAAATATACAGCATGGAAACTGATCCCTCTGTCCACGCAGCCTTCGATCGCCCAATCATTTAGGTTCATACTTTCCAGGAGCAGAATTAGGCCTTTCGACCCACAGAGCGGTGAGTCTGTGGAATTCTCTGCCTCAGAGGGCGGTGGAGGCCGGTTCACTGGATACTTTCAAGAGAGAGCAAGATAGGGCTCTTAAAGATAGCGGAGTCAGGGGATATGGGGAGAAGGCAGGAACGGGGTACTGCTCGGGGATGATCAGCCATGATCACATTGAATGGCGGTGCTGGCTCGAAGGGCCGAATGGCCTACTCCTGCACCTATTGTCCATTGTCTAAGTCTACTCCGCCATTCAATCATGGCTGATCTATCTCTCCCTCTCAACCCTATTCTCCCGCCTTCTCCCCGTAACCCCTGACACCCGTAGTAATCAAGAATCTGTCAATCTCCGCCTTAAAAATATCCATTGACTTGGCCTTCACCGCCGTCTGTAGCAATGAATTCCACAGATTCACCACCCTCTGACTGTAGTTCAATGTTATCCCACTTACACATCAAACCCCTACACACCAGAGGGCAATTTACAGAGTCCAGTGAACCTACATATCCACATGTCCTTGGGAGTGGGAGGAAACCAGAGAACCCGGTGGAAACCCACGCGGTCACTGGGAGAACGTGCAAACTCCACACACAGACAGCACCCGAGGATAGGATCGAACCTGTGCCTCTGGTGCTGTGAGGGAGCGGCTCGACTTCTGCACCACCGTGCAACGCTACCAGGAACCTTTGACTGTTGTGACTGTACACGCTCACACCTCAAGGACCCAAGCAGTCTTTCCAGGTGCGGCAGAGGTTCACCTGCACCTCGTCCAACCTCATCTACTGCATCCGCTGCTCCAGGTGTCAACTACTCTACATCAGCGAGACCAAGCGCAGGCTTGGCGATCGCTTAGCCCGACACCTCCGCTAACCAACCTGATCTCCTGGTGGCCTCAGCACTTCAACTCCCCCTCCCATTCCGAATCCGACCTTTCTGTCCTGGGCCTCCTCCATGGCCAGAGTGAGGCCCACCGCAAATTGGAGGAACAGCACCTCATATTTCGCTTGGGCAGTTGACACCCCAGCGGTATGAACATTGGCTTCTCCAATTTCAGGTAGTCCTTGCTTTCTCCCTCCTTCCCCTCCCCTTCCCAGCTCTCCCACTGTCTCCGCTTCATTCTTTCTTCTTCCCGCCCCCTCCCCCTCCCACATCAGTCTGAAGAAGGGTCTCGACCTGAAACGTCGCCTATTACTTCTCTCCGTAGATGCTGCCTCACCCGCTGAGTTCCTCCAGCATTTTTGTCTACCTTCGATTTTTCCAGCATCTGGAGTTCTTTCTTAACCAAAGCCTAATTTGTTCTTCCCAACTAAAAGTCTTTAATATGAAGACACAAGGAGCTGCAAATGCTGGAGTCTTGGGCAAAACACATGGTGCTGGAGTAACTGAGGGAATGGGCAGATGGCATTTCAATAGACAATAGGTGCAGGAGGAGGCCATTCGGCCCTTCGAGCCAGCACCGCCATTCAATGTGATCATGGCTGATCATCCCCAATCAGTTTCCGGTTCCTGCCTTCTCCCCATATCCCCTAGCTCTGTTATCTTTAAGAGCCCTATCTGGAGTGCTGGAGTAACTCAGCGGGTCAGGCAGCATCTCTGGAGAACATAGATGGGCGACCTTTCGGATCGGGACCCTGCTTCAGACTAGTGTAGGTGAGGGGGGATTTGATTGGCAGATAGGTGGATAATGGTTAGAGATGAAAATAAGAAAAAAAAGAGATGTGAGATGAAGAGAGGAGCGAAATGCAAACCCCGACGAAGGGATGTAGTGGAAATGGACTGGATGGGATGGGGTGGGTGGGGGGAGAATGGGCAGAACAGTGTGAGACATGTGTGAGGGGTTGGTGCAGGGTATTACTTAAGATTCCTCCCCCACCCAAGTCATACTAGCCGTCTCGTTGAGTCTCATTGTCGGTAACCGGTTTTCACCTAGTCCCTAGGCGACAATGGCCTGTTTCCTTTATCATCGTTGCTTGTTTGCATGCCTATCATTCATTTGTCCCACATCTCTCTGTAACGCCGTCAGTATTTTTCATTTTCCTCTCCCCTGTCTCTAAAGGGCCTGTCCCACTTTCACGACTCAATTCAAAACCTCTGCCGAGTTTAAAGGACCTAAAAAAAAATCAAGAGCGTGGTAATCTACGAACTCCTACGATCTTCCACGACTATGTTCACGAACTCCGGCGAGTATGTCTACGAATCGCCGCGACTATTTCGATGCCCTCCTTACGAGTAAAAAGTTGCAATTTCTTTCATCCCGACCATTTTTTTACTGGTGAACATTTTTCATCGGCCTGGAAAAAAACGTCCCGACTTACCTGATGCGCCGAGTACGTACGGCTGGCATAACGAGCCGCTACGATATATCTACGGACTCGTTAGGAACATTCTGCGAGTTTGAATCGAGGGGGAAACTCGGGAGAATTTGTGAATTACCCCGTGAAAGTGGGACAGGCCCTTTAGTCTGAAGAAGAGTCCCGACCCGAAGCGTCACCCACCCCTGCTGCCTATCCCGCTGAGTTACTCCAGCATTTTTGTGTCCATCTCGGGTGTTCGTACCATTGGGTTGTGAGCCAACCAAGCGTAGTACATGGCTTCAGGCGTGCATTATGCTGCACTCATGCAGATAGGAGGAAACAATCGAGCGGAACATCGGAAAGATGAAAAATTAAACGGGACCTCCGCACAATAAAGCTGTTGAAATGTACTCCTGAAGGAATGACACCCTCCCGCAAGAGACACAAAGTGTGGCGTGTAATGTTAGCACAACTACCTGATTAGGTTACCCACCGTTTGTTTAATGTGGCGACAGGAATTGTCGACCCTGCTTCAGTGAGCCACTGAGTGGAGACCAGATGGCCAGCCTTCCATCGATCCTAACCCCTAACTCTCTCCCTTAATCTCCTCAATTGTTCCGCTGAAATTATTTATGGTCAGTGTACTCGAGGGGGAGGAGAACGTGGGACACGACCGCAGCGGAACAGGCCCTTCGGCCCGCGGTGTCTGTGCCGAACGTGATGCCAAGAGCCAACTTCACGATATTGATCCCTGGGATGGCGGGACTGTCATATGAGGAAAGACTAGGCTGGTATTCACTGGAGTTCAGAAGGACGAGGGGGGATCTTATAGAAACATAAAATTATAAAAAGACTGGACAAGCTAGATGTAGGAAAAATGTTCCCAATGTTGGGCGAGTCCAGAACCAGGGGTCACACAGTCTTAGAATAAAGGGGAGGTCATTTAAGGCTGAGGTGAGACCCAGAGAGTTGTGAATTTATGGAATTCCCTGCCACAGAGGGCAGTGGA
Organism: Raja brachyura; assembly: GCA_963514005.1. Next base: position 6,243,602 of record OY740789.1, read on the forward strand.
GGCCAAGTCACTGGATGGATTTAAGAGAGAGTTAGATAGAGCTCTAGGGGCTAGTGGAGTCAAGGGATATGGAGAGAAGGCAGGCACAGGTTATTGATTGGGGACGATCAGCCATGATCACAATGAATGCTGGCTCGAAGGGCCGAATGGCCTCCTCCTATTGTCTATGTTTCTATACAACTCTTGATGAATGTTTCGAAAGATACATTTGGAAAGAACAACTTTTTGTTTAAAAAAAAAAGGTGGGCAAGATTTTGGATGCAAGGCCAGACTAAGGAGGGGGATACAAGGAATTACAAAACTAGACACAAAGATCTGGTGTAACTGATGAAGGGTTCCCAACTGAAACGTTGCCTTTCAATTCAATTCAATCTTTAATTGTCATTGTGCAGTGTTCAGTACAGAGACAACGAAATGCAGTTAGCATCTCCCCAGAAGTGCGAACTTAGAATAATGAACGGTAAAATATATATATGTACAAACATTATCAGTAGTGCAATTATACTGGGGGAAGGAGTGTCCGGAGGGATGACTGGCAATCGCCGAGGTGCAGAGTTAAGTATTGTAACAGCCGCAGGGAAGAAGCTGTTCCTGAACCTGCTGGTCCGGCAATGGAGGGACCTGTAGCTCCTCCTGGATGGGAGGAGGGTAAACAGTCTGTGGCTGGGGTGAGACCAGTCCTTGACGATGCTGCGCGCCCTTCGCAGACATCGCTTGCTCAGGACAGACTCAATGGAGGGGAGTGAGGAACTGGTGATGCGTTGGGCAGTTTTCACCACCCTCTGCAGTGCTTTCCAGTCGGAGACAGAGCAGTTGCCATACCAAACTGTGATACAGTTGGTAAGGATGCTCTCGATGGTGCAGCGGTAGACGTTCACCAGAATCTGAGGAGACAGATGGACCTTCTTTAGTCTCCTCAGGAAGAAGGGACGCTGGTGAGCTTTCTTGACCAGTGTTGAGGTATTGAGGGTCCAAGAGAGGTCATAACTATACAACCATATAACAATTACAGCACGGAAACAGGCCTTCTCGGCCCTTCCAGTCCATGCCGACCATTTATTTTCCCCTAGTCCCATCTACCTGCACTCAGACCATACCTCTCCATTCCCTTCCCGTCCATATACCTATCCACTTTACTTTTAAATGTTAAAATCAATCCTGCCTCCACCACTTCTGCTGGAAGATCATTCCACACAGCCACCACTCTCTGAGTAAAGAAGTTCCCCTTCATGTAACCCCGAAACTTCTGTCCCTTAATTCTCATGTCATGCCCTCTTGTTTGAATCTTCCCTACCCTAAATAGGAAAGGTTTATCCACGTCAACTCTGTCTATCCCTTTCATCATTTTAAAGACCTCAATCAAGTCCCCCCTTAACCTTCTGTGCAAGGAATAAAGACCTAACTTGTTCAACCTTTCTCTGTAACTTAGTTGCTGGAACCCAGGCAACATTCTAGTAAATCTCCTCTGTACTCTCTCTATTTAGTTGACATCCTTCCTATAATTAGGCGACCAAAATTGTACACCATACTCCAGAATTGGTCTCACCAATGCCTTGTACAATTTTAACATTACTTCCCTACTCCTATATTCAATGCTCTGATTTATAAAGGCCAGCACACCAAAAGCTTTCTTTACCACCCTATCTACATGCGATTCCACCTTCAGGGAACCATGCACAGTTATTCCTAGATCCCTCTGTTCCACAGCATTCCTCAATTCCCTACCATTTACCATGTATGTCCTATTTCGATTTATGCTGCCAAGATGTAGCACCTCACACTTATCAGCATTAAACTCCATCTGCCATCTTTCAGCCCACTCTTCCAAATGTCCCAAATCTCTCTGTAGACTTTGAAAATCTACTTCATTATCCACAGCACCACCTATCTTAGTATCATCTGCATACTTACTTAGCCAATTTTCCACCCCATCATCTAGATCATTGATGTACATGACAAACAACAGTGGACCCAACACAGATCCCTGAGGCACCCAACAGGTCACCGGCTTCCAACCTGACAAACAGCCATCCACCATTACTCTCTGGCATCTCCCATTCAGCCACTGTTGAATTCATCTTGCTACTCCGCCATTAACACTCAAAGATTGAACCTTCTTAATCAACCTTCCATGGGGAACCTTGTCAAAGGCCTTACTAAAATCCATATAGACAGCATCCACTGCTTTACCCTCATCAATTTCCCTAGTAACCTCTTCAAAACATTCAAGAAGGTTTGTCAAACATGACCTTCCAGGCACAAATCCATGTTGACTGTTCTTGATCAGACCCTGTTTATCCAGATGCTTATATATATTATCTCTAAGTATCCTTTCCATTAATTTGCCCACTACTGACGTCAAACTAACAGGTCTATAATTGCTAGGTTTATTCTTTGAACCCTTTTTAAACAATGGAACAACATGCGCAGTACGCCAATCCTCCGGCACTATTCCCGTTTCTAATAACATTTGAAATATTTCTGTCATAGCCCCTGCTATTTCTACACTAACTTCCCTCAATACACTAACTTCCCTCAATACACTAACTTCCCTCAATACACTAACTTCCCTCAATAGTCCTAGGGAATATCCTGTCAGGACCTGGAGACTTATCCACTTTTATATTTTTCAAAAGTGTCAGCACTTCCTCCTCTTTGAAGCTGGCAACACGTTCCACCTCCGTCCCGTTAATATGGATGGGGGTGTGCGTGCAGCCCCTAGACCTTCTATAGTCCGCAATGAGCTCCTTGGTCTTCTTGGAGTTAAGGGCCAGGTTGTTGTCAGCGCACCATGCTGTTAGGAGCTGAACCTCCTCCCCATAGGCCGACTCATTGTTGTCGCTGATGAGGCCAATCACCATTGTATCATCTGCATACTTGATGATGGTGTTAGAAACATGTACAGGTGTGCAGTCGTAGGTGAAGAGGGAGTAGAGGAGGGGGCTCAGTACACAGCCCTGTGGAACGCCGGTGTTCAGGGTGAGGGTTGAAGGGGTGTGGTTGTCCAACCTAACAGACTGGGGTTTGTTAGTCAGGAAGTCCAGTATCCAGTTGCAGAGGGAGGGGTTGATGCCCAGGTCGCCGAGTTTGGTGATCAATTTTGAGGGGATAATGGTGTTAAAAGCTGAGCTAAAGTCGATGAACAGCATTCTCACGTAGGTGTCTCTGTTGTCGAGGTGGGAGAGGGCGGAGTGGAGTGCCGTTGAGATGGCATCCTCCGTACTCCTGATCTTGCGGTAGGCAAACTGATAGGGGTCCAGTGTGGGAGGTAGGCAGCCTTTGAGGTGTGCCAGGACCAGCCTCTCGAAGCACTTGGTGATGATGGGAGTAAGTGCAACTGGGCGGAAGTCGTTGAGGCTCGCCGCAGTGGAGTGTTTTGGCACCGGCACGATGGAGGTGGTTTTAAGGCACGTGGGGACAACTATTTGGGGAAGTGACAGATTGAAGATGTCAGTCCAGGCTTGTCAGCTGCGCAGCACAGGTTCCGAGGACTAAACCAGGGACGCCATCAGGGCCAGCAGCCTTACATGCATTAATCCTACTCAGTGCTACATACACGTCATAGGGGGTGAGTGTGAGGGGCTGGTGATCAGCGGGGAGCATAGCCTTGATGGCTATCTCTTGGTTGTCCCTGTCAAAGTGGCCATAAAAGTGGTTGAGCTTGGATACCTTGCCACATGTGTCGGGGGTCGGAGTTGTTGTTGAAGTGCTCCTCAATCCTAACCTTGGAGCTATGCTTGGCCATCTTGATGCCCCTCGTCAGGGGATATGGGGAGAAGGCAGGAACGGGGTACTGATTGTGGATGATCATATTGAATGGCGGTGCTGGCTCGAAGGGCCGAATGGCCTACTCCTGCACCAATGTCTATGGTCTATTGAGTGCTGGAGGAACTCCGTGCCGGCAGGGGTGCAGCGGTAGAGTTGTTGCCTTACACCGCCAGAGACCCCGGTTTGATCCTGACTACGGATGCTGTCCGTATGGAGTTTGTACGTTCTCTTGAAAGTATCCAGAGAATCGGCCTCCACCGCCCTCTGAGGCAGAGAATTCCACAGACTCACCACTCTCTGTGGGAAAAAGTGTTTCCTCGTCTCCGATCTTACACTCGGTGTTTTGCTCAAGATTCTTGTACTTGTCTCCGCTGTAGATAAAATAATGTTTGGCTGTTGCATAATACTGAATAACCTGCGTGAAACCATGTTCATATATCAATGGTATTTACTCCAGTACATTGGTAACTTGAAAGCTGGGTGTAGAAGGAGGCTGACTTGACCTCAAGAACAATGAGTGTTTGGAAAGGGCTTGCCATGGAAGCTGGTGGCTTCAGGTAATGAAGGACATTCCTTCTCTCCAGAGATGCTGCCTGAACCGCTGAGTCGCTCCAGCTTTTTGTGTCTATGTTCGGTTTAAACCAGCATCTGCAGTTCCTTCCTGCACATTGACATTATGGAGGTGTACGAAATCATGGGAGGAATAGATCGGGTAAACACACAGAATCTCTTGCCCAGAGTTGGGGAATTGAGAAACAGAAGGCATAGTTTTAAAGTGAAGGTGGACAAAAATGCTGGAGAAACTCAGCGGGTGAGGCAGCATCTATGGAGCGATGGAATAGGCGACGTTTCGGGTCGGGACCCTTCTTCAGGTTTAAGGTGAGGTCGGGAAAGATTTAAGAGGAACCAGGGGGGTAACCTTTTTACGCAAAGGTGATAGAAACAAGGCAGCATCTCTACCTCTACGAGTAAAGATAGTCTTAGCGTCTCCAATGAGGTAGATGGGAGGTCAGGACCGCGCTCTTGTTTCGTGATGGGATGGTTCAGTTGCCTGATAACAGCTGGGAAGAAACTGTCCTTGAATCTGAATCAGTGAATCAGTGAATACCCCGTTCCTGCCTTCTCCCCATATCTCCTGACCGCTATTTGTAAGAGCCCTATCCAGCTCTTTCTTGAAAGCATCCAGAGAACCTGCCTCCACCGCCCTCTGAGGCAGAGAATTCCACAGACTCACCACTCTCTGTGGGAAAAAGTGTTTCCTCATCTCCGTTCTAAATGGCTTACTCCTTATTCTTACCGAAACGTCACCTATTCCTTCTCTCCAGAGATGCTGCCTATCCTGCTGAGTTTCTCCAGCATTTTGTGCTGACCTTGAATCTGGAGGTAGACAAAAATGCTGGAGACTCTCAGCGGGTGAGGCAACATCTATGGAGCGAAGAGAGTCCTTGCTTTCTCCCTCCTTCCCCTCACCTTCCCAGCTCTCCCACAGCGCACTGTCTCCGCCTCTTCCTTTCTTTTCCCCAGCCCCCCCCCCCGACATCAGTCTGAAGAAGGGTCTCGACCCAAAACGTCACCCATTCCTTCTCTCCAGAGATGCTGCCTCACCCGCTGAGTTTCTCCAGCATTTTTGATTTTTCCAGCATCTGCGGTTCTTTCTTAAACATTGAATCTGGAGGCGTGCCTTTTCACACTTCTGTACCTCTTGCCTGAGGGGAGAGGGGGAGCAGAGGAAGTGGCCGGGATACGACTCAACCTTAATTATGCTGCTGGCCTTGCCAAGGTGTAAATGGAGTCAATGGAAGGTGGTGAGTGTTTTCACACTGCTGCACCCCTTCTTGGTCTCCGTTAGAGAGGCCTCCCAGTTGAAGAGTGGCCAAGCCTGTCCGTGCTGTGGATAATGAAGTAGATTTTCAAAGTCTACAGAGAGATTTGGGCCATTTGGAAGAGTGGGCTGAAAGATGGCAGATGGAGTTTAATGCTGATTGTGTGAGGTGCTACATCTTGGCAGGACAAATCAAAATAGGACGTGCATGGTAAATGGTGGGGAATTGAGGAATGCTGTGGAACAGAGGGATCTAGGAATAACTGTGCATGGTTCCCTGAAGGTGGAATCGCATGTAGATAGGGTGCTAAAGAAAGCTTTTGGCGTGCTGGTCTTTATAAATCAGAGCATTGAATATAGGAGTAGGGAAGTAATGTTAAAATTGGTCAAGGCATTGGTGAGACCAATTCTGGAGTATGGTGTACAATTTTGGTCGCCTAATTATAGGAAGGATGTCAACTAAATAGAGAGAGTACAGAGGAGATTTACTAGAATGTTGCCTGGGTTCCAGCAACTAAGTTACAGAGAAAGGTTGAACAAGTTAGGTCTTTATTCTTTGGAGCGCAGAAGGTTAAGGGGGGACTTGATTGAGGGCTTTAAAATGATGAAAGGGATAGACAGAGTTGACGTGGATAAGCTTTTCCCATTGAGGGTAGGGATGATTCAAACAAGAGGGCATGACATGAGAATTAAGGGACAGAAGTTTAGGGGTAACATGAGGGGGAACTTCTTTACTCAGAGAGTGGTGGCTGTGTGGAATGAGCTTCCAGCAGAAGTGGTGGAGGCAGGATCGATTTTAACATTTAAAAGTAAAGTGGATAGGTAAATGGACGGGAAGGGAATGGAGGGGTATGGTCTGAGTGCAGGTAGATGGGACTAGGGGAAAATAAATGGTCGGCACGGACGGGAAGGGCCGAGAAGGCCTGTTTCCGTGCTATGTTTTATATGGTTATATGGTGTGCCTCGTGGCTAAGTTCCAGTGTGGTTTATCTTTCAGCTGAAGTGTACGTTGGAGTGGGGAAGCCTGCTGAAGCCACGGCCTGCATCCAGGAGGCAGCCAACCTGTTCCCTACGTCGCACAACGTGCTCTTCATGCGTGGCCAAGTGGCGGAGCTGAGAGGGTGCATCGACGAGGCGAAGCGGTGTTACGAAGAGGCCCTCTCCATCAACCCCACTCACGTCAAGACCATGCAGAGACTGGTACGTCCATTTGTCACTCAATCTCCCACGCTGATGTCTCTGGCTGTATGAGGAAAGATTGAAAAGACTAGGCTTGTATTCACTGGAGTTTAGAAGGATGAGGGGATATCTTATAGAAACATATACAATTATAAAAGGACTGGACAAGCTAGATGCAGGAAAAATGGTCCCAACGTTGGGCGAGTCCAGAACCAGGGGCCACAGTCTTGGAATAAAGGGGAGGCCATTTAAGACTGAGGTGAGAAAAAACTTTTTCACCCAGAGAGTTGTGAATTTATGGAATTCCCTGCCACAGAGGGCAGTGGAGGCCAAGTCACTGGATGGATTTAAGAGAGAGTTGGATGGAGCTCTAGGGGCTAGTGGAGTCAAGGGATATGGGGGGAAGGTAGGCACGGGATATTGATAGGGGACGATCAGCCATGATCACAATGAATGGCGGTGCTGGATCAAAGGGCCGGATGGCCTCCTCTTGCACCTATTGTCTATGTTTCTGAACCAAACCCTAACTGACCCGTTCCTTCTCTACAGTGATGCTGCCTGTCCCGCTGCGTTACGCCAACATTTTGTGCGCGATGGTTACATTTGCAGTGTTATTTGCCATCTGCAATGATTACGGCTTAGTGGATAGACACAAAGTGCTGGAGTAACTCAGCGGGACAGGCAGCATCTCTGGAGAGAAGGAATGGCTGACGGTTTCCGGTTGAGTTTAGTTTAGAGATATATAGTGCCGAAACAGGCCCTTCGGCCCACCGGGTCCGCGCCGACCAGCGATCCCCGCACATTAACACCGTCCTACACCCAATTTTTTACATTTACCAAGCCAATTAACCTACAAAACTTGTACGTCTTTGGAGTGTGGGAGGAAAGTGAAGATCTTGAGAAAACCCACGCAGGTCACGGGGAGAACGTGCAAACTCCGTACAGACAGCACCCGTAGTCGGGGTCGATCCCGGGTCACCGGTGCTGCATTTGCTGTAAGGCAGCAACTCTACTAGATCAAGACCCTTCTTTAGACAGAGAGAGGGGAAGAGGTTTCGTGACGCTGGCTTTTGTTTCTCATCCCAGTCGTTTTGTGACAATGGTCCTCAATAGTGCTGTCATCTTTTCCCCGGCGGCATGGTGGCGCAGCGCTAGAGTTGCTGCCTTAGCGCCAGAGAAACGAGTTACAACCTGACTACAGGTGCTGTCTGTACGGAGTCTGCACGTGGGCACGGTGACCACATGAGTTTTCCCCCGGGCGCTCCCGATTTCCTCCCACGCTCACAAAGAACGTGCAGGTTTGTAGGTTAATTGGCTTGGTAAAAAAATGTGGACTGTCCCTAGTGTGTGTAGGATAGTGTTAGTGTGCGGGGATCGCTGGTCGGCAGTGGGCCGAAGGGCCTGTTTCCGCGCTGTATCTGTAAACTAAACTAAAACATAAGTCTTGCCCAGATGAATGAAAATCTCTACGCTTTTTAGACGTATGTTTAAAACAAGAGACTAACGAGGGAGTGGGTAGGACTGCTCGAGGGTAAAGGGGGGGATATTGTGTTTGGAGTTGGATGTAGAAGAGCACCTATATGAGTATTTTCCAAGTGTATTCACCAAAGAGAAGGACGTGGAGGATTGTGAAGTAAGTACAATGCTGGAGGAGTGTGGAATCAAGATGGAGGTGGCGTGGGGCTCTTGAAGAGCATTAAGTAAGTAGGTTTATTGGCCAAGTATTCACATACAAGGAATTTGCCTTGGTGCTCCGCCCACTAGTAACATACAGTGACAGTTACGAATGACTCAGAAAACACTAAACATTAATAATAATAAAACATTAATGATAAAACACCATTGATCAAGCATGTGAACCACCAAAATACCAGATCAAAGGGAGGCTACAGATTTTTGGCTGTTGAGTAGAGCAACTACTCGTGGATAAAAACTGTTTTTATGTCTGGCTGTGGCAGCTTTGACAGTCCGGAGTCGCCTTCCAGAGGGAAGTGATTCAAAGAGTTTGTGGCCAGGGTGAGAGGGGTCAGAGACGATCTTGCCCGCTCGCTTCCTGGCCCTTGCAGTGTACAGTTCATCAATGGGGGGGAAGGTTGCAGCCAATAACCTTCTCAGCTGATCGGACGATTTGACGATGAATTTTCACCGTCTCATGGGATCTATGACGGGTGATTAAGAGAGGAGATTGCAGTGGCCGTGGTGAAGCTCTTTGTATCTTCTCTCATCAATGATGAGGTCTGGGAAGATTGGGGATCTGCCACTATCGACTCTCTGCGTGCTGGTTTAGTTTAAGTTTAAGATTAGAGATACAGCGCGGAGACAGGCCCTTCGGCCCACCGGAGTCCGCGCTGACCAGCGATCCCCGCACATTAACACCATCCTACGCCCACTAGGGACAACTTTTACATTTACCAAGCCAATTAACCAACAAACCTGCACGTCTTTGGAGTGTCGGAGGAAACCGAAAATCTCGGAGAAACCCCACGCAGGTCACGGGGAGAACGTACAAACTCCGTACAGACAGCACCCATAGTCGGGATCGAACCCGGGTCTCCGGCGCTGCATAAGGCTACAACTCTACCGCTGCACCACTGTGACTGCCCTAAAGAGCTGCATGCTATAATGCTGACAACTATATTCTGCATGCTGGTACTTTTCTCTTTGTATTCTGCGTTGCATTTGCGTCTGGTTTGATCACACCCATCTGGTTTGATTATTTGATTTAGTTGGATCGCACGCAAACAAACGTCTTTCACTGTTTCACGTTCCATGTGACATTAATAAGCCAATGCCAATAACAAAATGGAGACACGATTGATGCATTCAAGACAGAGTCAGATAGAGCTCTTTGGGCTAACGGAATCGAGGGATATGGGGAGAAGGCAGGAACGGGGTACTGATTTTTTTTTTTCGTATGGCTCTATGGCCATGTTACTGGTGCCCGCAAAGTTTCAAAGCTCTTAAGAGTGTAGGCTTCTCTTGGCCTTGAAGGCCCATTGTCCTGGCAACACCGATCCTCTCCTCCGCCATCTTGAAACCGTCCCTTTGTCCAGCGTCCGTTGCCAGCTCCCTCCACCCTCCCGCCCCGGTTCCCGGTCTTCGGGATCGAGCGGGAGACAAATCTCAAAGGAGGTGTGTAAATTCATGGGAGGAATAGATCGGATAGACGCACAGAGTCTCTTGCCCAGAGTAGGTGAATCGAGGACCATCGGACATAGGTTCAAGGTGAAGTGGAAAAGATTTGATTGGAATCTGAGGGGTAACTTTTCCACCAAAGCGTGGTGGGTGTAGGGAACGAGCTGCCGGAAGAGGAGGTAGTTGAGGTTGGGGCAATCTCATTTAAGGAACAGTTAGACAAGTACATGGATAGGACAGGTTTGGAGGGATATGGACCAAACGCGGGCAGGTGGGACTAGTGTAGCTGGGACATGTTGGCCTGTGTGGGCGAGTTGGGCCGAAGGGCCTGTTTCCATGCTCTGTGACTCCAGGTGGGTTCCCAACCAGGCCTGCTGTCGCCGCACGCTGGGAGTTCCTCCAGCACCTTGTGGTTGGACGAATACCAAAATATTTGCCTCTTCGCAATGAAGACACAGGGCAGCAGCACTACCGGCGGTGAGGCATTGCAACAGCAGAATGACATGTTTACATAGGTCATTAGCATTCGAAATGTGCCCTTAAATATTTTTAGTGAATTTATAATGTGAGACTTAAAATAGAAAATTCAATTATATCTGCGTGCCTAATCTAATTATCTCTACTCTAACAATTTGGATTTTGTTTAATCTCATGAAATTAAAAAAAAAACATCATCACGAACAGTGGCCACGCAGCCGCCAGATTGTTGTCAAAGTCCAACTAATTAACACGGACGTCCTTCAGGGAAAGAAACCTTCCATCCTCACCCTTTCTCAGCAAGCTCATCGATGTCCCCGGTGTAGAATGTTAATTGTTAATGCCTTTTATCATCAACTCAGTCCAGTTTAGTTTATTGTCACGTGTACCGAGGTACAGTGAATGGCTTTTGTAGCGTGCTAACCAGTCAGCGGAAAGACAACACAGGATTACAATCGAGCCGTTCGCCGTGTACGGATACGTGATGAAGGAATAACTTTTCGTGCAAGATAAAGCCAGTCAAGTCTGATGAAAGATAGTCCAAGGGTCCCCGATGAAGTAGATAATTGTTCAGCACTGCTCTCTGGATACTTTCAAGAGAGAACTAGATAGGGCTCTTAACGATAGTGGAGTCAGGGGATATGGGGAGAAGGCAGGAACGGGGTACTGATTGGGAATGATCAGCCATGATCACTGAATGGTGGTGCTGGCTCAATAGACAATAGCAGCAGGAATAGGCCATTCAGCCCTTCGAGCCAGCACCACCACTCAATGTGATCATGGCTGATCATTCCCAATCAGTACCCCGTTCCTGCCTGGCTCGAAGGGCCGAATGGCCAACTCCTGCACCTATTGTCTATTGTCTATTGTCTATTGTCACTGCTCTCTGGTTGTGGTAGGATGGTTCAGTAGCCAGATAACTGCTGGGTAGAAACTGTCCCTGAATCTGGAGGTGTGTGTGCGTTTTCCCACTTCTGCACCTTTTGCCTGATGGGAGAGGGAAGAAGAGGGAGTGGCCAGGGTGAGACTGGTCCTCGATGATGCTGCTGGCCTTGCCGAGGCAGCGTGAGGCGTAAATGGAGTCAATGGATGGATGGGAGGTTGGTTTGTGTGGCGATCTGGGTTTCATCCACAATTCCCTGCAATTTCTTGCGGTCTTGGGCGGAGCTGTTCCCAAGTCAACGATTGTGTCAAATGTGTGGACTAATAGAGTGATAGAGGTGGAAACTGCCCCCTTTTTCCCAACTAGTCCATGCCGACCAAGATGCCCATTTGCACCCGTCCCATTTGACTGCATTTGGCCCATATCCCTTTAAACCTTTCCTAACCATATACCCATCCAAATGTCTTTTAAATGTTATTAGTTCACAAGTCATAGGAGCAGAATTAGGCCATTCTGCCCATCAAGTACTCCACCATTCATGGCTGATCTATCTTTCCCATAATCCTCTCAACCTGTCCTATCCATGTACCTGTCCAAATGTTTCTGAAATGTTGCAATGGTGCCTGCCTCAACTACTTCCTCTGGCAGCTCGTTCCATGCACCCACCGCCCTTTGTATAGAAATGTTCCCCCTCACGTACCTGTTAAATCTTTCCCCCTTCACCTTAAACCCCTTCATGTGTTCTGGTTCTCGATTCCCCAACTCTAGGTAAAGGTCTACCTGATCTATTCCTCTCATAACCTCTATAGTTTAGATTAGTTTAGTTTAGAGATTCATCGTGGTAAAAAAAGGCCCTTCGGCCCACCGAGTCGCCACTGACCAGCGATCCCCGCACACTAACATTACCTTACACACACGAGAGCCGATTTTACATTTATGCCAAGCCAGTTAGCCGACAAACCTGAACGTCTTTGGAGTGTGGGAGGAAACCGTAGACCCCGGAGAAAGCCCACGCAGGTCACGGGGAGAACGTACAAACTCCGTGCAGACGGGATCGAGCCCGGGTCTCTGGCGCTGTGAGACGGCAACTCTACCGCTGCGCCACCGTGCTGCCCTAAGATCACCCCTCATCCCGAAGCTTCCCAGGAATGAGTTATATTGACCTGAACTCGTCACTGAGAAGCCAGGCACTGCTGCAGCAACGTGTGCCTTGCCTCAGGGAGTCAGTAAGTATTAAAAATAAATAGGAGTCACTGATTTCATTAAACTAAACCTGCATGAGATCTGAACATGAGTCACCATCCGACAGTGCCCTCCATGTCTCAGGGCAGTGTTACAAGATGTTCTTTTTACTACAGAGGGCCCGAGTGTGGGTCGCATGATGTGAAACGCCAGGAATCCTTTATTCCCAGAGATTTGTTTTGAGCAAATGCGAATAGCACAAGAGCACAGGGTTATTAAATCGTTTGCTTTGCTTCTTTTACTTTAGTTTAGTTTAGGCGAGAAATACGGCACAGAAACAGGCCATTCCGCCCACCAAGTCCACGCCGGCCAGCGACCCCCGCACGCCGGCACTATATTACGCACGCTAGCGACAATTTTTACATTTAGACCAAGCCAATAGGCCTTCAAACCTGCACATTTATGGAGTGTGGGAGGAAAGCGAAGATCTCGGAGAGAACCCACGCGGTCACGGGGAGAACGTACAAACTCCGTACAGACAGCACCCAAGGTCTCTGCCGTTATAACGCAGCAACTCTACCACGCCCATGGAATAGTGGAGTCTACATTCGAGCAGGTAGTGCCGCAGTAGAGCTGCTGCCCCTGCAGCATTAGAGACCCGGGTTTGATCCTGACTACTGTACTGTACTGACAGGGTGCATCTTCTCCCTGTAACTGCATGGGTTTTCTCTGGGTGCTCTGGTTTCCTCCCATACTCCAAAGACGTGCGGGTTTGTAGGTTAATTAGCTTCGGTAAAATTGTCCCTATTATGTACGATAGTTGAGGTAGTTGAGGCTGGAACTATCTCAACGTTTAAGAAACAGTTCGACAGATACATGGATAGGACAGGTTTGGAGGGTTATGGACCAAGCGCAGGAAAGTGGGAGTAGTCTAGCTGGCACATTGTTGGGTGGTGTGGGCGAGTTGGGCCGGAGGGCCTGGTTCCACGCGGTATTCAGGGCCTGTTCCACTTTGCGATTGTTTCGGCGACTGCGAACGTCAGTGACCGACGCCCTAAAAACCGTCAAGTTGTACGACACCGTCACGTCGAGCTGCGACACTCTGCGTCACCCGCCCTCACGACACAAGAAGGTCACACCGAACTATAATAATCACATTGGAAATGAACTTATCTGCAATAGATCTAAGGACCAATAACTTGTAAAGAAACAAATTGTTTATTTAACGTCAGCATCACCGGGCGCCACCCGCAGGACAGCGTACGTCAGCATGTGACAGGGCGCGCGGCACGATCAGACACGCAGATGTCGCCTGAAGATCTTGAACATTCCAGAATCCAGGGGCGGCAGGGCGTCACCCCGCCTCACGCCCCGACCACGCCGCGACAACTGGAGGCCTGGGTTCGAATCCCACTTCTGACACCATGTAATGAGTCGACTCGAACACACATCAAGATACAACACATATTTATTAAATCTACATACAGCAAGAATCTGCAGTCATCACATCTCCGAGCTGCTACTCATTCTAACTAGCGTGAGCAGGCTAATATGAAGTACATAGTAGGCGGGGTTACTACTAACAAACACTATAATTGGCTAGTATGAAATAGCCAATCTACAAGGCTGTCGCCGAAAATGTCGCCCAAGTGGGACAGGCCCTTCACTCTATGACTCTGTGACGACAGAACTAGTGCATGGGATGATTGCTAGCTGGCGCGGGCTGGATGGGCCGAATGGCCTGTTTTCACGTTGCATCTCTAAAACTAAGACTAAAATGGAGATTGGTGTTAAGAAGGTATGTTCTTTGAACTGATTTAGATTGGATTATAAAGTTGTGGTTGTACGGTCAAGGGGTATCTTGAATCTAATGCAAAATGTAATTCCCAAATCCACCACTGTGTTGATAGAATAACAAAGAATGGCCTCGACCCGAAACGTCACCCATATAAATGTCACCCACCTGACACTCTGAGTCACTCCAGCACTTTGTGTCTATCTTTGTTTGAGAAAGAACTGCAGATGCTTATAGAAACATATAAAATTATAAAAATGCAGGACAAGCTAGATGCAGGAAAAAAATGTTCCCAATGTTGGGCGAGTCCAGAACCAGGGGCCACAGTCTTAGACTAAAGGGGAAGCCATTTAAGACTGAGGTGAGAACAAACCTTTTCGCCCAGAGAGTTGTGAATTTGTGGAATTCCCTGCCACAGAGGGCAGTGGAGGCCAAGTCACTGGATGGATTTAAGAGAGAGTTAGATGGAGCTTTGGGGGCTAGTGGAGTCAAGGGATATGGGGAGAAGGCAGGCACGGGTTATTGATTGGGGACGATCAGCCATGATCACAATGAATGGCGGTGCTGGCTCGAAGGGCTGAATGGCCTCCTCCTGCACCAATTTTCTATGTTTCTGTGCTGGAAAAATGGAAAGCAGACAAAAATGCTGGAGAAACTCTGCGGGTGAGGCAGCATCTATGGAGCGACGGAATAGGTGACGTTTCGGGTCTCGACCCGAAACGTCACCTATTCCTTCGCTCCATAGATGCTGCCTCACCCGCTGAGTTTCTCCAGCATTTTTGTCTACCTTGTGTCTATCTTTGACGGAATATCAGTTGTCCGATTAGGCAATTGACTCATTAACGGATTAACATTTGTCTAAATAATCGACTGATCACAGGCCGTGTCAAGGTGAGTCTTATTTATTTATTCAAAATGTCCAGGATGTGGGCGTCAAAGGAAGGGACATTGGACGGTACCGCACACACTTCAGCCCATGTTTGTGCCAAACATTGCTGTCTCGCTGAGATCGTCTCAGCCGATGCAAGTGATCCATATTGCCTCATTCCCAGCATGCCTGTGTACCTATCGAAAAGCTTCTGAAACGCCACTGTTGTACCTGCCTCCACCACCCCCCTGTGTAAGGTTACCTCCCCCACTCCAAAGACGTGCAGGTTTGTAGATTAATTGGATTGGTATAGGTGGTAAATTGCCCCTAGTGTGTGTGAGTGTGTGTGTAGGATAGTGTTAATGTGTAAGGATCAATCGCTGGTCAATAGACAATAGACAATAGACAATAGGTGCAGGAGTAGGCCATTCGGCCCTTTGAACCAGCACCGCCATTCAATGTGATCATGGCTGATCATCCCCAATCAGTACCCTGTTCCTGCCTTCTCCCCATATCCCCTGACTCCGCTATCTTTAAGAGCCCTATCTAGCTTTCTCTTGAAAGCATCCAGAGAACCGGCCTCACCGCCCTCTGAGGCAGAGAATTCCACCGACTCACCACTCTCTGTGAGAAAAAGTGTTTCCTCGTCTCCGTTCTAAATGGCTCGCCCCTTATTCGTAAATGGTCGGCGCGGGCTCGGTGGGCCGAAGGGCCTGTTCCCGCGCAGTTTCTCTCCAACTAAACTAAACTAACGAAGGATAGCACAGTAGTGTAATGACCGAGAGGCCATGCTTTACACTTCAGACTGTGGAGATATACGGCGCGGAGACAAGCCCTTCCTCCCACCGAGTGCGCGCCGACCAGCGATCACCCCGTACGCTAACTATATCCTGCACACTGGGGACAATTTGCAATTTTCACAGCAAAGCTGTATGTCATTGGAGTGTGGGAGAAAACCTACGGGGAGGACGTACAAACCCCGTGCAGGCAGCACCTGTAGTCGGGATGGAACCCGGGTCTGTGGCGCTGCAGGGCGCCAACTCCACCGCTGCGACTCCGTGCAGCCCTACAAAATTATTTCACGATAATGCCATCCTGGGATGGCAGGACTTCCATATGAAGAAAGACCGGATAGACTCGGCTTGTACTCGCTGGAATTTGGAAGAGTAAGGGGGGGATCTTATAAAAAACTTACAAAATTCTTAAGGGGTTGGACAGGTTAGGAAGATTGCTCCCGATGTTTGGGAAGTCCAGAACAAGGGGTCACGGTTCAAGGATAAGGGGGAAGTCTTTTAGGACCGAGATGAGAAAAAAAAATTTCACACAGTGAGTGGTGAATCTGTGAAATTATGGAGAGAAGGCAGGTACAGGATACTGAGTTGGATGATCAGCCATGATCATATTGAATGGCGGTGTTGGCTCAAAGGGCAGAATGGCCTTCGCCGGCACCTATTTTCTATGTTTCTATGATACCATCCCCACCCTTTCGAAAGATTTCTTTACTGCATGTGGATATCTTGCTTTGATGTTTATCGAACCCTACAGCACAGGAGGAGGCCATTTGGCCCATTGAGGCAATGCCAGCCCTTTGAGGGAGCTGCCCTAATTAGTTCCACTCCTATGCTTGTTCCCCAAGGCCCCGTAAAAATTGTTGCCAGGCTTCATAGTGTCCTACTTTGGAGAGTTTATTTAATGGCTTGTAGTTTATTAAGTGTCGGGTCTGTTTTTACTTTAAAAAGAAAGAAAATGAGTGTATCCCTGGAAGGTTTGCAATTGACTGGGAGCTGTTTCAGAAAGCAGACAAAATTGTGAAGAGAGGAAGTGCAGATGCTGGTTTAAATGGAAGACACGCACAAAAAGGTGTTGACCCAATAGACAACAGACAATAGGTGCAGGAGTAGGCCATTCGGCCCTTCGAGCCAGCACCGCCATTCAATGTGATCATGGCTGATCATCCCCAATCAGTACCCCTTCTCCCCATATCCCCTGACTCCCGCTATCTTCAAGAGCCCTATCCAGCTCTCTCTTGAAAATATCCAGAGAACCGGCCTCCACCGCCCTCTGAGGCAGAGAATTCCACAGACTCACAACTCTCTGTGTGAAAAAGAACTCAAAACGTCACCTATTCCTTTTCTCCCGAGATGCTGGTAGACAAAAATGCCAGAGAATCTGTGGAGCGAAGGAAATAGGCGACGTTTCGGGTCGAGACCCTTCTTCAGACTCTATTCCTTCGTCTACTCCAGAGATGCTGAGTTACTCCATCCTTTTGTGTCCGTCTAAGGGTAAATATTGCTAATTTCTTGATGGATTTGAGGCCTCAGCCAAAAAATATTTATTTCTGTGCTTTAAAAGGTCAGGTTCAATCAGCTGTGTTTGTGTGATTGGCAGTTTCCTCCTTTTGAATTGAATGGAAGGGCTTTTGTTAAGAGGCAGCCTCTCCTGAATTGCACAGGATATCCTTGAAAACCCTCAGCATTTGTAATAAGAGCTGATTAGTTGATTGTCCAGGGTTCTGCTGCGCTTGGTGGGCTGAATCTGGGCTGCTGCTTCTGATAGATCAGTCACTGTCGGCTTCTTTACACGCTGTGGTGTGAGAATGCCACGGTTTAGTTCAGAGATACAGCAGGGGAAAACAGGCCCTTCGGCCCACCGAGTCCACGCCGACCATCGATCGCCCGTTCGCACAAGTTCCGCCCACTTTCACGTCCGCTCCCTACGCACTAGGGGCCATTTTCAGGTGGGCCGACTCACCCACAATCCCGCACGTCTTTCTTCGGGGTGTGGGGGGGGGGGGCGGGGAACCGGATCACCCAGAGGAAACCCACACGATCACAAGAAGAAGGTGCAAACTCCACACAGACAGTGCCCGAGGACAGGATCGATCTCCGGAGCACCCAGGAGGTCACAGGGAGAATTTTCTTTTTGTACGACTGTGAGGGAAAATAATTTTGTTGTCTCCTCATCGAAGACAATGACAATGAATTAAATCAAATCAAGGGACAAACTCCGTCCAGATCCTCACAAATGGGAAAAGGACAATTATTGAATAATATAAAGGCCAATTAACCTACGAACCTGCACATCTATGGGACGCGGGAGGAAACCGGAGAACCTGGAAGAAGCACCACGCAGGTCACAGGGAGAGCGTTGGAACTCCACACCGACAGCACCCGTAGTCGGGATTGAACCTGGGCCTCTGACGCTGTGAGGCAGCAGCTCTACCGCCGCGCTGTCGTGCCGTCCCTAACGATGGGAGTTTTATTACGTTTGCCCACCGTGACCCAGTCCTCCTTCCCCCCCCCCCGTGTGTTTCGCTGCTAAATCCAGCTCCTTCCCCTTGCCAGAATACTGAGCGATTCAGGTTTTCATGAGTCCGCCTCTCAGATGTGGGGAAGGTTTGCTCGGATTCAGCAATGTAAATGCCAGAGAACAGCTCACTGGCTCCTGGTGTGTGGCCAGCACGCTGCAGCTTAATTCCCCGTCTGCCCTTGGTGACTTGGTGCCTGATGATTCTTGCCAGCACCCAGTCACATTTCACCCACAGTTCCCTTCAAAGCTGACTTCCTGCCGCCTATCCCCTTTGCCGCGTGGCGCAGCTGTCAAATCAAAGGATTAACGAGAAATTTTACTCTCCCGTTTAAAATTCACCGGCGACCACACTGTGTGCCAGGGACCCACTTTGGCATTTTCAAGAGAGAGTTAGATTTAGCTCTTGGGGCTAAAGGCATCAAGGGGTGCGGGGAGAAAGCAGGAACGGGATAGGCAATAAATAGACAAGAAAATAGGTGACATTTTGGGTCAATAGACAATAGACAATAGGTGCAGGAGTAGGCCATTCGGCCCTTCGAGCCAGCACCACCATTCAATGTGATCATGGCTGATCATCCCCAATCAGTACCCCATTCCTGCCTTCTCCCCATATCCCCTGACTCTGCTATTTTTAAGAGCCCTATCTAACTCTCTCTTGAAAGCATCCAGGGAAACCTGCCTCCACCGCCCTCTGAGGCAGAGAATTCCACAGACTCACAACTCTCTGTGAGAAAAAGTGTTGGGTACTGACTTTGCATGTCCAGCCATGATCATCTTGAAAGGCGGTGCTGGCTCGAAAGGCCAAATGGCCTTCTCCTGCACCTATTTTCTATGTTTCTTATCTACATCTAAATTAGGACTAAAGATAGACTCAAAAGGCTGGAGTAACTCAGCGGGTCAGGCAGTATCTGTGGAGAAAAGGAGCAGTTTTAGGTTGGGACCCTTCCTCAAACTCGGGACCAGATCACATTGAATGGCGGTGCCGGTTCAAAGGGCCGAATGGCCTACTCCTGCACCTATTGTCTATTGTCTATTGACCCAAAATGTCACCTATTTTCTTTAGAGATGCTGCCTGTCCCACTGAGTTACTTCAGCATTTTGAGTCTATCTTCGGTGTAAATCGGGATCTGCAGTTTGCTTCCTACTGTCAATGTTTTACTGCCTGCAACACTGAATGTCTCTGGTGAGATGGACATAAGATATGGAAGCAGAAGAGAAACATGTAGCTCTTTTTCAAGCCCCCAATCAATCAATAGTTAATATTATAACAAAGACACAGAGTGCTGGAGTAACTCAGCAGGACAGGTAGCATCACTGGAGAACAGGGATGAGTAATGTTGCAGGTCGAGACCCTTCTTCAGACCGGTCCTGAGTCTGAAGAAGGGTCTGAACCCGAAACGTCACCTATCCATGTTCTCCAGTGATGATACCTGACCCGCTAAGTTACTCCAGCACTCTGTGAAACGTCACCTATCCATGTTCTCCACAGATGCTGCCTGACCCGCTGAGTTACTCCAGCACTCTCTGTTCCTAATTTTATAAACCAGCATCTGCACTACATTGTGTCCACTAAAAGCCCTGTCCCACTGTACGAGTTCATTCCAAGAGCTCTCCCGAGTTTAAAAAAATATATCAAACTCATGGTAAGCACGTAGGATGTACGTAGCGGGTACGTCGGAGCTCGGGGACGTCTCTTAGCGGCTCGTAACGCTAACGGCAGTTACTCGGGAAATGCGGTAAGCTCGTGAGGACTCGTGAAGATTTTCCAACACGTTGAAAAATGTCCACGAGAGCCCCGAGTACCGACGAGCGGCCATTACCGTAACTCTCTGAGTCAGGGCAAACTCTTGAATGAACTTGCACAGTGCGACAGGGCTTTAATAGTCACTAACCCTTCATTGTAGAATGGATTTTGTAGGGTTGCATCACAGCTTGGTTTGCTATCAGCTCGGCCCAGGACTGCAACGTATTGCAGAGAGCTGGAGATACAGCCCATCCCTCACACAGACCAGACTCCCCACCACTGACTCCATCTACACCTCACGCTGCCTCAGAAAACCAGCAAACATAATCACAGACTTGTCCCACCATTCCTTCTTCTTCTTCCCGCTCCCGTCCGGCAGAAAGCTTGAAAACGCGCACCACCAGACTCAGGAACAGCTTCTTCCCCTCTGTCATCAGGCTTCTGAACAGTCCTTGCATAAGCTAGGGTACTGTCCGATCCGATGGTGGGGCGTCACCTCTGTGTGTTGCCTCGGCCACATCTGCGTGCAACTCCAATTTCTTGTGTTGTTGGGCACAGCTGTTCCAAAACTAAGCTGTGATGCATCCCGACAGTATGCTGTGCACGGTACATCTGCAGCGGTTTGTACCAGTCACTGGAGGCAGGCTGAATATCCTCAGCCTCCTCAGAAAGTATTTTAGCACGTTGCGTTTCATGAACAAGGATGGCATGGTGGCGCTGCGGTGGATTTGCTGCCTCACAGCGCCAGAGACCCGGGTTCGATCCCGACTACGGGTGCTGCCTGTACGGAGTTTGTACGTTCTCCCCGTGACCTGCGTGGATTTTCTCAGAGATCTTCGGTTTCCTCCCACACTCCAAAGACGCGCAGGTTGATAGGTTAATTGGCTTGGAGTAATTGCGTAAATGTGAAATTGGCCCTAGTGTGTGTGTGTGTGTAGGGTGCGGGGATCGCTGGTCGGTGCGGACTCGGTGGGCCGAAGGGCCTGTTTGCGCGCTGTATCTCTAAACTAAACAAGCACATCCAGATCCTTCTCCGCACCAACATTAGCTCGTTTGTCGCACTGTAAAAACACTTCCCTGTTCTTCCTGGTGATGTTAATCACATCATATTTTCTCACATCAGACTCCATCTGCCATCGTCTTGCCCACTCGCTCAACTCTACATGTTTGTGGATGGCTTCCTCCTCACTTTCCCCACCCAGCTCCATTGAGCAAAGAAATATAGAAAATAGGTGCAGGAGCAGGCCATTCGGCCCTTCCAGTCAGCACCGCCATTCTATCCTTTGATTCCGTCAGCCCTGAGAGCCCCATCACCCTCTGTCTTGAAAACATCCAGTGAATTTGCCTCCACTGCCTTCTGCGGCAGAGAGTTCCAGTCAATGAACGGGTCTGTTGACGAGCGGGTTGTTTCTGACATTGACTTAACTTGGTCCAATGTGCTGCGGGTCTCCTGAAGTAGAACGGTGTCGCAGTGGGTAGAGCCG
This sequence comes from Raja brachyura, assembly GCA_963514005.1. The sequence continues at coordinate 6,265,248 of OY740789.1, forward strand.
CTGCCTCACAATGCCGTACCCGGGTTCAGCCCTGACCACGGGTGCTGTCTGTGTGGAGTTTGTCGGTGCATCAGCCACTGTAAATTGCCCCTGATGTGTAGAGAGTGGGATGACATAGCACTAGTGTGAATGTGTGATCGATTGTCTGTACGTTCTCCCTGAGACCTCGTGGGTTTCCTCCGGGCGTTCCGGTCTCCTACCACATGCAAAAGACATGCGGGTTTATAGGTTAATCAGCCCTAGTGTGTAGGGAGTGGGATCATTGAATGAGTGTGAACGGGCCGGCTTGGGCCGAAGGGCCTGTTTCCATGCTGTACCTCGAAACCAAACTGATTCTTGGTGCCGTTTCATTTTTGTTCGTCATTTTTATTGTGTCAGTGAGAGAATTGACTGTTGACACCATTTATACCTCACGCTGCCTCGGCAAGGCCAGCAGCATAAGCAAGGACGGGTCGCACCCCAGCCACTCCCTCTTCTCCCCTCTCCCGTCAGATAGAGGTGTGAAAACGCACACCTCCAGACTCAAGGGCAGTTTCTTCCCAGCTGTTATCAGGCAACTGATAATACCACAACCAGAGTGCAGTGCTGAGCTACCAAAGATCCTACAGCAAGTAAGATAGACCACTCGACGAAAAAGACATAGTACGGTCATGGGCAGATCCATGGGTAATTTTCGGCCCCATTTCCGTCTCCGCACCAAAGATCCCGTAGGATAATAGTGCGGACACGGAAGCCGGTTATGGAAACATCCTCGTAAAATTAAAAGTTATTTGGGAAAAATCTTCTCATTTTCAGAATTATAATTTATTAACACAAACTGTTCCCCCGCAACGTTGATTACACTGCGGGTCGGGTTACTGAAATGGATGAAAAAAAGGCCCACGTTCCGCTCCGTTGCGTACTACACGTCAGCCCATTGCATTTAGCAGGAGTGGTCTATCTTGCTCCGCTATAGGATCTTTGGAGCTACTATCTACCTCATTGGTGACCCTCCGACTATCCTTGATCGGACTTTGCTGGCTTTACCTTGCACTAAAGGTACCTTGCACATGGAAGGTTGGTTAAGAAGGTTCAATCTTTGGGTATTAATGGCGGAGTAGCAAGATGGTTTCAACAGTGGCTGAATGGGAGATGCCAGAGAGTAATGGTGGATGGCTGTTTGTCAGGTTGGAAGCCGGTGACCAGTGGGGTGCCTCAGGGATCTGTGTTGGGTCCACTGTTGTTTGTCATGTACATCAATGATCTAGATGATGGGGTGGAAAATTGGATAAGTAAGTATGCAGATGATACTAAGATAGGTGGTGCTGTGGATAATGAAGTAGATTTTCAAAGTCTACAGAGAGATTTGGGCCATTTGGAAGAGTGGGCTGAAAGATGGCAGATGGAGTTTAATGCTGATAAGTGTGAGGTGCTACATCTTGGCAGGACAAATCAAAATAGGACGTACATGGTAAATGGTAGGGAATTGAGGAATGCTGTGGAACAGAGGGATCTAGGAATAACTGTGCATAGTTCCCTGAAGGTGGAATCGCATGTAGATAGGGTGGTAAAGAAAGCTTTTGGTGTGCTGGCCTTTATAAATCAGAGCATTGAATATAGGAGTAGAGAAGTAATGTTAAAATTGTACAAGGCATTGGTGAGACCAATTCTGGAGTATGGTGTACAATTTTGGTCGCCTAATTATAGGAAGGATGTCAACAAAATAGAGAGAGTACAGAGGAGATTTACTAGAATGTTGCCTGGGTTCCAGCAACGAAGTTACAGAGAAAGGTTGAACAAGTTAGGTCTTTATTCTTTGGAGCGCAGGAGGTTAAGGGGGGACTTGATTGAGGTCTTTAAAATGATGAAAGGGATAGACAGAGTTGACGTGGATAAGCTTTTCCCATTGAGGGTAGGGAAGATTCAAACAAGAGGGCATGACATGAGAATTAAGGGACAGAAGTTTAGGGGTAACATGAGGGGGAGCTTCTTTACTCAGAGAGTGGTGGCTGTGTGGAATGATCTTCCAGCAGAAGTGGTGGAGGCAGGATCGATTTTAACATTTAAAAGTAAAGTGGATCGGTATATGGACGGGAAGGGAATGGAGGGGTATGGTCTGAGTGCAGGTAGATGGGACTAGGGGAAAATAAATGGTCGGCACGGACTGGAAGGGCTGAGAAGGCCTGTTTCCGTGCTGTAATTGTTATATGGTTATATGGTTAAATGTTATTCCCTTATCATGTATCAGTGCACTGTAAATGGCTCGATTGTAATCATGTATTGTCTTTCTGCCGACTGGTTAGCACGCAACAAAAGCTTTTCACTGTACCTCGCTACACGTGACAATAAACTAAACTGGACCCTTGGAAAAAACGGAACCATAATATAAACTGCGAAGGTGAAAAACTTTGATTATTGCCATCGGGAGGCGAAGGGTAACTATCCTCACCGCAAGCTGACTGGCCCACTGTTCCACCGGCAGTTTGTTTCTTGCTCCAGATTCCATCAGCAGTCTCTTGTGTCTCCATACGCCATTCAAGAGTTTCAAAACTGTTTCAAAATTAATCCGTGCCTTGAGGTTTCGCCAAATGTTCTCCACTGGAAATGCTGTTCAGTCATGAGGTGACAGAGTTCATGTGTTCTAGCAGCAAAAAATAGGCCATTCGGCCCATCAAGTCCACTCCAATCATGGCTGATATATCTTTCCCTCCCAACCCCATTCTCCTGCCTTCTCCCCATAACCTCTGACACCCGTACTAATCAAGAATCTGCCAATCTCTGCCAAGGTCTTTAAAATGATGAAAGGGATAGACAGAGTTGACGTGGATAAGCTTTTCCCATTGAGGGTAGGGAAGATTCAAACAAGAGGGCATGACATGAGAATTAAGGGACAGAAGTTTAGGGGTAACATGAGGGGGAACTTCTTTACTCAGAGAGTGGTGGCTGTGTGGAATGAGCTTCCAGCAGAAGTGGTGGAGGCAGGATCGATTTTAACATTTAAAAGTAAAGTGGATAGGTATATGGATGGGAAGGGAATGGAGGGGTATGGTCTGAGTGCAGATAGATGGGACTAGGGGAAAATAAATGGTCGGCACGGACTGGAAGGGCTGAGAAGGCCTGTTTCCCTGCTGTAATTGTTATATGCTTATAGGGTTAAATAATATCCAATGACATGGGCTCCACTGCCGTCACCGGGCAATAAATTCCACAGATTCACCAGCCTCTGACTAAAGAAATTCTTCCTAATCCCTTTACAAAAGGAACGCCCTTTAATTCCGAGGCTGTGCCCTCTTGTCCTGGACTCTCCCACTAGTGGAAACATCCTCTCCACATCCACTCTATCCAGGCCTGGATGTCGTGTGAAATGTTGGTGTGAGCTGGGCCGGGCCCTCATTGTATCCAGTACATTAGCAGCCTCTGTATGAGTTGCGTACAAGACCTTTCACATAGGCACAGCCAGATAGAAAGTCCGAGTCATCCATGGAGGACATCCATGTGAAATGAGCTTTGATGTATTTCTCACAGGTATTTTTGATATTTGCGGTTGCATATCTGCAGCCGAATGTACTAGTCCCCTCCCTCCCCCACCCTAGTTGTCGTCCTAGTTAAGGGCCTGTCCCACATGGGCGTCATATGCAGGTGGCGTGCGAGGATTTTGAGAATCCCAAAATTCTGGAGAGACTGCCTACGCCACCGTGTCTCGCCACGCACCATCCATGCGCCGTGACGCGTAAATAACGCCCATGTCCTACTGAATTCCTCTGTATCGCCCGTTATCACCTTCTCCACGGCCAACAATGGACCTTTGTGGGCTCCTTCTTTCCTTGATCATCGTTGCTGGCTTTGATATGTCCTTTTGCACACCTTTCGTCTGTTCGTTCTTTGGTCCTTTTCATATCTCCACCATTTCCCTCTCCCCAGACTGTCACCGAAGAAAGGTCTCGACCCAAAACGTCACCTATTCCTTGATCTCCAGAGATGCTGCCTGGCCCGCTGAGTTACTCCAGCCTTTTGTGTCTTATGTATGAATTTATTAACAGCCCACTTTCCGCACACAGATTGCCAGCTAGCTTCTTTAACGGTTTCCTTACATAACACACAGACGGTGGCTTTATGTGTTTGACAACATCTTCACGTTCAATAAACTCCAGACATTCATCTAGGAGACTCAATAACAGTGACTGAAAAGCCAAAAATCTACAGATGCTGAAAATCTGAAGTAATGGTTGACGTCACAAAATGGTGGAGTAAATGCTGGCAGCATCTCCGTGGAGAAGGAATGGGCGGATTTCGGGTCGAGACCCTTCTTCAAACCCGAAACGTCATCCGTTCCTTCTCTCCAGAGATGCTGCCTCTTCCGCTAAGTTACTCCAGCGTTTCGTGTCTATCGTCGGTTTAAACCAGCATCTGCAGTTCCTTCCCACACGTAATGGTGGAACAACTCGGCATGTCAGGCAGCATCTGCGGAGCAAGAAACAGAGGGTTTAATTATAGAGCCAAAATGTAGACAGAGGACTGCAGATGCTGATCTATGCCAAAGAGAGACACAGAGTGCTGGAGTAACACAGCGTGCCAGGCAGCATCTCTGGAGAAAATGGATGGAGGACGTTTCGGGTCGAGACCCTTCCTCAGAAGAAAGGTCTCGACCAGAAATGTCACCCATTCCTTCTATGCAGAGATGTTGCTTGACCCACTGAGTTACTCTGTGTCGCCCTGCTTGTGAATGTTGGCTCGGGAAGGGTGATAAGAGGGGGATATTCATGGCGGGCTGAGGAACTGTTTAAACGTCCATGGAGGGGAGGAAGGAGGAATGAGGGAGGGGAGCGGAGTGTAGATAGATGGTACTTAAAATTAGAGAATTCATCATTCATACCGCTGGGTTGGAGGCTGCCCAAGCGAAATATGAGGAGTAGTTTTAGACAACAGACAATAGACAATAGGTGCAGGAGTCGGCCATTCGGCCCTTCGAGCCAGCACCGCCATACACTGTGATCATGGCTGATCATCCCCAATCAGTACCCCGTTCCTGCCTTCTCCCCATATCCCCTGACTCCGCTATCTTTAAGAGCCCTATCCAGCTCTCTCTTGAAAGCATCCAGAGAACCGGCCTCCACCACCCTCTGAGGCAGAGAATTCCACAGACTTACAACCCAATGTGTGAAAAAGTGTTTCTTCGTCTCTGTTCTAAATGGCTTACCCCTTATTCTTAAATTGTGGCCCCTGGTTCTGGACTCCCCCAACATTGGGAACATGTTTTCTGCCTCCAGCGTGTCCAATCCCTTAATGATCTTATATGTTTCAATAAGTTCTCCTCTCATCCTTCTAAACTCCAAAGTATACAAGACCAGCCGCTCCATTCTCTCAGCATTTGACAGTCCCGCCATCTGGGAATTAACCTTGTAAACCTACGCTGCACTCCCTCCATAACAAGAATGTCCTTCCTCAAATTAGGGGACCAAAGCTACACACAATACTCCAGGTATGGCCGCACCAGGGCCCTGTACAACTGCAGAAGGACCTCTTGTTATAAAGGCAAACATGCCATTCGCTTTCTTCACTGCTTGCTGTACCTGCATGCTTACTTTCATTGACTGATGAACGAGGACCCTCAGATCCCGTTGTACTTCCCCTTTTCCCAACTTCACAAGGTTAATTCCCGGGATATGGGGAGAAGGCAGGAACGGTGTACTGATTGTGGATGGTCAGCCATGATTGCATTGAATGGCGGTGCTGGCTGGAAGGGCCGAATGGCCTACTGCACCTATTGTCTATTGTCTATTTAATGTTCTTCATTCAGCTGTTGCCCAGGCACTTAGCGTCCTTCTGTCAGCCGGGCGCTCCTTGCCATTGTTTTAAGAGTGCTTGAAACCGTCCAAGAAGCCTATTTGATTTTTGGAACAGCAATGTAGGTGATCGGTGGAATGGGCCTTCAGGCTGTGGATGATGTTGTCAGCTTATTGTGAGGAGACTGCAGCGTGATTTATGAATTTCATTCAGCTCGGAGCTGCCTGGCGACGCGATTATCATTTCATCCCGTGCCTTTGTGTGTTTTTCCCATTCATTTCCAGGTCTTCGGGACCAGGTAGAATTCATATGTTTTGTTGTGTAGGCCTTAGACATTAGTTTAGAGATGCGGCGCGGATACAGGCCGACCAGCGGCCACCCCCTACACTAGCACCACCCTACAGACTGGGGACAAGCTACCACGTCCTGAAGCCAATTGACCTACAAACCTGAGTCGGACACAAAATGCTGGAGGAACTCAGCGGGTGAGGCAGCATCTCTGGGGGGAAGGAATGGGCGATGTTTCGGAAACGTCACCCATTCCTTCTCTCCATAGATGCTGCCTCATCCGCTGGGTTACTCCGGAATGTTGTGTCTTACCTTCGATTTTGCCAGCATCTGCAGTTCTTTCTCAAAACAAACCTGCACGGCTTTGGAGTGTGGGAGGAAACCGGGGCACCCGGAGAAAACCCACGCAGTCACAGGGGAGAACGTACAAACTCCGTACAGGCAGCACCTGTGGTCAGGATCGTACCCAGGTCTCTGGCGCTGTGAGGCAGCAACTCTACCACCATGCCGTTAATGTAGAGATGCCCTCGGCCACGCCAACCATAGAGCTCGTCCAAAGCTTGCAGTACATTGCCAATGAGTTGTGTCTGTCAGTTTGTCCAAGTTCAAGGCCGTGGCCGTTGAGATACTCATTGCGAGCTGGGACATTGCTCATTCAACATCTCTGCGGCCCTCATTCTTCACAAAGGGTGTGAACAGAGTGGCAATAGTCTGGAGGTCTTCAACATTGAAACATATAAGATTGTTAAGGGTTTGGACACGCGAGAGGCAGCAAACATGTTCCGAATGTTGGGTGAGTCCAGAACCAGGGACCACAGTTTAAGAATAAGGGGTAAGCCATTTGGAAAGGAGACGAGGAAATACTTTTTCTCCCAGAGTGCGGTGAGTCTGTGGACTTCTCTGCCTCAGAGGGCGGTGGAGGCAGATTCTCTAGATGCTTTCAAGAGAGAGCTAGATAGGGCTCTTAAAGATAGCGGAGTCAGGGGATATTGGGGAGAAGGCAGGAACGGGGAACTGATTGGTGATGATCAGCCATGATCACATTGAATGGCGGTGCTGGCTCAAAGGGCCGAATGGCCTACTCCTGCACCTGGTGTCTATTGTCTATGAGAGAGGAGGACGCAAATCGCTGGAGGCTGGTGACCCTTTGGGGCGGCTGGTAGAGCCACTGCCTCACAGCACCAGAGACCCAGGTTCAATCCGGACCTCGGGTGCCCTCCGTGTGGAGTTTGCACGTACCTCCTTGTGGTTGTGTAGATTTTCTCCGGGTGCTGCGGTTTCCTCCCACATCCTAAAGACGTGCGGGTTTGTAGGTCAATTGGCCCTAGTGTGGGTGGGATAGTGGGACAACAAAGAACTAGTGTGATCGGGTGATGGATGGTCAGCACTTGTTATAATTAAATGTTACAAAAGAATGTATTTGTTAAAAAGGCCTTTGTCGGGTAACTGCACCTGTAAATGGAATGAAAGAATGAGGAAACATGATCTTTATCTGTAACTTTCATCGACCTCTTTCAATGTCTCTTGGAGTGACACTAAAATGAGTTTTCAGCAAACCACATTAAGAAGATCTGGGGATAAATATAACATGACCAAACACTAGTTGTTCCTTCTCCCCGAACCCCGTCCGGCAGAAGGTACAGAAGCTTGAAAGCGCGCACCACCAGACTCAGGAACGGCTTCTTCTCCTAGAGTCATAGAGTGATACAGTGTGGAATCAGGCACTTCGGCCCAACTTGCCCACACCGGCCAACATGTCCCATCTACACTAGTCCAACCCATCCCTCCACATCCCACCAAAACCTGTCCTATCCATGTACCTGTCTAACTTTTTTAATACATTGGGATAGTCCCAGCCTCAACTACCTCCTCTGGCAGCTTGTTCCACACACCCACCACCCTTTGTGTGAAAAGGTTATCCTTCGGATTCCTATTCGATCTTTTCCCCTTCACCTTGAACCTATGTCCTCTGGTCCTTGATTCACCTACTCTGGGCAAGAGACTCTGTGCATCTACCCGATCTATTCCTCTAATATCGGACTTCAGAATGGTCCTTTCGTGAGCTAGGTTCTGTCTGCTTCACCTCTACCCCATTGCGGACGTTGGACATTGTCTCTGGAACTGATGCGCTACAATGCTGGGAACTATATTCTGCTCTCTGTGTCTTCCCCTTTGCTCTACATATTGTACGAGTTTGAGTTGATTGTATTTATACGTATGTTATTATCTGATCTGATTAAGTAGCATGCAAAATAAAGCTATTCTCTGTACCTCAGTACACGTAAACCTAAACATCAACCATTATACTGCACAGCAGACAATAACATCTCTTAGAGACAATAGACAATGGGTGCAGGAGTAGGCCATTCGGCCCTTCGAGCCAGTACCACCATTCAATGTAATCATGGCTGATCATCCACAATCAGTACCCCGTTCCTACCTTCACCCCCTATCCCCTGACTCCGCTATCTTGAAGAGCCCTATCTAGTTCTATCTTGAAAGCATCCAGCTTCCCTCTGAGGCAGAGAATTCCACAGACTCACCACTCTCTGTGTGAAAAAGTGTCCATTCTAAATGGCCCTGGTTCTGGACTCCCCCAACATCGGGAACATGTTTCCTGCCTCTAGCGTGTCCAAACCCTTAATATACTTATATGTTTCAATAAGATCCCCTCTCATCCTTCTAAACTCCAGAGTGTACAAGCCCAGCCGCTCCAAATTGGACTCCAAAGTAACCATTGACCTGAATTAATGCCAAAAACAGTTGCAGGTGATGGGAGAAATTAGTGGGGGGGGGGGGGGGGGGGGGGGGATGAGATTACTGTATGAGCTGGCACAGACTTTGGGCCAAATGCCTCCAATATCATCCAAATTAGAAAAAGACACAAAGTGCTGGAGTAACTCAGCAGGTTAGGCAGCGTGTCTGGAGAACATGGATAGGTGACGTTTTGGGTCAGGACCCTTCTTCATGCCAAAAATGTCACCTACCTATGTTCTCCAGAGATGAATAGCTGAATTGCTCCAGCACATTGTGTCTTTTTTTTTGTAAACCGGCATCTGCGGTTCCTTGCGTCTTGATCTGAAATAGAAACACACGTTCTGCCTTTCCTGTGAGAGAATTGTTTGGCCATCTTAAGAGCGATGGCCAGCCATGAGTGATCACTGCACAGGCAGCAGTTAGCGTGGCAGGTGGGAAATGGCTGTCAGTGGGCCAGGCCACCGTCGCCCAGGAACCCGAGACGTCACCGCTGTCATCTTGTAATTGTCACCGCACGGAGGCGGGGGATTGAAGCTGGGAGATGGATGTGGCCTCTGGTCAGCTGGCCCGACATGCGGTGTTACCAGTCTGCTTCTGCTGCAATTAGCCCACGAGACAGGGATGCTCTTCCAAGCTATTTCTGCCTGGCAGTGATGCAGTCTGTTTGTTTTCTTATTGCCATTCAGGCAAGCCTTGAGGGCCTGTCCCACTTGCCCGTTGTTTGTGCCTCATTTACGCGTCAAATGTAAAATCAGTCGACGCGTCGTGATGCGCGACGCCGCGCGCAAATCACGCGCCATCACGCGTCAGTACAGCCGTCTGATGTGCGTAACATCATTAAAATACCCTGCGGCACGCAGCAGGACATTGCCGCGAGGACGTTGACGCACGGTGACGTAACCATGTGTCACCATGCACACACGTGAGACGTTGGGACGCCAGCGTATGACGCCAATGCGTCAGCGTGCGACGCCAATGCGCCAGCGTGCGTACCCAATGCGTCAGCGTGCTTACCCAATGCATCAGCGTCCACACGCGATACGTCACGCAGGTGGCGCGCGAGAATTGTGTTCCTGTACTAAATCCTGGAGCGCCGCGCGATACCGCGCACCACCGCATACAGTTCCACGCCTCACCACGCTCAACACATGCACACACCACACGTCACAACCCATCGACCTCATTTACATTTAACGCGTAAATGAGGCGCTAATAACGGCCAAGTGGGACAGGCCCTTCAGGACATCGAAGGTGGAACAGCGCCTGCAGCACAGGAGCAGAAGATGGACACAAAGTGCTCGAGTAACTCAGCGGCTCAGGCAGCATCTCTGGAGAAAGTGGATGGGTAGACGTTTCAGGTCTGGCCCTGAAGCCTAAAATCTAAAGAAGAGTCCTGACCTGAAACATCGCCCATCCTTTAGCTCCAGAGATGCTGCCTGACCCGCTGAGTTACTCCGACATTTTGTGTTTATCTTTGGTACAAACCAGCATCTGCAGTTCTTTGTCCATGCCAAACATGTTACCAAGGGTATGGACACACTAGAGGCGGGAAACATATTCCCGATGTTGGGGGAGTCCAGAACCAGGGGCCACAGTTTAAGAATAAGGAGTAAGCCATTTAGAACGGAGACGAGGAAACACTTTTTCTCACAGAGAGCGGTGAGTCTGTGGAATTCTCTGCCTCAGAGGGCGGTGGAGGCCGGTTCTCTGGATGCTTTCAAGAGAGAGCTGGATAGGGCTCTTCAAGATAGCGGAGTCAGGGGATATGGGGAGAAGGCGGGAACGGGGTATTGATTGGGGATGATCAGCCATGATCGGGTTGAATGGCGGTGCTGGCTCGAAGGGCCGAATGCCCTACTCCTGCACCTATTGTCTATTGTCTATTGTCCATCAGTTAAACTAATCTCCTCTGCCTGTATATTATGCCTATCCCTCCATTCCCTGCATATCCATGCGCCTATCTAAGAACCTCTTAAACGCCACTATCGTATCTGCCTCCACCGCCACCCCTGGCAGTGTGTTCCAGGCACCCGCCACCCTCTGTTTATAAAGCCACCCCCATACATCTTCTTTATACTTTGTCCTCACATCTTAAAGCTGTGGCCTCTAGTCTTGGACATTTCCAACCTGTGGAGAGAGGTTCTGACTGTCTACCCTATCTACCCCAAGCCTTGCTGCATTTTATCGGGCACGCAGCAATTAGCACATAGTTTAGGTTTGGATTTGAGGTACAGTGAAAAGCTTTGTATTGCTTTTATTTTAGTTTAGTTTAGAGATTCGGCGCGGCAACAGGCCCTTCGGCCCACCGAGTCAGCGCCCACCAGCGATCCCCGCACGTTAACACTACCCTACGCACACTCTGGGGACAATTTTATATTCACACCAAGCCAATCAACCTACAAACCTGTACGTCTTTGGAGTGTGGGAGGAAACCGAAGTTCTCAGGGAAAACCCACGCAGGTCACAGGGAGAACGTACAAACTCCACATTTCATCCAAACCACCCATGCTGTTGCCACACTGTCACTGGGCAAGTCTGAAGAAGGGCCTCGACCCGAAACGTCACCTTTTCCTTCGCTCCGTAGGTGCTGCCTCACCCGCTGAGTTTCTCCAGCATTTTTTATCTACCTTCGATTTCTCCAGCATCTGCAGTTCCTTCTTGAGCTCTGGCCAATCCTGCTGTTCCGTCTCCAGACCTGGTTTTACAGGTTGTCACCTTCAATGTATTCATCTGGAACATCTTCAGCACCTGAAGGCATTGTCACATGATTGATTGCTCCTGTAAACCAAATGCAAAGAGCTGTGATAACACTGCGGCCTCAGGCTGGGCAAAGAGTTCGGAGTAGCCAAGCGCTATCATGCTATCATGTGACATAACCATCTGAGCCTCAACATATCTTCCCCCCCCCCCAAGCCAGCCGAGACTAGATACAACATGCTGCAGTAACTCAACAGGTCGGGCATCTCTGGAGAGAGAGACTGGAGACTGGACACTTCCGCTTGGCCCAAACACTTTAACTCCCCCTCCCATTCCCATACTGGCTGAAGAAGGGTCTCGACCCGAAGCGTCACACATTCCTTCTCTCTAGAGATGCTGCCTGTCCCGTTGTGTTACTCCAGCAATTTGTGCCTATACGGGACTGGGCCTCCCCAACATAACCAGATCGTCTGAGTGGTGGGTCTCTGGAACTCTCTGCCACAGAGGGTAGTTGAGGCCAGTTCATTGGCTATATGTAAGAGGGAGTTAGATGTTGCCCTTGTGGCTAAGGGGATCAGAGGGTATGGAGAGAAGGCAGGTACGGGATACTGAGTTGGATGATCAGCCATGATCATATTGAATGGCGGTGCAGGCTCGAAGGGCCGAATGGCCTACTCCTGCACCTAATTTCTATGTTTCTATGTTTTAATAATACTTTTTAGAATAGTTACTGACGGTGATGAACGTACATGTTCATAAGTTCCAGGAGCAAAATTAGGCCATTCGGCCCATCAAGTCTACTCCGCCATTCAATCATGGCTGATCTATCCTTCCCTATCAACCCCATTCTCCTGCCTTCTCCCCATAACCCCTGACACCCGCACTAATCAAGAATCTTGTCAATCTGCAACTTAAAAATACCCATTGACTTGGCCTCCACTGCTGCCTGTGGCAAAGAATCCCACAGATTCACCACCCTCTGACTAATGGGCCTGTCCCGACATGGTGATTTTTTTAGGCGACTAGGCTGTTGCCATATGGTCGCCGTTGTGTCGCCTGTATGGTCGTGTGTTGTCTCCTCAATCGCGCAAAGAGTCGTAACGTCTTTTTGGCCGCCGCAATATTTTCAACATGTTGAAAAATGTTCGCCGACAGTGTGTTTGACAGATGTGAGCGAATCTTGACTTCTCCTTGGCAGGTGCTGTGGCAGGTTGTTGCCAGGTTAACGCCGTTTGTCACCAGGATGAGGTAGGTTGTCGCCCCGGTGCTGACGTCGGCGAATTCCATTGGCGACTGCCTACGTCAACCGGCGACAGGTACCGGCGACTGGATTGTCTTGCCTGGTCGTAGCTTGTCGCGGGTGGACGGCGGTTGTCGTAGGTGTGGTCGTAGGTGGACGTCCTAACGGGCTGGCGGCTGTCGGTCGCTAGCCGTAGCTGGACGTCGGCTAGGAGGTAGGTTGTCGAAGAGATTGTCGTAAGTGGGGGGGGTCAAGTCGCCGGGTTTTTGGCGACCTGCTGCGACCATGACAGTCGCCGAAAAAATCGCCTAAGTGCGACAGGCCCATTAAGACGGAAGAAAATCTACGTACCCACCGTGTGGATTCCACTTTGTATGCACTGATTGTGCCAAACAGTTGTGACCAGGATTTTTATTCTGCATGTAAAGGGTTTCTATGCGTTATGGATGACCTTTAACCTTTAGAGATACAGCGTAGAAACGTAGAAAAATAGGTGCAGGAGTCGGCCATTTGGCCCTTCGAGCCAGCTCCCCAATTCAATGTGGCTGATCATCTAAAATCAGTACCCCTGTACCCACAGCATCCATAGCGTGGAAACAGGCCCTTCGGCCCACCGAGTCCATGCCGACCAGCCGTCACCCCGGACACCAGCACTATCCTGCACACTCGGGGAAAATGTACAATTAAACAGAAGGCAATTAACCTTCAAGCTTGTACGTCTGTGGAGTGTGGGAGGATGCCAGGTCGCCGGGGGTCACAGGGCGAGCTTACAAATTCCCGTACCGACAGCACCCGTGGTCAGGATGTAACACCGGCCTCCGGCACTGTAAGGCAGCAACTCTACCGCTGCTAGACAAATGTGCTGGGGAAACTCAGCGGGTGCAGCAGCATCTATGAAGCGAAGGATTAGGCAACGTTTCGGGCCGAAACCCTTCTTCAGCCTGATGTAAAACTGTCTCCGGAGGGAGGAGGAGAACTCTACCGCTGCGCCACGCATTCACAGAAAATCCCAAATTCTGAAACGGGAGGTGGAGTTTAACGCGAGGGGTTTTGCGGGTAAGTGGGCTCCCTGGAAGACACTTTGCATCAATGACGTGCAGGGGGATCTTGGGCTCCAGGTCCATAGCTCCCTGACAGTGGCAAGTACATGGAGTGGTGGAGAAGTACGGTATGCTCACCTGCATTGGTCCGGGCACTGAGTATAAGAGTCAGCAAGTCACGATGCATGTTTATAGCACTTTGGCCAGGCCTCAGTTGGGGTATTGCCTGTAGTTCTGGTCGCCCCCATTACAGCAGGCAGGATGTTGAGGCTGTGGAGAGGGTGCAGCAGAGGTTTACTAGGAAGCTGCCGGCGTCGGCTGGTATTGGCTGCAAAGGGAGAGGTTGGACAAACGTGATTGCTTTTTGCCTGGAGCGTCAGAGGGCTGAGGGGAGACCTGATAGAAGTTTATACAACTATGATTGGGGTGACAGTCAGACCCTGTTCTTCCCAGGGTGATAGTATCAATCATTAGAGAGCACAGCGTTGAGGTGAGATCCTCTGATCAGTCCCAAAAATGATGGCGTGGAATTTTATAAACAGCACGGTGGCTCAGCGGTAGAGCTGCTGCCTCACAGCGCCAGTGACCCGGGTTCGACCCCGACTACGGGCGCCGTCTTTGTACGGAGTTTGTACGTTCGCCCCGCCTGGGTTTTCTTCGGGATCTTCAGTTTCCTACCACACTCCAAAGATGTGCAGGTTGGTAGGTTAATTGGCTCGGTTGTAAATGTAAAAATTGTCCCTAGTGTGTGTGGGATAGTGTTAATGGCCTGTCCCACCGTACGAGTCATCCCGACTATTTTTCTACTCGTGGACATTTTTAATCATGCTAAAAAAATTACCTGATGCGCCGAGTACCTACGGCCAGCATAACGAGCCGCTGCGAAACCTCCACAAACTCCTACGGCCTCCCACGGACTCGTTACGAACATTCTGCGAGTTCGAATCAGGGGATAACTCGGGGGAATTTGCGAATTACCTCGTACAGTGGGACAGGCCCTTTAATGTGCGGGGATCGCTGGTCAGCGCGGACCCGGTGGGCCGAAGGGCCTGTTTCCACGTTGCATCTGTGATCTTTATCGGCCTTTATTCTTTGGAGCGCAGAAGGTTAAGGGGGGACCTGATTGAGGTCTTTAAAATGATGAAATGGATAGACAGAGTTGACTTGGATAAGCTTTTCCCACTGAGGGCAGGGAAGATTGAAACAAGAGGGCATGACATGAGAATTAAGGGACAGAAGTTTAGGGGTAACGTGAGAGGGATCTTCTTTACTCAGAGAGTGGTGGCTGTGTGGAATGATCTTCCTGCAGAAGTGGTGGAGGCAGGATCGATTTTAACATTTAAAAGTAAAGTGGATAGGTATATGGACGGGAAGGGAATGGAGGGGTATGGTCTGAGTGCAGGTAGATGGGACTAGGGGAAAATAAATGGTCGGCACGGACTGGAAGGGCCGAGAAGGCCTGTTTCCGTGCTGTAATTGTTATATGGTTATCTGTAAACTAAACTAAACAGTGGGACTAATGCGACAAAATGCAAGGGGATTGTGCACTGGGGTGAACTGCACCAGTTTATGTCTACCGACTGTGAAAAGCAGCTGCAACCATTAACGATGGCTCTGCATTCTGCAAATAAATAAAGAAGAAATATAATCTCTTAATGTGAACAGAGGGACCTCTGGCTGCATTGTTCCAGAAGAAAGGCTCACTTTTTCCAGTGCTGTCACGAAACTCGGCTAAGCCTTGCTCAAACATCGCCTCTAATCGGGAATAATGCTGGTTGTATTCATGCTAAAAGTCCCCAAGCAACCGGCAGCTTGCACACCCAGTGTGTGTGTGTGTGCTCTTGATCTCACTCAGTCAGTCTGACATCGCCTGCTAGCCATTACAAGCCCGATTACACCACCAGGAACTAATCCAGAACTGAACAAGCTTCACGAACGCACAAAATAAAAGTGCAGCAAGGAGCTGCAGGTGTTCAACAAGGAACTGCAGATGCTGGAAAATCGAAGGTAGATAAAAGTGCTGGAGAAACTCAGTGGGTGAGGCAGCATCTATGGAGCGAAGGAAATCGGCAACGTTCCGGGCCGAAACCCTTCTTCAGACTGATCCAGGGTGGGGGAGAGCTCCCCTACCCAACTCTCCCTCAGCCCTCTGGCTCCTCCTCTTCCTTTCTTCTTCCCGCCTCCCCACCCTCCATCAGTCTGAAGAAGGGTTTCGGCCCGAAACGTTGCCTGTTTCCTTCGATCCACAGATGCTGCCGCACCCGCTGAGTTTCTCCAGCACTTTTGTCTACCAAGGAACTGCCAGATGCTGGTTTACACCGAAGACAGGCCCAAAATGCTGGAGTAACTCTGCGGGTTCAGGCAGCATCTCTGGAGAAAAGGAATAACATATGACGAGCATTTGACGGCACTGGGCCAGTACTCGCTGGAGTTTAGAAGAATGAGGGGGGGGACCTCATTGAAACGTACCGAATATTGAATGGCTTGGATAGAGTGGATGTGGAGAGGATGTTTCCACTAGTGGGAGAGTTTAGGACTAGAGGTCACAGCCTCAGAATTAAAGGACGTTCCCTTCAGGAAGAAGATGTGGAGGAATTTCTTTATTCAGAGGGTGGTGACTGTGTTGAAGTTTTTGATTAGTACGGGTGTCAGGTGTTACGGGGAAAAAGCCAGGAGAATGGGGTTAGGAGGGAGAGATAGATCAGCCATGATTGAATAGCAGAGCAGACTTGATTGGCTGAATGGCCTAATTCTACTCACGTAATTCACGTATGACATTATGAATAGGTGACGTTTCGGGCCAAGACCCTTCTTCAGACTGAGAGTCTGGAGCGAGGAAAACGAGAGATATGAAAAGGTGCAGAGGAATCAATGAATGAAGAGGATAAATCAAAGCCCACAACGATGATCAAGGAAAGGTGGAGCCCACAATGGTCCATTGTTGGCTATGCAGAAGGTGATGACGAGTGGATGCAAACGGTGCAACTCAACTGGACGGCAATGACACAAGTCGGGCGACCAGGGTGGGGGAGGGGAGGGGATGGAATGCAAGGGTGACTTGTAATGAGAGAAATCAAAATTCATTCTGCTGAGCAGTAAGCAATCAAGGTTCAATTCTGCAGATGTTTCAGCATCTGGAAGGGATGCAGCACAAGGTGACATTTGGGAGCCAAGCCCACTGAAGGCTTGGATAAGTAAAGGGCCTGTCCCACTTGGGCAACCAAATCCCCGAGTTCTGGCGAGTTTGCCCTCGACTCATACTCGCAGCATGGTCGACACGAGGTCGTAGGAGGTCTTCGCAACTCTCCTTCATGCTCGAGAGTGGTCTCCGCGTGCTCGAGGCCTCAAGTAGGTCGCGGCGTTTTTTTTCAGTATGTTAAAGAATGCTCGCGAGTAAAAAAAAGGTCACCAGCAGTGCTAATAGACACAAAATGCTTTTGGAGAAAATGAATGGGTGGCATTTCGGGTCGAGACCCTTCTACAGACCAGAAACGTCACTCATTCCTTCTCTCCAGAGATGCTGCCTGTCCCGCTGAGTTGCTCCACAGCTTTTTGCATCTACCTTCGGCGCAAACCAGCGTCTGCAATTCCTTCCTACGCATCTCTACCAGCAGTGCTACCCGTTGCCCACGGGAGGGGGGGGGGGGGGGGGGGGGTTTGGCGAATATGTAGCAATGTTACAAAATTTTGAGATTTTAAAAATCAAGTCTGCAATTTATCCCCTTCAGATAAAGCATAAAAAGAAGTTTAATTTGACACCTAATTCACTTTCATATCTTCAGTATTAAGAAAGTTATGACCATTTTCATACTCGGAAATTAGCATCTTGTTCCCCATTCCTTTCAATTGACTTAACTCAAAAGCTGTGATCTGGAACAGTTAAAAGCCCATAACTTTCTTAAAAATTAAGAGAACTCAATGAAATTTTCAGTTATTGTAGATTGAAGCATTCTGAAACAAATATGAAACAATCTTACTTGGATGACCTGAAATTAAAGCATATAATTAGTTAGTTATCTAATTGTAGCTAATTACAAAATTCAATGAGTAGATCTAAACATCTATCCATTTCTTAAGAAAAGATAAACTTTTTTTAAATTGCCTAAGTGTCCAAATAATGTTCACACAATAATCCACAATATAACATAATTTTTAAATCTCATTTTCATGAATTTCTGGGCCAAATGAAAGGAATTTAGTGTTTAATGCCTGTAAATTAATGGCCATTTAAATCAACTAGCGAGTGGGTTTTAGTGGAATGCGGTGGATTGGAGCGTTGCGGTTAGCGGTGAAGTCAGGAGGAAAAATACTGTTTGTTCATACATTTTTTTGGACCCCATTTCGCAACATGAAAATGTTATTAAAGCCTCCCGAGAAACCAACTTTTAATATAAAAATAAACTATTTACCTTTTTTTCTCCCCTTTCGGTTGTCGGCGCTCACGGCTGTTGAAGGTGATTTTTAAATTACTCTAGTTAATAAATAATTTAGAGTAATTTAAAAATAACTTCATTCATGAAATGTCGGAGCGATTTTTCTTCCACAACGAAATCGCCCGGCATGGATCGATTTTCCCTGCCTGTGGAAAAACGGCACTTTAAGCCCGCCCCCCTCTGAAAGTCGCCAAAGTCGACCACACGGGGAGCGGCAGAACTGCAGCGCTGCTCAAGGTACGTTTTGTAACATACCTAGAATATGTGTGTGGCGTGGGGAGCAAGGTTGAATCTTCCCAGACCAGGCCAGGCCAGGCCAGGCCAGAACAGACCAGGCCAGATCAGGCCAGCATCCTGCCGGGCCACCGCCACACAGTGTATGAAGCCACCCCGCTACCAGGCTGCCCGAGAGTCAGAGCAGTGGCCGAGCCGCTAGGCCATTAGGGGGAGCTCAGAGGATGAATGAATGAATGAATGAATAGGTTTATTGGCCAAGTATTCACATACAAGGAATTTGCCTTGGTGTGCCGCCCGCAAGTGACAACACGACATCCAGTGACAGTTAGGAATGACACATAAAACGTTAAACATTAATAATAAAACATTTTATTATAGGGTGGCTTTGCAGTCTCCCCTCCCTGCTGCTGCCCTCGGCCTGTGCCCACAGCCTCTCTCATTCCCTCGTCCGTGAAGTGGAGAGAGGGCCCAACTCCTGCCCCTGGACATTCCTTGCTCACCGGAAGCTCCAACATGGGGGGGGGGGGGGGGAGGCAGACGCTCCTGAGTAGCCGTCTCCGGGCAGCGGTTGCTAATGCCAACAGCCCGCTGTTTGCCTGCACTGCTCCCTGTTTGTTTTATATACAGAGGCAAACTTCAGGCGACGAGAAACAAGGCAGCAGAGAGCCAGGCAGCAAGACTCCTTCCTTCCCACTGAACACTGCCCTGTGGCGCTCTTAATCTCAGGACACTGGTAAATAGGGGCAGGAGTAGGCCATTCGGCCCATCAATCCCTGCCCCGCCCCTGATCTCCTCCCCTCTCTCGCCCCTTTAATTCCCCGAGTCATACAGTGTGGAAACAGGCCTGATTTGCCAACAATGTCCCAGCTACCCTCGTCCCACCTGCCCACGTTTGGCCCATATCCCTCCAAACCTGCCCTCTCCAAGCACCTGTCTAACTGTTTCTCAAACACTGGGATAGCCCCAGCCTCAATGGCCTCCTCTGGCAGCTTGTTCCATTCACCCACCACCCTTTGTGTGAAAATGTTACCTCCTCAGGTTCCTGGTGAGGTGCAGTGAAGAATTGATTCCTATTCAATCTTTTCCCCCTCGCCATAAACCTATCTTAGAGAAAGGTAATTACTTCCTCTTTAAATACTCTCAGTGATCCAGCCTCCCGACGTTTTTCCCCTGATGATTTTATACACCTCTATAAGATCGCCCCTCAGCCTGCCTTCCACGAATAGAGTCCTAGCCTGCCCAGGGCCTCTCCATGTAGCTCAGGCCCTCTGGTCCTGGCAACTTCCTTGTAAATCACAGACCAAGTGCTGGAAGTTAGCATTATAGTGAGTCAGTAGTCAATAGGCGCAGGAGTAGGCCATTCGGCCGTTCGAGCCAGCACCGCCATTCTATGTGATCATGGCTGATCATCCACAATCAGTACCCCCCGTTCCTGCCATCTCCCCATATCGCTTGACTCCGCTATCTTTAAGATTGCCCTATCTAACTCTCTCTTGAAAGCATCCAGAGAACCGGTTGTTCTTTCTCAATCAGCTGGGTCACATCGGGCTAAGTGTCCCCCCGGTGAGGTGTACACTGTGAAAAACTTAGATAGAGTGGATGTGGAGAGGATGTTTCCACTAGTGGGAGAGTCTCAGACCAGAGGTCACAGCCTCAGAATTAAAGGACGTACCTTCAGGAAGATGAGGAGGAATTTCTTCAGTCAGAGGGTGGTGAATCTGTAGAAAATCTTTTCCACAGAGGGCTGTGGAGGCCAAGTCCGTGGATATTTTTAAGGCGGAGATAGATAGATTCTTGATTAGTACGGGTGTCAAGGGTTATGGGGAGAAGGCAGGAGGAAGAGATAGATCAGCCATAATGGGCCAAATGGCCTAATTCTGATCCTATCAGTTATGAATCTTATGAATCTTATAAATACTAATTACATAATGGTCCAAACATTTTATCTCTGTTTGGCTTTGTTGTTACCTTCTCTCAGCTACCAGTGATCTAGTCTACACTTTCCTCGATCTCCATCCCCTTTGTCTTGTTTTCACACTTTGCATTTCCTTATCTCCCTCTCCCCTGATTCAGCCCGAAGAAGGGCCTCCACCCGAAACGTCACCCATTGCTTTTCTCCAGAGATGCTGCCTGTCCCACTGAGTTACTCCAGCATTTTGTGTCTGTCTTGTGGTTTAAACCCAGCATCTGCAGTTCCTTCCTGCGACATTATTCGTCCAAGTTGCCCCCCCCCCTCAGCCGTTGATGGACACAGTGGAAGTGTAGCCACAGTTTGCTTTAGTTAGAGATACAGTGCGGAAACAGGCCCTTCAGCCCACCGTGTCCATGCCGACCAGCAATCCCCTGCACACTAACACTATCCTATTCAATACCAATTCAATTTGTACGTTCCTGCACGTCTTTGGAGTGTGGCAGGAAATTGAAGATCTCGGAGAAAACCTACATGTTCACGAGGAGAACGTGCAAACTCCGTACAGACAGCGCCGGGTCACGGGCACGGCAAGACAGCAACTCTACCACTGCGCCACCATGACCGCCCTCATGCTCCACCGTGCTGCCCTCAAGACGCGAGCTGTGAGGGAGATTGTCCTTATGCAGAGTATTATCTGACCAGATTGGATAGCACGCAAAAACCTTCTCCACGCTGGATTTGAAATTAGAGGGCGTAGCTTTAAGCTGAGAGGGGCAAAGTTCACAGGAAATGTGTGGGGGAAAGTTTTTTACCGCCCTCTGAGGCAGAGAATTCCACAGACTCACCACTCTCCGTGAGAAAAAGTGTTTCCTCATCTCCGTTCTAAATGGATTAACACTTATTCTTAAACTGTGGGCCCTGGTTATGGACTCCCCCATCATCGGGAACATGTTTCCTGCCTCCAGCGTATCCAAACCCTTAACAATCTTATATGTTTCAATGAGAATCCCTCTCATCCTTCTAAACTCCAGAGTGTACAAGCCCAGCCGCTCCAGTCTCTCAGCATATGACAGTCCCGCCATCCCGGGAATTAACCCTGTAAACCTATGCTGCACTTCCTCAATAGCAAGAATGTCCTTCCTCAAATTAGGGGACCAAAACTGCACACAATACTCCAGGTGTGGTCTCACTAGGGCCCTGTACAACTGCAGAAGGACCTCTTTGCTCCCATATTTGATTCCTCTTGTTAGAAAGGCCAACATGCCATTCACTTTCTTCACTGCCTCATTATTCTATGATGCTGCCTGTCCCGCTGAGTTACAATAGACAATAGGTGGAGGAGTAGGCTATTCGGCCCTTCGAGCCAGCACCACCACTCCAGTATTTTGTGTCTAACACTGGGGGGATTTGTTTAATATGATGCTCGGTTTGTGGCAGGGATTTCAACACCAATGAGGAAGGACAAGTGGGCCTGTTGGCATTTATCCATCTCGCCCATTAACCCAGCCTGTGCGGAGAGGACAGTTGAGCTCATAAATCGGTAACACGGCGATATCTAAATGCTAATTATTTTGAATAACCCCAGCCAGCCACCTCACCCAGAGGATTGTTTCACACCATTCTCTCACTAAGTAAAATTCTGAGTTGATTCATCGTCATCTCTCTATTTTAACCCCTCTGTTGAAGATCAGTCAAACACAGTTTTCCACGCCAGTGTTTGGCTCCGTTTGAACAGCATCGCAAGTGTGAGCCTATGACGGCCCAGTGGCGCAGCGGGTAGAGCACCTGAGACCCAGGTTCGATCCTGACCTCGGGTGCAGTCTGTGCGGAGTTTGCACGTATTCCTTGCGACCACGTGGGTTTCCTCTGGGTGCTGCGGTTTCCTCCCACATTCCAAAGACGTGCGCGTTTGTAGGTTAATCGGGTCCGATGTAAATTGTCCCCCTAGTGTATTTAGAGAAAGGATGAGAAAGTGGGATAATATAGGACTAGTGTGCAGGAAGGAACTGCAGATGCTGGTTTAAACCAACGATAGACACACAATGCTGGAGTAACTCAGCAGGACAGGCAGCATCTCTGGAGAGAAGGAATGGGTGACGTTTCAGGTCGAGACCCTTCTTCAGACTGAGGAACTTGTGTGAACAGGTGATCGACGGATGTCGTGGGCCAAGAGGCCGGTCTGCATCATTGCAGGCACAGACATGGTGTTCTATGTTCCATCTGTAGAATAACCCAGTCTGTGTCTGCATAGCATGGCTTGCAGTATGTTTCAGGAAGGTATTGAGTTGGTTTATAGTCATCGAGTCATGCCGAACAAGATAGAAACTTAGACAATAGGTGCAGGAGGAGGCCATTCGGCCCTTCGAGCCAGCACCGCCATTCATTGTGATCATGGCTGATCGTCCCCAATCAATAACCCGTGCCTGCCTTCTCCCCATATCCCTTGATTCCACTAGCCCCTAGCTTGCAGATGCCCCCTGCAACCTAGTCCTTCTTGCCAAAGTTGCCCCATATCCTTCTACACCTTTCCTATCCATGGACCCATTGAAATGCCTTTCAATGTTGTTATAGCCCCAGCCTCAACTCCCCCACCTCTGGCAGCTCGTTCCATACACCCACCGCCCTCTGCGTGAATACATTTTCCCCTCGGGTACCCATTAGATCTTTCCCCTTTCGGGCAGCACGGTGGCACAGCGGTAGAGACCCGGGTTCGACCCCGACTGCAGATGCTGTCTGTACCGGGTTTGTACGTTCTCCCTGCGACCGCGTGGGTTTTCTCCAGGTGCTCTGGTTTTCTACCACGTTCCAAATACGTACAGCTTTGTAGGTTAATTGGGTTCGGTAAAGATTATGAATTGTCCCTATGCATTGGTGAGCACTTCGGGACCAGTGATCACAATACCATTAATTTCAATATAATTAGGGAGAGAGTCAGAACTGGACCTAGGGTTAAGATTTTTGATTGGAGAAAGGCTAACTTTGAGGGAATGCGTAATGATTTAAGAGGAGTGAATTGGGACATTTTGTTTTATGGGAAGGATGTAGAAGAGAAATGGAGGACATTTAAAGGGGAAATTGTAAGAGTACAGAATCTTTATGTCCCTGTTCGGTTGAAAGGAAATAGTAAAAATCGGAAAGAGCCATGGTTTTCAAGGAAAATTGGACACTTGGTTCGAAAAAAAGAGAGATATCTACAATATTTTATAGGAGGCATGGAGTAAATGAGGTGCTAGATGAGTATAAAGAATGTAAGAAGAAACTTAAGAAAGAAATAAGAAAAGCTAAAAGAAGATATGAGGTTGCTTTGGCAAGAAAGGTGAAAGTAAATCCAAAGGGTTTCTACAGCTATATTAATAGCAAAAGGATAACGAGGGATAAAATTGGACCATTAGAGAGCCAGAATGGACAGCTATCTGCAGAGCCAAAAGAGATGGGGGAGATATTGAACAATTTATTTTCTTCGGTATTCACCAAGGAGAAGGATATTGAACTCTGTGAGGTAAGGGGAAAAAGTAGAGTAGCTATGGAAACTATGAGAGTCAAAGAGGAGGAAGTACTGACACTTTTGAAAAATATAAAAGTGGATAAGTCTCCAGGTCCTGATAAGATATTCCCAAGGACATTGAGGGAAGTTAGTGTAGAAATAGCAGGGGCTATGACAGACATATTTCAAATGTCATTAGAAACGGGAATAGTGCCGGAGGATTGGCGTACTGCGCATGTTGTTCCATTGTTTAAAAAGGGTTCAAAGAATAAACCTAGCAATTATAGACCTGTTAGTTTGACGTCAGTGGTGGACAAATTAATGGAAAGGATACTTAGAGATAATATATATAAGCATCTGGATAAACAGGGTCTGATCAAGAACAGTCAACATGGATTTGTGCCTGGAAGGTCATGTTTGATAAACCTTCTTGAATTTTTTGAAGAGGTTACTAGGGAAATTGATGAGGGTAAAGCAGTGGATGTTGTCTATATGGATTTCAGTAAGGCCTTTGACAAGGTTCCCCAAGGAAGGTTGGTTAAGAAGGTTCAATCTTAGGGTGTTAATGGCGGAATAGCAAGATGGATTCAACAGTGGCTAAATGGGAGATGCCAGAGAGTAATGGTGGAAGGCTGTTTGTCAGGTTGGAAGCCGGTGACCAGTGGGGTGCCTCAGGGATCTGTGTTGGGTCCACTGTTGTTTGTCATGTACATCAATGATCTAGATGATGGGGTGGAAAATTGGATAAGTAAGTATGCAGATGATACTAAGATAGGTGGTGCTGTGGATAATGAAGTAGATTTTCAAAGTCTACAGAGAGATTTGGGCCATTTGGAAGAGTGGGCTGAAAGATGGCAGATGGAGTTTAATGCTGATAAGTGTGAGGTGCTTCATCTTGGCAGGACAAATCAAAATAGGTAAATGGTAGGGAATTGAGGAATGCTGTGGAACAGAGGGATCTAGGAATAAATGTGCATAGCTCCCTGAAGGTGGAATCGCATGTAGATAGGGTGGTAAAGAAAGCTTTTGGTGTGCTGGCCTTTATAAATCAGAGCATTGAATATAGGAGTAGGGAAGTAATGTTAAAATTGTACAAAGCATTGGTGAGACCAATTCTGGAGTATGGTGTACAATTTTGGTCGCCTAATTATAGGAAGGATGTCAACAAAATAGAGAGAGTGCAGGGGAGATTTACTAGAATGTTGCCTGGGTTCCAGCAACTAAGTTACAGAGAAAGGTTGAACAAGTTAGGTCTTTATTCTTTGGAGCGCAGAAGGTTAAGGGGGGACTTGATTGAGGTTTTTAAAATGATGAAAGGGATAGACAGAGTTGATGTGGATAAGCTTTTCCCATTGAGAGTAGGGAAGATTCAAACAAGAGGGCATGACATGAGAATTATGGGACAGAAGTTTAGGGGTAACATGAGGGGGAACTTCTTTACTCAGAGAGTGGTGGCTGTGTGGAATGATCTTCCAGCAGAATGGTGGAGGCAGGATCGATTTTAACATTTAAAAGTAAATTGGATAGGTATATGGACGGGAAGGGAATGGAGGGGTATGGTCTGAGTGCAGGTAGATGGGACTAGGGGAAAATAAATGGTCGGCACGGACTGGAAGGGCCGAGAAGGCCTGTTTCCGTGCTGTAATTGTCATATGGTTATATGGTGTAGGATAGTGCCAGTGCGTGGGGATCACTGGTCAGCACAGACTCGGTGGGCCAAAGGGCCTGTTTCTGCGCTGCATCTCTGAACTGAACTAATAGAACTCTCATCATAAAGCTATGTGCTCCGTTCCTTGATTCCCACACCCTGAGTAAAAGACTCTATACATTCACCCTATCTATTCCCCTCATGACAGCAGATGCAGGGGTAGGCCATTCGGCCCTTCGAACTATTCAATGTGATCATGGCTGATCATCCACAATCAGTACCCCGTTCCTTCCTTCTCCCCATATCCCCTGACTCCGCTATCTTTAAGAGCTCTATCTAGCTCTCTCTTGAAAGTATCCAGACAACTGGCCTCCACCGCCCTCTCAGGCTGAGAATTCCACAGACTCACAACTCTCTGTGTGAAAAAGAGTTTCCTCGTCTCCGTTCTAAATAGCTTAACCCTTATTCTTGGGTCCCCTGGTTCTAGACTCCCCCAACATCGGGAACATGTTTCCTGCCTGCAGCGTGTCCAAACCCTTAACAATCTTACATGTTTCAATAAGATCCTCTCTCATCCTTCTAAATTCCAGAGTATACAAGCCCAGCCGCTCCATTCTCTCAGCGTATGACAGTCCCGCCATCCAGGGAATTAACCTTGTGAACCTATGCTGCACTCCCTCAATAGCAAGAATGTTCTTCCTCAAATTAGGGGACCACAACTGCACGCAATATTCCAGGTGTGGTTTCACTAGGGCCCTGTACAACTGCAGAAGGACCTCTTTGCTCCTATACTCAACTCCTCTTGTTATGAAGGCCAACATGCCATTCGCTTGCTTCACTGCCTGCTGTAACTGAATGCTTACTTTCATTGACTGATGAACAAGGACCCCCAGATCCCATTGTACCTCCCCTTTTCCCAACTTGGCACCATTTAGATAGTAATCTGCCTTCCTGTTTTTGCTACCAAAGTGGATAACCTCACATTTATCCACATTAAACTGCATCTGCCATGCATCTGCCCACTCCCCTCCATAAGACCACCCCTCAGGCTCCCATACTCCCAGGAAGCTGAAGGTAATGTTGCAAATGACTGAAGTTCGGCTGCAAATGGTGATAAAGTAAGTCCAAGCTTTGAATAGTGTCCAACCTTTCTTCTGTCATCCATCAGGTGCTTTTCAAATGAACTCATCCGGAGCCTTTTTAAAAATTGAAATTATTCAACCTCAAATCTAAATAGGTTTTGTAAATAATTTAGAATCGCATGAAGGCTTGAATGATATGGTGTCAGCCAACATGGAGATGATCCAGAGTAGGCACAAAATGCCAGAGTGACATAGAAACATAGACAATAGGTGCAGGGATTAGGCCATTCGGCCCGTCGAGCCTGCACTGTCATTCAATGTGATCATGGCTGATCATCCAACACAGTATCACGTATCTGCCTTTCCTCCATACTCCCTGATCCCTTTAGCCACAAGGGCCACATCTAACTCCCTCTTAAATATAGCCAATGAACTGGCCTCAACTACCCTCTGTGGCAGAGAATTCCAGAGATTCACAAAAAATGTTTTTCACATCTTAGTCCTAAAAGATTTCCCCCTTATCCTTAAACTGTGACCCCTTGTCCTGGACTTCCCCATCATCGGGAACAATCTTCCTGCATCTAGCCTGTCCAACCCCTTAAGAATTTTGTAAGCCTCTATGAGATCCCCCCTCAATCTTCTAAATTCCAGCGAGTATAAACCGAGTCTATCCAGTCTTTCTTCATATGAATGTTCTGACATCCCAGGAATCAGTCTGGTGAACCTTCTCTGTACTCCCTCTATGGCAAGAATGTCTTTCCTCAGATTTGGAGACCAAAACTGTATGCAGTACTCCAGGTGTGGTCTCACCAAGACCCTGTACAACTGCAGTAGAACCTCCCTGCTCCTATACTCAAATCCTTTTGCTATGAATGCTAACATACCATTCGCTTTCTTCACTGCCTGCTGCACCTGCATGCCTACTTTCAATGACTGGTGTACCATGACACCCAGGTCTCGTTGCATCTCCCCTTTTCCTAATCGGCCACCATTCAGATAATACTCTACTTTCCTGTTTTTGCCACCAAAGTGGATAACCAGAAGGAGTCCAGAACTGTGGCCCCTGGTTCTGGACTCCCCCAACATCGGAACATGTTTCCTGCCTCTAGCGTGTCCAAACCCTTAATAATCTTATATATTTCTATAAGATCCCCTCTCGTCCTTCTAAACTCCAGAGTGTACAAGCCCAGCCGCTCCAATCTATCAGCATGTGACAGTAAACCTACGATGCACTCCCTCAATAGCAAGAATGTCCTTCCTCAAATTAGGGGACCAAAACTGCACACATCATCCGGAATCATCCGGAATCATCCGGCGCGGCCGAGCGTGCACCTTCTCTGAACACGTTTAAGAAAGTACTGCAGATGCTGGAAAAATCGAAGGTAGACAGAAATGCTGGAGAAACACAGCAGGTGAGACATGCGAGGGATTGCATGAGGCTGCCTCACCCGCTGAGTTTCTCCAGCATTTTCTGTCTACCTTCTGTGACCACGTGATTGGATGCCTGCCACCCGGGGCAGGTTGCGGGCGGGATCCATGTGTACACGTGATAGTTGTGGCCCGCCATCTGCTCACAGACATGCGTCCTGGCCCCTATACAGAACAAGGCTGTGCACCCCTGGGTTAGAAGTATGTCTGAAGAATGGTCTCGACCTGAAACGTCACCTATCTCCTTCGCTCCTTAGATGCTGCTGCACCCGCTGAGTTTCTCCAGCTTTTTGTGTAACCCTGGAGGTATGTTTAGTTCATTGTCACGTGTACTGAGGTACAGTGGAAAGCTTACGTTGCGTGCTAACCAGTCAGCGGAAAGGCAATACATGATTACAATCGAGCCATTTACAGTGTATAGATACATGATATGGAAGTAACGTTTAGTGCAAGGCAAAGCCAGTAAAATCCAATCAAAGATAGCCCGAGGGTCACCAAAGAGATAGATAGTAGTTCAGCGCTGCTCTTTGGTTGTGTTAGATGGTTCAGTTGCCTGATAACATTTGCGGGCAAACGGGACTAGTTTAGATGGGGCATCTCTGAGAGCATGGACATGTTGGGCCGAAGGGCCTGATTCTGTGCTACATGACTCATTGACTCTAACATGAAACAATCTACTGAGTCACAAAGTTGTGGAGCACAAAACCAGGCCTTTCGGCCCACCTTGTCCATTCCGAGCAAGTTGGCATTCTAGGCTAGTCCCATTTGCCTGCATTTGGCCCATATCCTCATCAACCCTGCCTATCCATAGAGCTATCCAAATTCAGTAGGAAGCTTTTTGTTTTTAATTGATAAGCTAATCAATGTTGGAGATAGGAAGAGCTGCAGATGCTGGAATCTTCGGTGAAACACAAAGAGGAATTCAGCTGGTCAGGCAGCATTTGCAGAGGGAATGGATAGATGGCTTTTCGGGTCGAGACCCTTCTTCAGAATGGTTGGGGGAGTGGGGGAGAGAAAGCTGGAAAAGAGAGGTGGGAGCAGGACAAAGCCTGGCAAATGATAGGGCGGACTGACACAAAAAAGCTGGAGTAGATGATGAGAGGAATAGATCGGGTAGATGCACAGAGTCTCTTGCCCAGAGTAGGGGAATCGAGGACCTGAGGTACTGATTGTGGATGATCAGCCACGATCACATTAAATGGCTCGAAGGGCCTAGTCCTGCACCTATTGTCTATCGTCTATTGTTAAGGGGAAAAGATTTAGTAGGAATCTGAGGAGTAACTTTTTCATACAAAAGGTGGTGGGTGTATGGAACGAGCTGCCAGAGGAGGTAGTTGAGGCTGGGACTATCCCAACGTATAAGAAACAGTTGGACGGGTACATGGATGGGACAGGTTTGGAGCGATATGGGCCAAATGCAGGCAAGTGGGACTAGTGTAAATGGCACATGTTGGCCGGTGTGAGCAGGTTGGGCCGAAGGGCCTGTTCATCGCTGCATCTCTCCATGACTCTATGAAATGGGAATCTGTGTTGTGACAGATAATGAGACCTTTCTATGAGGAGAAACTGGATGGAAGTTTCTGAAGTTTAGGAAAATGACAGATGACTTCACTGAAGCAAATAAAATGTTAGTGATACGGACAGAGCGGCTGCGTTGAAAGTGTTTTATCCCGACGGCACAGATGATGATGACACACAAGAGTGTGTAGTGGAGAATGGAAGGTGACATTTGTCACCCAGGGGATTGTGAGGTGTTTGAATCGTGCATCTCAGAGGGTGGTGGATGCTCCGTCACTGAATTTATTGAAGGTGAGATCAAGGAGGGAGACGGAGGAATAAGGAGACGAGTGAAAATGTGTAGAGGGCCTGTCCCACTGTACGAGGTAATTCAAGAGCGCTCTCTCGAGTTAAAAAAAAAATCAAACTCGTGGTAAGCACGTAGAATGTACGTAGCGGGTACGTCGGAGCTCGGGGACGTCTCTTAGCGGCTCGTGACGCTAACGGCAGGTACTCGGGGAAAGGCTCGTGAAGATTTTTCAACATGTTGAAAAAATGACCGCGGGAGCCCCGAGTACCTACGAGCGGCCATTACCGTAATTCTCCGGGTTCGAATCAGGGGAGAGCTCGGGAGAACTCCTGAGTTCTCCCGAGTTTTTCCCTGATTCGAACTCGGAGAATTACGCTAATGGCCGCTCATAGGTAAATGTAACCTTGATCTTGCTGAATGCCCGAGCAGATTCCAATGGTTCAATAGTGTTTCATTGTCACACGTGCAAAGTGCAAACACACATTAATTATTTTCTTACTACCAGTGGAGTAGTGCCTGAGTCAAGCACGTTCCCGATTATCAATAGGGCAGGAATGCACTGGTCCCATGTTTTTGGCGCCATTCTCCAAGTCCAGTCCTTGTTCCAGTTGTTGCGAGCGGTGGCCGATCCAGGCGAGCCTCAGCCTGCTGTGGGGCCTTCCCTTGGTCGACCAACCATCCCACATGCCTCTCCTCGCCCATCCACCTATGTCTCCCTGGGATGGGGTGGGGGGGGGATGGGTGCCTTCCGCAGCTGATCTCCAGGGCTAAACCCCGGTCCGGTGGCAGATTAGGAAAGGGGGACATGCAACGAGACCTGGGTGTCATGGTACACCAGTCATTGAAAGTAGGCATGCAGGTGCAGCAGGCAGTGAAGAAAGCAAATGGTATGTTAGCATTCATAGCGAAAGGATTTGAGTATAGGAGCAGGGAGGTTCTACTGCAGTTGTACAGGGTTTTGGTGAGGCCACACCTGGAGTATTGCGTACAGTTTTGGTCTCCAAATCTGAGGAAAGACATCCTTGCCATAGAGGGGGTACAGAGAAGATTCACCAGACTGATTCCTGGGATGTCAGGACTTTCATATGAGGAAAGATTGGATAGACTCGGCTTGTACTCGCTGGAATTTAGAAGATTGCGGGGGGATCTTATAGAAACTTACAAAATTCTTAAGGGGTTGGACAAGCTAGATGCTGGAAGATTGTTCCCGATGTTGGGGGAGTCCAGAACAAGGGGTCACAGTCTAAGGAGAAGAGGGAATTCCTTTAGGACTGAAATGAGGAAAACATTCTTTACACAGAGAGTGGTGAGTCTCTGGAATTCTCTGGCACAAAAGGTAGTTGAGGCCAGTTCATTGGCTATATTTAAGAGGGCGTTAGATGTGGCACTTGTGGCTAAAGGGATCAGGGGGTATGGAGAGAAGGCAGGTACGGGATACTGAGTTGGATGATCCGCCATGATCACATTGAATGGCGGTGCAGGCTCGAAGGGCCGAATGGCCTACTCCTGCACCTATTTTCTATGTTTCTATGTCCCTCCCCTCCCCCACCCGGCCTTGCCCCTCACCCCTTACACCAAAGACGAGTTGGGCCGAAGGGCCTGTTTCCACACCGTATCACTAGATACAGCTAGAGGCAGGAAACATGTTCCCGATGTTGGGGGAGTCCAGAACCAGGGGCCACACAGTTTAAGAATAAGGGGTAAGCCATTTAGAACGGAGATGAGGAAACAATTTTTCTCACAGAGAGTGGTGAGTCTGTGGAATTCTCTGCCTCAGAGGGCGGTGGAGTCAGGTTCTCTGGATGCTTTCATGGGAGAGCTAGATAGGGCTCTTAAAGATAGCGGAGTCAGGGGATACGGAGAGAAGGCAGGAACGGGGTACTGATTGGGGATGATCAGCCATTTTCACAGTGAATTGCGGTGCTGGCTCGAAGGGCCGAATGGCCTACTCCTGCACCTATTGTCTACTGTATCACTCTGTGACTCTAAAGACAGACTGGAGTAACTCAGCGGGGACAGGAGAGAAGGAATGGGTGACGTTTCGGGTGCGAGCCAAGCGGTGATGCATCCCGACACAGTATACTCTGTGTGTGCAGGCAAGATAAGAACAGGGCTGGCCATGAAGTCCTGCAGTGGTGTAACGTGCCTCCATGGTTTACAGGTGGGAAGCCCCAGTTGGGTCGGGTGCGGGGGTGGGGGGGGGGGGGGGTTGAGTGCAGACACCCTGCTGAGAGTGTCTAGGGTCACGGCCTGAAGGGGGGGGGGGGGAGAGAGCTGGAACGAAATGCCCTTCAGTCACCTTGTGCACTGCGGCCCGGCAGATAGCGCTGTTCTGCTGTCACCACGGCAACCGGTGACTGAAACTATCTTTTCATCTGGCACCAGCATGTCTCCGGGGAGCCGTTCAGAATGCCGAACATTTTTGTGAGCCACTTACAATCTATACCTTTGGGGAGAGAGGAGGGAACTTTCACCGCTTGCAGGCCTTCGAGACTCTGTGTGGATTGATCAAAAGATACAGCGCGAGGACAGTCTGAAGTCAGGTCCCAAGCCGAGACGTCACCTACCCATGTTCCCCAGAAATGCTGCCTGACCCCTTGAGTTACTGCAGCAGTCTGTGTCTCTTTGTGTATAGAAACAGGCACTTCAGCCCACCGAGGCCATGCATCACCCATCCACACCAATTCTATACTATCTCACATCCACTCCCTATACAGGAAAGGCAATTTACAGAGGCCAATTATAATAATAACAGATAATAGACAATAGGCGCAGGAGTAGGCCATTCGGCCCTTCGAGCCAGCACCGCCATTCACTGTGATCATGGCTGATCATCCCCAATCAGTACCCCGTTCCTGCCTTCTCCCCATATCCCCTGACTCCGCTATCTTTAAGAGCCTCTCTCTTGAAAGCATCCAGAGAACCGGCCTCCACCGCCCTCTGAGGCAGGGAACTCCACAGACTCACCAATCTCTGTGAGAAAAAGTGTTTCCCCGTCTCCGTTCTAAATGGCTTACTCCTTATTCTTAAACTGTGCGCGGCCCCTGGTTCTGGACCCCCCCAACATCAGGAACATGTTTCCTGCCTCTAGCGAGTGCCTCTTGTTTCGGGTCGGGAGCTTTCTTCAGATTCAAAGACCAGAAGGGTCAAATGGCCACCTGCTGCGACTATGTCACCGAAAAAAATCACTTAAGTGGGACAGGCCCTTAAGGATTTAATTGTTCCGCTATCGGTACTTATGTATGACATTTAAACACTCTTGAGAGAATGGTTCTTCTCTCTGGAGTAGCTTGATGATCTCGAAATCTCGAAGGGCCAAATGGCCTACTCCTGCACCTATTGTCTATAACACATATCCACATGTTCCCCAAAGATGCTTCCTGACCTGCTGAGTTACTCCAGCACTTTATGTCTTTTTTTGAAAACTGCATCTGCATTTCCTCTGCGTGTGTGTGTCTCTCTCTCCCTCCTCTAATATTGCAGGCAGTAGGTGCTTGCTCTGCGCAAATTGACTGCTGTCTGTCGATGTTACTGTGCTGCAAAATGATTGTTGACTTTCCCGTGCTTTAGGAAGGTCCTGGGTTTAAAAACTGGCCGCAAATCTTCACAAAATGATGTAATGTAGGCGACAGGAAGCCTTTGATGAAATGCTGCAGTGGATCACTGCTCATGAAAGCCCAGCCACACGTTGACAAAGTACACAAAAATGCTGGAGAAACTCAGCGGGTGCGGCAGCATCTACGGAGCGAAGGAGATAGGCAACGTTTCGGGCCTAAAACCCTTTGACAAAGTAACACCTTGGTGCATGTTCGCCGTATCCTCAATATTCATCCGTCAGGGAGAGAGGGGGAAAAAATATTGCACAGCCCACATAGACTGTCTCCGAGCTTCAGTGAAAAGCCTCTCGTTCATGCTGCACCTCACACTGACAAACGCTACTTAAAAGGCAATTATACACCAGCCTTAAAGCAGTGGTGCTGGGATATTAGTCAGATCTCTTCCTCAGATGCTGTCTGCTCTCCTTTCCTGTCATGAAAACGCACTGCTTTCATGAAGTGGTAGATGTTGTTATTTTGCGACATCATTGGGCAGCACGGTGGCGCAGCGGTAGAGTTACTGCCTCGCAGCGCCAGAGACCCGGGTTCGATCCTGACCACAGGTGCTGTGTCTGTACGGAGTTTGTACGTTCTCCCCGTGACCTGCGTGGGTTTTCTCCAAGGTCTTTAGTTTCCTCCCACACTCCAAAGACGTACAGGTATGTCGGCTAATTGGCTTGGTGTATGTGTAAAAATTGTCCCTAGTGTAGGATGGTGTTAATGTGCGGGGATCGCTGGTCGGCGCGGACTCGGTGGGCTGAAGGGTCTGTTTCCACGCTGTACCTCTAAACTAAACGAAGCAGGCAAAATGAGGATACACTAAAGGCTGGAGAAACTCAGCGGGTGCAGCAGCATCTAAGGAGCGAAGGAGATGGGCAACATTTCGGGCCGAAACCCTTCTTCAGACAAAATGAGGTTGTGTCTTCAAACTCTATATCTCTGAACTTTTGGCCCAGCCTCACAAACGAATTCAGCAATGGTGAGATAACAACACTGCATAGCAATGTGTAGGAAGGAACTGCAGATGCTGGGTTACACCCAAAATAGACACAAAATGCCGGAGTA
This sequence comes from Raja brachyura, assembly GCA_963514005.1. Next base: position 6,299,725 of record OY740789.1, read on the forward strand.
ACTCAGCGGGACAGGCAGCATCTCCGGGGAGAAGGAATGGGTGACGTTTTGGGTTGAGACCCTTCCTCTTCGTATGAAGAAGTGTCCTAACCCGAAACGTCACCCATTCCTTCTCTCCAGAGACGCTGCCTGTCCCGCTGAGTTACTCCGGCATTTTGTGTCTCACACTGCATGGAGTCCAGCGTGGCAAAGATTAAGGATGCTCCTACTGAGGATTTCAAGATCATCACGCTACTCCAGAGAGAAGAACCATTCTCTCGTCAAGTGTGTTTAATTGTCATACATATAATAATAATAATATTAATAAACTTTATTTCGGACTCGAGGTCCAGACAAGGGGCAACATTACATTAAAATGCATTGCATATTAAAAAATATCATAAAGTACATATCAAATCTTAGTATATCACTTATAAAATGCTTTCATTGCAAAAGGATTTGAGTATAGGAGCAGGGAGGTTCTACTTCAGTTGTATAGGGTCTTGGTGAGACCACACCTGGAGTATTGCGTACAGTTCTGGTCTCCAAATCTGAGGAATGACATTATTGCCATAGAGGGAGTGCAGAGAAGGTTCACCAGACTGATTCCTGGGATGTCAGGACTGACTTATGAACAAAGACTGCATAGACTCGGTTTATACTCTCTACAATTTAGGAGATTGAGAGGGGATCTTATAGAAACTTACAAAATTCTTAAAGGGTTGGACAGGCTAGATGCAGGAAGATTGTTCCCGATGTTGGGGAGGTCCAGGACAAGGGGTCACAGCTTAAGAATAAGGGGGAAATCCTTTAGGACAGAGATGAGAAGGACTTTTTTCACACAGAAAGTGGTGGGTCTCTGGAACTCTCTGCCACAGAGGGTAGTTGAGGCCAGTTCATTGGCTATATTTAAGAGGGAGTTAGATGTGGCCCTTGTGGCTAAGGGGATCAGAGGGTATGGAGAGAAGGCAGGTACGGGATACTGAGTTGGATGATCAGCCATGATCATATTGAATGGCATGCCTACTTTCAGTCATTGAAAGTAGGCATGCAGGTGCAGCAGGCAGTGAAGAAAGCGAATGGTATGTTAGCATTCATAGCAAAAGGATTTGAGTATAGGATCAGGGAGGTTCTACTGCAGTTTACAGGGTCTTGGTGAGACAACACCTGGAGTATTGCGTACAGTTTTGGTCTCCAAATCTGAGGAAAGACATTCTTGCCATAGAGGGAGCACAGAGAAGGTTCACCAGACTGATTCCTGGGATGTCAGGACTTTCATATGAAGAAAGACTCGGCTTGTACTCGCTAGAATTTAGAAGATTGAGGGGGGATCTTATAGAAATTTACAAAATTCTTAACGGGTTCGACAGGCTAGATGCAGGATGATTGTTCCCGATGTTGGGGAAGTCCAGAACAAGGGGTCACAGCTTAAGGATAAGGGGGAATTTCTTAAGACCGAGATGAGAAAAACATTTTTCACACAGTCTCTGGAATACTCTTCCACAGAGGGTAGTTGAGGCCAGTTCATTGGCTATATTAAAGGTGTGGCCCATGTGGCTGAACTGATCGGGGGAATGGAGAGAAGGCAGGTATGGGATACTGAGTTGGATGATCAGCCATGATCATATTGAATGGCGGTGCAGGCTCGAAGGGCCAAATGGCCCACTCCTGCACCTAATTTCTATGTTTCTATGTTTCTAAAAGCATCATAAATTATATATTTTTAAAAAAAAACACAAGACATCAATTAAAATCCAGAATTAAAGAATGATCAATGTCCTATGACGAGACAACGATACCAGTGTCTCCACAGCTGGGATTGGTAGCGTGTGGTGCTAAACCTTATGTTTGACAAAGCCACAATAATCACATTTTTAGAGTCATTTATCCTGCAAATGAATTTATACATATGATTTCTTAGGATAGCTTCTAAAGTACTGACTCCTGCAGCCACAAACATGCTACTAGCACTGCACCGTCTAGGTTTTGATATGTACCGATAGCAGAACAATTAAATCCTTAAGGGCCTGTCCCACTTACGTGATTTTTTTCGGCGACTTGTCGGCACCCGTCATAGTCGCAGCAGGTGGCCGAAAATGTTCAACGTGATGAAAATCCAGCGGCAACCAGAAAAAAGGTACGACTCTTTGGGCGACTACTCATGGCCATACATGTCGCCACGTGACTGGTCCGCATGGATTTACTCCAGGAGCTCTGGTTTCCTCCCACGGCCGAAAGAGGTTTAGTTTAGTTCAGAGATACAGGACGGAAACAGGCCCTTCGGCCCATTGGGTCCGCGCCAACCAGCGATCCCCGCACATTAACACTAGGGACAAATTTTACATTTGCCAAGCCAATTAACCTACAAACCTGCACGTCTTTGGTCTCCAAATCTGCGGAAAGACATTCTTGCCATAGAGGGGGTACAGCGAAGATTCACCAGACTGATTCCTGGGATGTCAGGACTTTCATATGAGGAAAGACTGGATAGACTCGGCTTGTACTCGCTGGAATTTAGAAGATTGAGGGGGGATCTTATAGAAACTTACAAAATTCTTAAGGGGTTGGACAAGCTAGATGCTGGAAGATTGTTCCCGATGTTGGGGGAGTCCAGAACAAGGGTCACAGTCTAAGGATAAGGGCGAATTCTTTTAGGACCGAGATGAGGAAAACATTCTTTACACAGAGAGTGGTGAGTCTCTGGAATTCTCTGCCACAGAAGGTAGTTGAGGCCAGTTCATTGGCTATATTTAAAATCGTTAGATGTGGCACTAGTGGCTAAAGAGATCAGGGGATATGGAGAGAAGGCAGGTACGGGATACTGAGTTGGATGATCAGCCATGTTCTCATTGAATGGTGGTGCAGGCTCGAAGGGCCGAATGGCCTACTCCTGCACCTATTTTTCTATGTTCTATGTTTCTATGAGTGTGGGAGGAAATCGAAGATCTCAGAGAAAACCCATGCAGGTCACGGGATGAACATACAAACTCCGTACAGACAGCATCGAACAGCAGTCGGGATCGATCCCTGACCTTCGGTGCTGCATTCGCTGTAAGGCAGCAACTCTGCCGCTGCGCCACCGTGATCGCGTATTTGTAGGTTAGCCGGCCCTTTGTAAACTGCCCCGAGTCTGTCGGGAGTGGATGGGAAAGCTGAATAACATAGGACTAGTGTGAGCGGGTGATCGATTGCCGGCGTGGGTGGGCCGGAGGGCCTGTTTCCATGCTGAATCTCTGAACTAAAAACAAATATGAGAACATAGAACTGGGCCGGACAGGAACAGGCCCTTCGGCCCACAATGCCTGCTCAGGAACAACACTGGGTGTTTGGCAGCTGGGTTAGACTTGAGTTCAACTGCGATTTGGAGACAAGCTACGGTTGGCCACTAAACCAATCCTCTCTTAAATCCACCTGCAGTGTTGGGAAAAGCTTTGCCGTTCGGTTGGGTCGACAATTCTTTCCCCTCCAGCAGCATGAGCGAAAACAAATGAGTTAATTGCCGTTTGTGCCTCTCATTTGCATACATTGGCTGCCTTCCGAGATGATTGCGTTTTGAACAACCTTGTTCGACTAGTATAGTAACTGGGGCGATAATATGACTTTGTTTTCCTGTGCCTCTGATGAACCTTGTAGTGTGTGTTGGTCCACCTCACTGCTAGCCCCACTAAGCACTGGTCAAATCAAAGCAAAAGTTGAGTGGGACCTTCTGCCTAGTTTAGTGTAGAGATACAGCGCGGAAACAGGCCCTTCTGCCCATCGAGCCCGCCCCGACCGGCCGATAGTGTTAACTATCCTATACACCAACCGGGGACTATTTACAATTTTACTGAAGCAAATTAACCTACAAACCTGCACAAACACTTTGGAGTGTGGGAGGAAACCGGGGCGCCTGGAGAAACCCCACGCAGGTCACGGGCAGAACGTGCAAACTCCATACAGACAGCACCCGTAGTCAGGTCTCTGGCGCTGTGAGGCAGCAACTCTACCGCTGCGTCACCCCAATGTTTCAGTGTTGGATGATGAGGGCGGATGATGATGGAGGATGGTGGGTGGGGGAGCACCAGAAGGGACATAGGCCAACGTCTGCTCGCCGTTTAGAAACAAGGAACTGCAGATGCTGCTTACAAAAAAAAAAGACCCAAAGCACTGGAGTGAACTCCGCGGGTCAGGGAGCGTCCACAATCAGTCTGAAGAAGGGTCCCGACTCCAAAACGTCGCATGTTGTCAATGTGCAGGAAGGAACTGCAGATGCTGGTTTACACCGAAGACAGGCACAAAGTGCTGGAGTAACTCAGCGGGACTGGCAGCTTCTCTGGAGAAAAACGGGTGGGTGACGTTTTCGGGTTGGAGCCCTTTCTTCAGACTGAAAGTAGAGAAGGGGGGGAGCTAGAGGTAAGAGAAGGCCAGAACAAAGCAAGGCCGGAAACAGGGTGGAGCCCACAATGGTCCATTGTTGGCTGGGGAAGAGGTGATCACGGAGAGACACAAGGATGTGAATAGTGGAACTAGTAGGACGAGAAGGGTGGTTCATTACAATAGACAATAGGTGCAGGAGGAGGCCATTCCGCCCTTCGAGCCAGCACCGCCATTCAATGTGATCATGGCTGATCATCCCCAATCAGTACCCCATTCTTGCCTTCTCCCCATATCCCCTGACTCCGCTATTTTTAAGAGCCCTATCTAACTCTCTCTTGAAAGCATCCAGAGAACCGGCCTCCACCGCCCTCTGAGGCAGAGAATTCCACAGACTCACCACTCTCTGTGAGAAAAAGTGTTTCCTCATCTCCGTTCTCAATGGCTTACCCCTTATTCTTAAACTGTGGCCCCTGGTTCTGGACTCCCCCAACATCGGGAACATGTTTCATGCCTCTAGTGTGTCCAAGCCCTTAACAATCTTATATGTTTCATATATGACATAAGAGATTAGTATATAAACTGAAAGCACACGGTATTGGTGGTTCAATATTGATGTGGATAGAGAACTGGCTGGCAGACAGGAAGCAAAGGGTAGGAGTAAACAGGTCCTTTTCAGAATGGCAGGCAGTGAGTAGTGGGGTCCCGCAAGGCTCAGTGATAGGACCCCAGCTATTTACAATATACATTAATGATTTGGACGAGGGAATTGAATGCAACATTTCCACATTTGCAGATGACACCAAGCTGGGGGGTATAGTTAGGTGTGAGGAGGATGCTAGGAGGCTGCAGGGTGATTTGGATAGGCTGAGTGAATGGGCAGATGCATGGCAGATGCATTTGCCACCAAAGGATAAATGTGCGTTTATCCACTTTGGTGGCAAAAAACATGGGGGTAGACTATTATCTGAATGGTGGCAAATTAGGAAAAGGGGAGATTCGCCAGACTGATTCCTGGGATGTCGGGTCTTTCATATGAAGAAAGACTGGATAGACTCGGCTTGTACTCACTGGAATTTAGAAGATTGAGGGGGGATCTTATAGAGGCTTACAAAATTCTTAAGGGGTTGGACAAGCTAGATGCAGGAAGATTGTTCCCGATGTTGGGGGGTGTCCAGAACAAGGGGTCACAGTCTAAGGATAAGGGAGAATTCCTTTAGGACCGAGATGAGGAAAACATTCTTTACACAGAGAGTGGTGAGTCTCTGGAATTCTGTGCCACAGAAGGTAGTTGAGGCCAGTTCATTGGCTATATTCAAGAGGGAGTTGGATGTGGCTTTTGTGGCTAAAGGGATCAGGGGGTATGGAGAGAAGGCAGGTATGGGATACTGAGTTGGATGATCAGCCATGATCTAATTGAATGGCGTTGCAGGCTCGAAGGGCCGAATGGCCTACTCCTGCACCTATTTTTCTATGTTTCTATGTTTCAATAAGATCTCCTCTCATCCTTCTAAACTCCTTACATTCCAATGTAATGGGTTACAGGGTGCGTATTTCAGATAAAAAGTGCCTTTCATCCTTTGTGTTAAGTTAGTAAAAGCAAGGAGATTTAAAAGCAAATGTACCAGCTCTCTGCTTGTCAAAATACCATCTCTGCTTTCAGTGCTATGCTTGTAATGAGAACGCAGCATCTAATTGTGGCCAGGGAGTGTTGTTTTAAAGAGTAAACCCCACCAAATGTCACCACACCACTATAAGGTCATAAATTATAGGAGCAGAATTAGGCCATTCAGCCCATCAAGTCTACTCCTCCATTCAATCATGGCTGATCTATCTCTCCCTCCTAACCCCATTATCCTGCCTTCTGCGCTGACACCCGTACTGATCAAGAATCTGTCAAGAATCTTTGGCACCCATCTGCCAATCACACCCCCCCCCCCCCCCTCACCTGTATCCACATCACAATGCCAGTCCTTGTCCCACCCCCCCCCCCCCCCCCCCTCTCTATCCCAGCTTTCATCCCCCTTTCTGACCCAAAACATTCCTTTCACTGTTTGTTTACGAGGATGTTGCCGGGATTAGAGGGTGTGAGCTACAGGGAGAGGTTGAGCAGGTTGGGTCTCTATTCCTTGGAGCGCAGGAGGATGAGGGGCGATCTTATAGAAGTGTACAAAATCATGGAGAGGAATAGATCGGGTAGATGCACGCAGTCTCTTGCCCAGAGTTGGGGAATCGAGGACCAGAGGACACAGGTTCAAGGTGAAGAGGAAAAGATTTGATAGGAATCCGAGGGGGAGCTTTGTCACACAGAGGGTGGTGGGTGTATGGAACAAGCTGCCAGAGGAGGTAGTTGAGGCAAGGACTATCGCAACATTGAAGAAATATTCGGACAGGTTTGGAGGGGCGATGGGCCAAACGCAGGCAGGTGGGACTAGTGTAACTGGGACAACTAAGCAAGGTGGGCCCACGCTGTATCACTCTGTGACTCGATGCTGCCTCTCCCGCTGAGTTCCTCCAGCCCGACTACTGTCTATATCTTCTCAAAAGGCTCCTTGCAATAAACTCTGACCGTGTCACGCAGACGAGACACAGACTGTGACTAGACGCAGCCAGACGCACTCGAGCTCTCCAGCTGACCCTCTCCCCCCGTGCCCGTCCCTGCCAGGGAGTCTATTATTATTTTAATTCCCATCAGACGTTGGCAAAGCGGTGGACGGGTGTTATCCGCCTTGGTTGCTCAGATGTAATTTGGTAAATTATACATGCCATCAGTGGCATTAAAATTGCGCAAACCGTATATCATTACTGAAAAAGGAACAGGCTGTCGACAAATTAGTGGAGCAGTGTGTGTGGTGTGCCGCTTCCAGCCTGACTCTGGCTAGCCTGAGGATATTTCCTCCTCGTGTTGTTTGCCCTACTCCCCCACTCTCTCTCTCTCTCTCTCTAGTTTGCAGAGGCAGTTAAGGGCCTGTCCCACTTGGCGATTTTTTTCCGGCGTCGTATCAGTGTCGCCAAAAGATTTTGCACTTTTCAAAATCCAGCGGCGACAAAAAAAAACGTTGCGGCGCTTGAAAAAAACACCGCGCGTCAATGAATTGAATTGAATTGAATTACCTTTATTGTCATTCAGACCTTTGGGCCTGAACGAAATGTCATGCCTGCAGTCATACATATATTAAAAATAACAAAACCACACAATAAACACAAATTTAACAGCCACCACAGTGAGTTCACCAAACACCTCCTCATTGTGATGGAAGGCAAAAGTCTTGGAGTCTCTGTCTTCTTCCCTCCTTGTTCTCCCTCTGGGCTGAGGAGATCCAGGCCTCCGATGTTGCCGTCCACCAGGCCCGCGGCCGAGCCTCCGAAACCGGACCCGCCGTCACCGGAATGCCGGAACACCGCCACAGGGCCCGCCGCTGGAACGCTGGAGCACCGCAGCTCCAAAGCCAGGTCGCCGCTGGAGCACCGCAGCCCCGAAAGCCAGGTCGGCGCTGGAGCACCGCAGCCCCGAAAGCCAGGTCGCTGCTGGAAGCTGGAAGGCCGCCAGCTCCGCCATTAGGGCCTCAGCACAGACGGAGACGGTGACGGGGGACAGGACAAGAAAAGTCGCATCCCCCCGAAGGGAGAGACTAAAACCCTGCATCACGCCGCAAATACGTCAGTCAATTATGCCGGCAGTCGCCGGAAAATGTGGGCCCCTCAGTTAGTCAGTTTAGTTTATTTTCATGCACACCGAGGTGCGGTGAAAAGCTTTTTGTTGCGTGCTAACCAGTCAGCGGAAAGACTATAAGCGATTACAATCGATCCATTGACAGTGTGATAAAGGGAATCACGTTTAGGCAAGGCAAAGCCAGCAAAGTCCGTTCAAGGGTCACCCAAGAAGTAGATAGTAGTTCAGCCCCGCTCTCTGGTTGTGGCAGGGTGATTCAGTTGCCTGACAACAAGCTCCCACTCTCCCCCTCTCTCTCCAGGTGCAGATTGCGTTTGCATGCACTATTGCAGAGGCAGTGAGTCAGCTTGGTTTATTGCCACGTGTACCGAGGTACAGTGAAAAGCTTTTGTTGTGTGCTAACCAGTCAGCGGAAAGACTCTGGGGGCACGGTAGCGTTGCTGCCTTACAGCGCTTGCAGCGCCAGAGACCCAGGTTCGATCCCGACTACAGAGTTTGTACGTTCACCCCATGACCGGGTGGGTTTTCTCTGACATCTTGGGTTTCCTCCCACACTCCAAAGACACGCGGGTTTGTAGGTTAATTGGCTTGGAATAAATGTAAGTTGTCCCCAGTGGGTAGGATAACGTTAATGTTCAGGCATCGCTGGTTGGCATGGACTCGGTGGGCCGAAGGGCCTGTTTCTGCGCTGTATCTCCAAACTAAACTGAACTAAACAGCCCAGCACAGGAAAGGGCCCTTCGGCCCACATTGTTTGTGTCAAGAGTGTGTTATTGCCTTATGTCCCAAAACAGAACAAAGACATCCTTACTTGCTGCAGCACCACAGAATATGTAAACATGGTACTCTGTAAGTCCCGTAATAACCAACAGTATCTAAAACAACAAACAGTCAAATAAATAGACAATAATAGTACAAAAGTCAAAATTAATGATCGATAAGTCTCTCACGAGGGTCTCCTCGATATCCCGCAGCTCCGCTCTTGTTCCCCATCCCCCCCATTTGTGACACGGACCGAGTCCCCCTTGTCCTCACCTTCCGCCCCATCAGCCGTCACATACAGCATATAATCCTCCGACATTTTCGCCACCTCCAACGGGATCCCACTACTGGCCACATCTTCCCATCTCCGCCCCTTTCTGCTTTCCGCAGAGACCGTTCCCTCCGCAACTCCCTGGTCAACTCGTCCCTTCCCACCCAAACCACCCCCTCCCCGGGTACTTTCCCCTGCAACCGCAGGAGATGCAACACCTGTCCCTTTACCTCCCCCCTCGACTCCGTCCAAGGACTCAAACAGTCTTTCCAGGTTGGGTGGAGGCTCACTTGCACCTCCTCCAACCTCATCTACTGCATCCGCTGTTCCAGGTGTCAACGTCTCCACATCGGCGTGACCAAGCGCAGGCTCTGCGATCGCTTTGCCCAACACCTCCGCTCAGTCCGCCTTATGCGACCTGATCTCCCGGTTGCTCAGCACTTCAGCTCCCCCTCCCATACCCAATCTGACCTTCCTGTCCTGGGCCTCCTCCATTGACAGAGTGAGGCCCAGCGCAAATTGGAGGAGCAGCACCTCATATTTCGCTTGGGTAGTAGAGGGAACATTGACTTCTATAACTTCAGGTAGTCCTTGCTTTCCCTCTCTCTCCACCCCCTCCCCCTTCCCAGTTCTCCCACTAGTATCACTGTCTCCAACTGCATTCTATCTCTGTCCCGCCCTCTCCCCCCTGACATCAGTCTGAAGAAGGGTCTCAACACGAAACGTCACCCATTCCTTCTCTCCAGAGATGCTGCCTGTCTCCGCTGAGTCACTCCAGCATCTCCAGCATAGCCCCCAAGTCTATGTAGTTCGGAGCTTATTTGGAGGTTGCAGTGTTGTAGGAGCCTGATGGCTCGAGTGAAGAAGCTGTTCCTGAACCTGGACGTTACAGTTTTCAGGCTCCTGCACCTACTTCCCGATGGCCGGGGTGAAAGGAGAGCGTGCTGAACTTGATAGTAGATGAAAAATGCTGGAGAAACTCAGCGGGCGAGGCATCATCTATGGAGAAAAATGAGCAGGTCGTAGGTAGGTCGTAGCAGGCCGTGATGCCAGTCGTAGGTACTCGTGGCATCAAGTAGGTCGGGGGGGGTTTTCTAGCCTGATGCAAAAATGTACACGAGTAAAAATGGTTGTGATTTAGGTCGTGAAAGTGGGACAGGCCCTTTAAACTGATCCCATCTGCCTGTGCGAGATCCATATCCCATTATTCCCTGCACTTCCTTGTGCTTATCCAAGAGCTTATTCAACATCACACCACCACCACCCCTGGCAGCGCATTCCAGGCCCCCGGTACTCTTGCTATTGAGGGAGTGCAGCGTAGGTTCACCAGGTTAATTCCCGTAAAGTGGAACTGTCAGATGTTGAGAGAATGGAGCAGCTGGGCTTGTACACTCTGGAGTTTAGAAGGATGAGAGGGGATCTGATTGAAACATATAAGATTGTTAAGGGCTTGGGCACGCTAGAGGCAGGAAACGTGTTCCCGATGTTGGGGGAGTCCAGAACCAGGGGCCACACAGTTTAAGAATAAGGAGTAAGCCATTTATAACGGAGACGAGGAAACACTTTTTCTCACAGAGAGTGGTGAGTCTGTGGAATTCTCTGTCTCAGAGGGCGGTGGAGGCAGGTTCTCTGGATGCTTTCAAGAGAGAGCTAGATAGGGCTCTTAAAGATAGCGGAGTCAGGGGATATGGGAAGAAGGCAGGAACGGGGTACTGAATGGGGATGATCAGCCATGATCACATTGAATGGCGGTGCTGGCTCGAAAGGCCGAATGGCTTCCTCCTGCACCTATCTTCTATGTTTTTATGTAGATCCATAGACAATAGGTGCAGGAGGAGGCCATTCGGCCGTTCAGGCCAGCACCGCCATTCATTGCGATCATGGCTGATCATCCACAAACATTGAGCTGTGCCTGCCTTCTCCCCATATCCCTTGATTCCGCTAGCCCCCTAGAGCTCTATCTGACTCTCTTTTAAATTCATCCAGTGATTTGGCCTCCACTGCCCTCTGTGGCCTCCTCTGTACCCTCTCCAAAGCCTCCACGCCCTTCCTGTAATGGGGTGACCAGAACAGCAGAGCCAGCCAACTGCAACCGATATTTAACAGCAATGTTTGTCAAAAGGCAGAAGCTCCGGGTAAAAATATGAATGCATTTTCAGCAAAATTTAATTTTTTATGTGGTTTGATAATTCGAGCGTGAACTTAATATTCTTGTCAACATCACAAAGTCACATTCAGCCAATTAGATATTTCTGACAGCTTTTTTTTCTCCTTCTAAATACAAGCTTTCACAAGATGATTAGTTGCTCTGTGGATAGATTGTGTCAAAATGCCAATGAGGCTCATTTGAAATGATTCATTTTACTGCGTTTTTAAGTTTACCACTTCTCAAAGCCAGGGCCTTCGTAAACGTTCCACACACTTCACAGATTTGGACTTTAGAACCGAACCGGCACTGATGAACAATTCTCCCCCCCCCCCCCCCCCCCCCATACACTAGCACTATCCGACGCAGTAGCTGGTGAAGGTTTTTTTAATGACTGAGGAAGGTTTTCGGCCCGAAACGTCGCCTATCTCCTTCGCTCCATAGATGCTGCTGCACCCGCTGAGTTTCTCCAGCATTTTGTGTACCCAAGGTTTAGGTCTATTTCTGTCAGGTGTACCGAGGTACATCCGACAGCTTTGTTTTGCATGGTTTTCAATTGGATCAGATAATACTCCACATTAATACAGCCAAACCAAACTCGTTCACCAGACTGATTCCTGGGATGTCAGGACTGTCTTATGAACAAAGACTGCATAGACTCGGTTTATACTCTCTAGAATTTAGGAGATTGAGAGGGGATCTTATAGAAACTTACAAGATTCTTAAGGGGTTGGACAGGCTAGATGCAGGAAGATTGTTCCCGATGTTGGGGACGTCCAGGACAAGGGGTCACAGCTTAAGGATAAGGGGGAAATCCTTTAGGACCGAGATGAGAAGGAATTTTTTCACACAGAGAGTGGTGGGTCTCTGGAATTCTCTGCCACAGAGGGTAGTTGAGGCCAGTTCATTGGCTATATTTAAGAGGGAGTTAGATGTGGCCCTTGTGGCTAAGGGGATCAGAGGGTATGGAGAGAAGGCAGGTACGGGATACTGAGTTGGATGATCAGCCATGATCATATTGAATGGCGGTGCAGGCTCGAAGGGCCGAATGGCCTATTCCTGCACCTAATTTCTATGTTTCTATGTTTCTAATAGGTAGAGCAAAGGGGAAGATGCAGAGTGCAGAGTGTAGCTCTCAGCGTTGTAGCGCACCAGTTCCACAGACAAAGTCCAATGTCCACAACGGGGTGGAGGTAAATCGGACAGTACCCCAGCTTATGGAAGGGCCGTTCAGAAGCCGGATAACAGAGGGGAAGAAGCTGTTCCTGAGTCTGGTGGTGCGCGCTTTCAGGCTTCTGTACCGTCTGCCGGATGGGACCGGGGAGAAGAAGGAATGACCGGGGTGGGACAAGTCTGTGATTACGGACAATTTACAGAAGCCAACTAACTTACAAGCCAGCACGTCTTTGGGATGTGGGAGGAAACCGGAGCACCCGGAGGAAACCCACGTGGTGGCAGGGAGAACGTACAAACTCCGCACAGACAGCACCGGTAGTCAGGATCAAACCCTCTCTCAGGTGCTGTGAGGCAGCGACTCTACTGCCTGAAGGGTCTCGACTTGAAACATCGCCTATCTCCTTCACTCCTTAGATGCTGCTGCACCCGCTGAGTTTCTCCAGCCTTTTGTGTACCCAGCCACTCTACCGCTGTGCTACTGTGCTGCCTCTATCAGCGCTACAAGTGAGGTCATGGTTGTTCACCGAGTGCCTAAAAGCCCTGTCCCACGGCACGAGTTAAGTCCAAGAGCTCTCCCGAGTTTGCCCTGATTCGAACTCGGAGATTTACGGTAATGGCCACTCGTCGGTACTCGGGGCTCTTGTGGACAATTTTCAGCACGTTGCAAAATCTTCACGAGTCTTCCCGTGCTTACCTGCCGTTAGCGAGTCTTCCCAAGTACCTGCCGTTAGCGCTAAGAGACGTCCCCGAGCTCCGACGTACCCGCTACGTTCATTCTCCGTGCTTACCACGAATTTGATTGTTTGTAAACTCGGGAGAGCTCTTGCAATGAACTCGTACCGTGGGACAGGGATATAATGAAAGGTTAGCAAATGCATGGTCAATCCTGGATGCTTGCAGTAATGAAGCTGGCTGCCGCAGAGCTTTGTGGCTTCATTGAGGAAGAGTATGTCGTCAGAGTGCAGAGTGGACATCTGAGGGAACACGATGACGAGGGGCTGAACGATGGGTGTCTCTGACAACCGCACCGACCCAGCGGCTGGGGACAAGTTCACATTTATACCAAGCCAATTAACCTACAAACCTGCACGTCTTTGGAGTGTGGGAGGAAACCGAAGACATCAGAGAAAACCCACGCGGATCAAGATTCAAGAGAATTCAAGCCAGTTTATTGTCATGTGTCCCAGATAGGACAATGAAATTCTTGATTTGCTTCAGCACAACAGAATACAGTAGGCACGAATAAATACAGAACGGAACAGAACAGATCAGTGTGACCATATACCAATGAATATATATATATACACACATAAATAGGCAGATAAAGTGCAATGGGCTATTAATGTTCATAGTTTTGTTTGAGTTGAGTTTAATATTAAGTTTGAGGGCTGTGGGGAAGCAGCTATTCCTGAACCTGGATGTTGCAGATTTCAGGCTCCTGTACCTTCTACCTGAAGGCAGCGGAGAGATGAGTGTGTGGCCAGGATGGTGTGAGTCCTTGACGATGCTGCCAGCCTTTTTGAGGCAGCGACTGCCCTCGATGGTGGGGAGGTCAGAGCCGATGATGGACTGGGCAGTGTTGACAACATTTTGCAGTCTTTTCCGCTCCAGGGCGCTCACGATGCAACCGGCCAGCATGCTCTCTGCTGTGCTCTACTGTAGATGTTCGAGAGAGTCACGGGGAGAACGTGCAAATTCCGTACATGCGGCACCCGTAGTCGTAGTGGAACCCGGGTCTCCAGCGCTGTGAGGCAGCACCTCTACCGCTGCGCCACCGTGCCACATCTTCGCGTTCACTGAGCCTTGTTGTTGTTGCTTTTAACGGGTTTTACCGAGTACTATCTTTGCTTGTCTGTTATGCTGCTGCAAGCAAGAAGCTAATTGTTCCGTTTCGGGTCTAATGCGGGACAGGCATCATCTCTGGATAGACATCACCCATTCCTTCTCTCCAGAGATGCTGCCTGTCCCGCTGAGTTACTCCAGCATTTTGTGCCCACCTTCGATGCCCTACCGTGACAATAGGCAACAGGTGCAGGAGTAGGCCATTCGGCCCTTCGAGCCAGCACCGCCATTCAATGTGATCATGGTTGATCATCCCCAATCAGTACCCCGTTCCTGCCTTCTCCCCATATCCCCTGACTCCGCTATCTTTAAGAGCCCTATCTAGCTCTCTCTTGAAAGTATCCAGAGAACCAGCCTCCACCGCCCTCTGAGGCAGAGAATTCCACAGACTCACAACTCTCTGTGTGAAAAAGTGTTTCCTCGTCTCCATTCTAAATGCCTCACCCCTTTTTCTTAAACTGTGGCCCCTGGTTCTGGACTCCCCGAACATCGGGAACATGTTTCGTGCCTCTAGCGTGTCCAAACCCTTAATAATCTTATATGTTTCAATAAGATATCCTCTCATCCTTCTAAACTCCAGAGTGTACAAGCCCAGCCGCTCCATTCTCTCAGCATATGACAGTCCCCCCATCCCGGGAATTAACTTCGTGAATCTAAGCTATACTCCCTCAATGTCCTTCCTCAAATTAGGGGACAGAACTGCACACAATACTCCAGGTGTGGTCTCACTAGGGCCCTGTACAACTGCAGAAGGACCTCTTTGCTCCAAAACTCGACTCCTCTTGTTATGAAGGCCAACATGCCATTCGCTTTCTTCACTGCCTGCTGTACCTGCATGCTTACTTTCATTGACTGATGAACAAGGACCCCCAGATCCTGTTGTACTTCCACTTTTCCCAACTTGACGCCATTCTGATAATAATCTGCCTTCCTGTTTTTGCTACCAAAGTGGATAACCTCACATGTATCCACATTGCGGCATTGAATTCCGCGGACTCACAACTCTCTGTGTGAAAAAACCTCTGTGTGGAAAACTTTGTGTTCCTGGCAAGGGATTTACGCATCTCTCTGTTATCCAACTCTCTCACCCACTCCCTACACACCAGGGGCAATTTACAGAGGGTCAATTAACCCACAAACCTGCAAGTCTTTGGGATGTGGGAGGAAACTGGACACTGTTGGTTAATCTCTGATGAATGTTAAAGGGTGCAAGTGCAGGAATAATGTTCCCGAGACCAGAAGCTGGAAAAATAGGGGAGTCCAGAACCAGGAAAAATGGGAGGAATCCAGAACCAAGAAAAATTGGGGGAATCCAGAACCAGGAAAAATGGGAGGAATCCAGAACCAGGAAAAATGGGAGGAATCCAGAACCAGGAAAAATGGGAGGAATCCAGAACCAGGAAAAATGGGAGGAATCCAGAACCAGGAAAAATGGGAGGAATCCAGAACCAGGAAAAATGGGAGGAATCCAGAACCAGGAAAAATGGGAGGAATCCAGAACCAGGAAAAATGGGGGAGTCCAGAACCAGGAAAAATGGGGGAGTCCAGAACCATGGTGTAAGAATAATGGAAGAATACTACTAAGAATAAGAGGTCGGCCATTTAGGACTGAGATGAGGAAAAACTTTTTCAGCCAGAGAGTTGTGCATCTGTGGAATTCTCTGACACAGAAGGCAGTGGAGGCCAATTCACTGGATGTTTTCAAGAGAGAGTTGGATTTAGCTCTTAGGGCTAACGGAATCAAGGGATGTGGGGAGAACGTAGGAACGGGGTACTGATTGGGGATGATCAGCCATGATCACATTGAAGGGCGGTGCTGGTACGAAGGGCTGCATGGCCTACTCCTGCACCTATTGTCTACGTTTCTATGCGATCAGGCTGGTACAGCGCAACACTTGGCAACCTCTCGTCTAAATATTGGCCTCTGCACTACAGCACGGCTCAAAGGATTAAACCCAAATATTTCTGTAAATTAAAAATGAAAAGAAAAGCAGCTCATCCAGTTAACGTAAAAGCCAATACAGATCAGTCAACCTGTCATCTAAAGTTTAATTATATTTATGTTTGCGCTGCACAGATGTAGTTTGATGTTCCAGTTACTGGTCTGCAAGCAGTGCCGGGCGGCACGGTGGCGCAGCGGGTAGAGCTGCTGCCTCACCGCGCCAGTAACGTACGTGTGTGTGTGTGTGTGTGCGTGTGTGTGTGTGCGTGTGTGTGCGTGTGTGTGTGTGCGTGCGTTCGTGTGTGTTTTCCACGTTCTCCCTGCGACCACGTGGGTTTCCTCCAGGTGCTCTGGTTTCCTCCCGCATCCCATAGATGCGCGGGTTTAGAGGTTAATTGGCCCTGTGTAAAATTACCCCTAGTGTGTAGGGAGAGGCTTCGAAAGTGGGATATCGTAGATCTAGAGTGAGAGGGTGATTAATGGTCAGCATGGACTCGATGGGCTGAAGGGCCTGTATCCATGCATTCAATCAATTGTGCGGTGGGTGTATGGAATGAGCTGCCAGGTAGTTGAGGCAGGCACGATAAGAACATTTAAAAGACACTTGGATAGGCACATGTTTAAGAAAGAACTGCAGATGCTGGAAAAATCGAAGGTAGACAAACATTGAATGGCGGTGGTGGCTCGAAGGGCCAAATGGCCTACACCTGCACCTATTGTCTATTGTCTATAAATGCTGGAGAAGCTCAGCGGGTGAGGCAGCATCTATGGAGCAAAGGAATTAATAGGCGATGTTTCGGGTCGAGACCCATCATCAGACTGATTATTTAAGAAAGAAGTGCAGATGCTAGAAAAATGGAAGAATGGTCGTGGTGGGGTCAGTCTGAAGAAGGGTCTCAATCCAAAACGTCACCTATTCCTTCGCTCCATAGATGCTGCCTCACCCGCTGAGTTTCTCCAGCATGTTTTCCTACCTTGGATAGGTACATGGATGGTTTAGTTCAGTTTACAGCGTGGAATCGGCCCACCGAATCCGAACCGACCTGCGATCCCCGCACATTAACACTATCCTACGCACACTAGGGACAATTTACAATTATACCGAGCCAATTAACCTAGGAGTGTGGGAGAAAACTGGATGATCCCGGAGAAAACCCACGCAGGTCACGGGGAGAATGTAGGAAACTCCCTACAGACAGCACCCGTAGTCAGGATCGAACCTGGGTCTGTGAGGGGGCATCTTGGTCAGCATGGACCAGTTGGGTCGAAGGGCCTGTTTCCGTGCGGGATGACTCATTCAAAGAATCTGGATGGCCGCTCGATGCCATTTCAGGATAGTGTGTCGTGGGTCACCACACTCTCACTACTCACTCCACGTCATAAGTCATAGGAGCAGAATTAGGCTATTCGGCCCATCAAGTCTACTCCCCCATTCAATCATGTCCGATCTATCTACTGCCCAACAATTACTCCGTCCACCGGGACATATTTTTTGTTTGGTTTAGTTTCAGCCTGGAAACAGGCCCTTCGGCCCACCGGGTCCGCGCCGACCAGCGATCCCCGCACATTAACATTATCCCAACCGGGAATTTTTTTTTTACATTTACCAAGCCAATTAACCTGTACGTCTTTGGAGTGCGGGAGGAAACTGAAGATCTCCGTACAGACAGCACCCGTAGTCAGGATCGAACCCGGGTCTCCGGCGCTGCATTCGCTATAAGGCCGCAACTCTACCGCTGCACCACTGTGACCACCCTGAACATTATATGTCCACGTGTACAATGTTCACGCAAAACAGGTCCCCACCTACACAGGTCAATCAATCAATCAATCAAGGATATTGTCATTCAAAAATACACCAACAAATGCAAGTCGGAACAAAATTTCGTTGCATCTGGCTCACCGTGCAACATAAAATAACAAAAGGATAAAATAAATAAAAAGATAAAATAGATAATATTGGCGGCACATTGCATGGAATTCAAGAGTCTGATGGCTCGGGGGAAGAAGCTGTTGCAGAACCTGCTCCTTATACTGCGATACCTTTTGCCCGAGGGCCGCAGTGAACAGTCCATGATGGAGATGTGTGGGGTCTTTTATAATGCTGTTGGCCTTGGACAAGCAACGTTTGCACGCAATGTCCCGGATTGAAGGAAGAGAAACGTAGAAACATAGAAAATAGGTGCAGGAGTAGGCCATTTGGCCCTTCGAGCCTGCACTGCCATTCAATATGATCATGGCTGATCATCCAACTCAGTATCCCGTACCTGCCTTCTCTCCATAGCCCCTGATCAGTTTAGCCACAAGGGCCACACCTAGCTCTCCCTTAAATATAGCCAATGAACTGGCCTCAACTACCTATTCCAGAGACTGTGTGAAAAATGTTTTTCTCATCTCGGTCCTAATAAATTTCCCCCTTATCCTTATGTGACCCCTTGTTCTGGACTTCCCCAACATCGAGAACAATCTTCCTGCATCTAACCTGTCCAACCCATTAAGAATTTTGTAAATTTCTATAAGATCCCCCCTTCAATCTTCTAAATTCTAGCGAGTATAAACTGAGTCTTTCTTCATATGAAAGCCCTGCCATCCCAGGAATCAGTCTGGTGAATCTTCTCTATACTCCCTCTACGGCAAGAATGTCTTTCCTCAGATTTGGAGACCAAAACTGTACGCAATACTCCAGGTGTGGTCTCACCAAGACCCTGTAAACTGCAGTAGAACCCCCCTCCTCCTATACTCAAATCCTTTTGCTATGAATGCTAACATACCATTCACTTTCTTCACTGCCTGCTGCACCTGCATGCCTACTTTCAATGACTGGTATACCATGACACCCAGGTCTCGTTGCATCTCCCCTTTTCCTAATCGGCCACCATTCAGATAATACTCTACTTTCCTATTTTTGCCACCAAAGTGGATAACCTCACATTTATCCACATTATACTGCATCTGCCATGCATTTGCCCACTCACCCAGCCTATCGAAGTCACCTTGCAGCCTCCTAGCATCCTCCTCACAGCTAACACTACCCCCCAGCTTTGTGTCATCCGCAAACTTGGAGATGCTGCAATCCATTCCCTCATCCAAATCATTAATATATATTGTAAATAGCTGGGGTCCCAGCACTGAGCCTTGCGGTACCCCACTAGTCACTGACTGCCATTCTGAAAAGGACCCGTTTACTCCTACCCTTTGCTTTCTGTCTGCCAGCCAGTTCTCTATCCACATCAATACTGAACCCCCAATACCGTGTGCTTTAAGTTTGTATAGGAATCTCTTATGTGGGACCTTGTCGAAAGCCTTCTGAAAGTCTAGATATAACACATCCACTGGTTCTCCCTTATCCACTCTACTTGTCACATTCCCAAAAAAGTCTATAAGATTCGTCAGACATGATTTACCTTTCGTAAATCCATGCTGACTTTGTCCAATGATTTCACCACTTTCCAAATGTGCTGCTATCCCATCTTTAATAACTGACTCTAGCAGTTTCCCCACTACCGATGTTAGACTAACTGGTCTATTAATCCCCGTTTTCTCTCTCCCTCCCTTTTTAAAAAGTGAGGTTACATTAGCTACCCTCCAATCCTCAGGAACTATTCCAGAATCTAAAGAGTTTTGAAAAATTATCACTAATGCATCCACTATTTCTGGGGATACTTCCTTAAGCACTCTGGGATGCAGCCTATCTGGCCCTGGGGATTTATCGCCGTTTAATACATTCAATTTACCCAACACCACTTCCCGGCTAACCTGGATTTCACTCAGTTCCTCCATCTCATTTGACCCCCGGTCCCCCGCTGTTTCCTGCAGATTATTTATGTCTTCCTTAGTGAAGACAGAACCAAAGTAGTTATTCAATTGGTCTGCCATGTCCTTGTTCCCCATGATCAATTCACCTGTTTCTGACTGCAAGGGACTGCAAGTCCCGATGATTTTCTCAGCCGTCCTCACCATTCTCTGGAGGGACTTCCAGTCGGAGGCTTTGCAGTCCCCAAACCAGCCAGAGATACAGCTGGTCAAAATACTCTCTATGGTGCCCCTGTAGAAAGTGGTGAGGATGGGATGGGGAAGGTGAGCTCTTCTCATCCGGCTCAAGTACATCCCCGCTCCCAGCGAGGTGCCACCATCTTCATTATGATCGAGGTGGGGGGGTCAGTCTGAAGAAGGGTCTCGACCCGAAACGTCACCTATTCCTTTTCTCCGGAGATGCTGTCTGACCCGCTGAGTTACTCCAGCACTTTGAGTCAGTCTTAAATATTCACCCTGCCAGCAACACCCACATCCTGTAAATTAATTTTAAAACGTTGCAGTTGTTGGTGACATTTAGAAAGCAAAACTTAGGAAACTTTCCTCAATCAGAAATATCTGTCCACTGGGAAATAAAAACAAGCTCAATCAATATGTTTTAATAACTGCTGCCTGCCATTTGAAGTGTCATTTAGGGGAAAAGGTTTGTCTGTGTATAATGGGATCAGAATACAAACCCCTACTTAAAATGGAACTTCCTGTCACATACTAACCCTGACCCTCGTCACCAACACTAAATAATGGCCTTGCATTTACACTCCGATGGGTGCGGACATAGAAACATAGAAAATAGGTGCAGGAGTAGGCCATTCGGCCCTTCGAGCCTGCACCGCCATTCAATATGATCATGGCTGATTATCCAACTCAGTATCCCGTACCTGCCTTCTCTCCATACCCTCTGATCCCCTTAGCCACAAGACATAGAACGAATAGTGAAGGGCCTGGATAGAGTGGATGTGGAGAGGATGTTTCCACTAGTGGGAGAGTCGAGGACCAGAGGTCACAGCCTCAGAATAAAACTACATCCTGTACCTTGAGAAACGAGATGAGGAGGATTTTTTTCAGTCAGAGGGTGGTGAACCTGTGGAATCTATTGCCACAGATGGCCGTGGAGGCCAAGTCAATGAATATTTTTAAGGTGGAGATTGATAGATTCTTGATTATTACGGGTGTCAGGGGTTATGGAGAGAAGGCAGGAGAATGGGCTTGAGAGGGAAAGATAGATCAGCCACGATTGAATGGCGGGGTAGACTTGAAGGGCCGAATGGCCAAATTCTGCTCCAATGGCTTCTTCTTCTTATCGAGTCCACACACAAGATTAGAAGTTGTTCAGCCAGGGCTGAAGGAACACACTTCTCGGCATCTGCAGACAATGGTGTCCGTCTTGTCACTTCTTGTGCGTGGTGGTGGAAAGATTGGTGGAAACAGGACGTGAACGGCTCGTACCTTGACCCCCTCCTGTGACTTATGAACATAGAACGGTACAGCATAGGAACAAGCTCTTGCACCCACACTGTGCTGAACATGATGCCGAGGCCAGCTCTTATTTGCCAGCAGGTGATCCGTATCCCTCTATTCCCTGCATATCCATTTGCCTCTTAAACACCACTGTCGTATTTGCATCTACCGCCGCCCCTGGCAGCGTGTTCCAGGCACTCACCGCCCTGTAAAAAACTTGTCTCCTTTCAACCTGATCTGTCTCAACCCCAACCTCCTCTGCCTGCACATGATCCATATCCCCCCATTCGCCTATTCAGCCGAAGGGGATTCCTTGAATATGGACCAGTCCACGGGCTCATAGCAATGGCGAAGGGTGTCATCTCTTTCCTCGCCGCTACCACTGAGCGGCTTCCTCTATTGGAACCTCCTGTTTCAGGAAGAATGGTCCCAACCTTTGATTAGTGCGGGTTATGGGGAGAAGGCCACGGGGATTACTATCTAAATGGCGTCAAGTTGGGAAAATGGGAAGTACAATGGGATCTGGGGGTCCTTGTTCATCAGTCTATGAAAGTAAGCATGCAGGTACAGCAGGCAGTGAAGAAAGCGAATGGCATGTTGGCCTTTATAACAAGAGGAGTTGAATATAGGAGCAAAGAGGTCCTTCTGCAGTTGTACAGTGCCCTAGTGAGACCACACCTGGAGTATTGTGTGCAGTTTTGGTCCCCTAATTTGAGGAAGTACATTCTTGCTATTGAGGGAGTGTAGCATAGTTAATTCCCGGGATGGTGGGACTGTCATATGCTGAGAGAATGGAGCGGCTGGGCTTGTACACTCTGGAGTTTAGAAGGATGAGAGTGGATCTTATTGAAACATATAAGATTATTAAGGGTTTGGATATGCTAGAGGCAGGAAACGTGTTCCCGATGTTGGGGGAGTCCAGAACCAGGGGCCACAGATTAAGAATAAGGGGTCAGCCATTTAAAACGGAGACGAGGAAACACTTTTTCTCACAGAGACTTGTGAGTCTGTGGAATTCTCTGCCTCAGAGGGCGGTGGAGGCCGGTTCTCTGGGTACTTGCAAGAGAGAGCTAGACAGGGCTCTTAAAAATAGCGGAGTCAGGGGATATGGGGAGAAAGCAGGAACGGGGTACTGATTGTGGATGATCAGCCATGATCACATTGAATAGCGGTGATGGCTCGAAGGGCCGAATGGCCTACTCCTGCACCTATTGTCTATTGTGTATTGATATGGGGAGAAGGCATGAACGGGGTACTGATTGCGGATAATCAGCCATTTATCACATTGAATGGTGGTGCTGGCTCGATGGGCCGAATGGCCTAATCCTGCACCTATTGTCCATTGTCTATTGATGTTTCGTTGTCACACCTCACCCTTCCATATCTCTGTGTCTCCCTCTCCCCTGACCCTCAGTCTGAAGAAGGGTCTCGGCCCGAAACGTCACCCTTTCCCACTCCCCAGAGATGCTGCCCGTCCCGCTGAGTTACTCCGGCACTTTGTGTCCGTCGGCTGCCTGATGGCACTCTTGGAAAGAAAGACGGGTGCATCCGCCATGCGTTTGACAGCCTCTGCCTGTTGCAAGGGCGTTTAACAGCCAACAAAGTAATTTGAAGTGCAGACAATGTTGTAAAGTAGCACATCCACCCCCAGAGAAGGGAAGAGAACATTGGATTTCTGCACAGCATAAAGTTTGCAGCAGAGTAACTGAAAATATTCTCTCTCTCTCCCCCCCCCCCCCGCCCCCTCCCCCTCCTCTCTGTCACCTTAGTAACAGCGCCCATAATACAGTATCAAGGCACAGTGTAATAATGTATTAATTGCAGCTTTTAAGGATTTATTTCCTACCACCAATGGCAGGTCTGTGAGCGGGTGAAAGTAGTAATTTAGTTTGAAGTCCCCGAATGTTATTTTCTTGTCAGCGGCACAGTGGAGAAGGGGAAGGTGCTGAAGTGGGCCCGCACAGCTAATTACAAGGCCGGCCGCATCCAGCCTCGCTGCAGAGCGAAGTGGCTTTTTATAGGAGCTGCCGTGCGTGTGCCAACAACATTCCCCTTAACCCTCCCGGTCCTGCCCTTCACCTGTCGCATTGCCAGGCCTCAGGGGTCAGGGGGAGAAGGCCAGAGGGTGGGGTTGGGAGGGAAAAGCGGCATCTCTGGGAAAAGAGGATAGTTGGCGCTTCAGGTCTGGATTCCAAGCTAAACAAAATAACTTGACGTTTGCCTAACTTTTGACTCTGTTACCAAACACTGACTTTCCTCTCTTTCCCATTTCTGATCAGCCGTGATTGAATGGCAGAGTGGAAGCGATGGGCCGAATGGCCTCTTCCTGCACCTCAAACTGATGGACTTGGGAACGTTGGGAGGCACAGTCTGCGGGATAGTCAGTCGGGTGATTCGTACGGGTGTCAGTGGCTACGGGGAGAAGGCAGGAGAATGGAGTAAGGCGGGAGAGATAGATCAGCCATGATTGGATGGAGGAGTAGACTTGATGGGCCGAATGGCCTAATTCTGCTCTTTTTTATCACTTTTATGACCTTGTGAGGTATTGGAGGTGTGGGCTCAGGGGATGCTACATGCCCAGTGCTCCCTCAGCCCCACCCAGGGATCCCCGCAGCCAGGTGTGACAGAGAATCCGTGTGGATCTCCTCTAACCTCATCTACTGCACCCGGTCTACCCGACGTGGCCTCCTGTACATCAACGCGACCGTTTGGCAGAACACGTGCGCTTGGCCCGCCAAGGCCCGTTGGATCACCCGGTTACTAACCGCCCCCCCCCCCGACATCAGTCTGAAGAAGGGTCTCAACCCGAAACGTCACCTATTCCTTCTCTCCATAGATGCTGCCTCACCCGCTGAGTTTCTTCAACATTTTTGTCTCCCACTTTGAGTAACTTTGCGTCTATCGTTGTGTGTAAACCAGCATCTTCATTGTTTACATATTCTGTTGTGTTGCTGCACGGACGAGTTTCATCGTTCCGTTCTGGGACACGTGACAGTAAAACGCTCTCGACCCTTGGCACCAACATTGTGGGTCGAAGGGCCCGTTCCTTCCGAGTTAGATGTGGCCCTTGTGGATCAGGGGGTATGGAGGGAAGGCAGGTACAGGATACTGAGTTGGATGAGCAGCCATGATCGTATTGAATGGTGGTGCAGGCTCGAAGGGCCGAATGGCCTACTCCTGCACTTATTTGCTATGTTTCTATGTTCCTGTGCCCTACTGTTTCGTTGAGTTTAGAGATACAGCGCGGAAACAGGCTCTTCGGCCCACCGAGTCCGAGCCGACCAGCGATCACACTAGAGACACTTTGCGAATTTTACCGAAGCCAATTAACGCGCAAGCCCGTACGTCTTTGGAATGTGGGAGGAAACAGGAGCACCAGGAGAAAACCCACGCAGGTCACGAGGAGAACGTGCAAACTCCGCACAGACCCCAGCACCGGTAGTCAGGATCGAACCCGGGTCCCTGGCGCTGTAAGGCGGCAACTCTACCGCTGCGCCACCGTGCATTTTCATCTAGGAGTCTCTGCTGTTCCAGCTTGGAATCCAGACCGGAAACGTCAACTATCCTTTTTCTCCAGAGATGTTGCCTGACCTGCTGAATGACTCCAGCAATGTGTGTCTACGTTTCACTCACCCAGTTCGGCCTGCTCAACATCTCGCCCTTGTTGAGAGGGCGTCAACTGGAAGTTCATTCCCCCACCCAAATAATCAAATTATCGAACCTGGGACTCTGGCGCCGTGAGGCAACAACTCTACATCTGCGTCAAGTGTGGAAAAAAAACGCTTGCGTGTTGGTGTTAGATTATGCTTGGATTATTGTGCGGATCGCAGTACAGTGATGTGAGGTGTTTAGGCAGATCAGCCACCCACCACCGACAGGACCTTTGGAAAAACACTGAAGAAGGGCCTCGAGCCGAAACCCCACCCATTCCTTCCCTCCAGAGATGCTGCCTGTCCCGCTGAGTTACTCCAGCATTTTTGTTTAAGAAGGAACTGCAGATGCTGGGAAAAAAAATCAAAGGTAGATTTTTAAAAAATGCTGGAGAAACTCAGCGGGTGAGGCAGCATCTGTGGAGCGAAGGCATAGGTGACGTTCCGGGTCGAGACCCTTCAGCTTTTTGTTTCTATCTTTGGAAAATCCACAGGGTGCTTCGCACAGGAGCAGAGCGGTCAGACATGACAGCACCTTGAACATTGGCAGCTCGACAGTGCAGTTGTTGTGAAGCTTCAAATTGGTGCTGTTCGCTATTGTATTGCTCCCTTAAATACATTTACACATGCCTTCCCTAATTCACCATTTAGAGATACCCTCCCCTAATTCATCATTTAAAGGTGCCCTTCCCTAGTCCATCATTTAAAGGTGCCCTCCCCTAAATCCCCCTCACATTTAAGTGCCCTCCACTAAACTACATGTACAGGTGCCCTCCCCTGAATCCCCCCCCACTATTTTTAGGCACCCTCCCCTATCCAATATACTAGCTATGTAGTATCCAGTATGTTGCTCACTCTAGCTAGCTACCTAGTTATCTCAGTATCTCAGTCTAGCTAACTACGTAGTTATCCATTATGTAGCCATCTAGCCAGCTACCTAGCTATCCAGCATGTAGCTCAGACAAGCTGGCAACATCGCTATCCAGTGTGTAGTCAGCTAGCTAGCTACCCAGTTATATAACCATATAACAATTACAGCACGGAAACAGGCCTTCTCGGCCCTTCCAGTCCGTGCCGACCATTTATTTTCCCCTAGTCCCATCTACCTGCACTCAGACCATACCCCTCCATTCCCTTCCCGTCCATATACCTATCCACTTTACTTTTAAATGTTAAAATCTATCCTGCCTCCACCACTTCTGCTGGAAGCTCATTGCACTCAGCCACCACTCTCTGAGTAAAGAAGTTCCCCCTCATGTTACCCCTAAACTTCTGTCCCTTAATTCTCATGTCATGCCCTCTTGTTTGAATCTTCCCTACCCTCAATGGGAAAAGCTTATCCACGTCAACTCTGTCTATCCCTTTCATCATTTTAAAGACCTCAATCAAGTCCCCCCTTAACCTTCTGCGCTCCAAAGAATAAAGACCTAACTTGTTCAACCTTTCTCTGTAACTTAGTTGCTGGAACCCAGGCAACATTCTAGTAAATCTCCTCTGTGCTCTCTCTATTTTGTCGACATCCTTCCTATAATTAGGCGACCAAAATTGTACACCATACTCCAGAATTGGTCTCACCAATGCCTTGTACAATTTTAACATTACTTCCCTACTCCTATATTCAATGCTCTGATTTATAAAGGCCAGCACACCAAAAGCTTTTTTCACCACCCTATGTGGTATCCAGTATGTAGCTCAATCTAGCTATTTTCCTAGCTATCCTATCTATATGTAGCCATCTAGCAACCTTCATAGCTATCCTGTTTGTAGCTCAGTCTATCCAGCTACCTAGCTATCCGATATGTAGCCTAAGCTAGCCAGCTAGCCAGTATGTAGCCATCGAGCTAGCTATCTAGTTGTCCAGTAGGATAACATTAGCTACCCTCCAATACGCATGAAGCTATAGAAGTGGTTGAAATTCCAGCGGCGACCGGAACAAGGTATGACTCTGTGGGCGACTGCTCGCCACCATACAGGCGTCACCCCGCGACATGTCGACACGTGACGCCTGTTTGGTGGTGAGTCGTCGCCCAAAGAGTCGTACCTTTTTCTGGTCGCCGCTGGGTTTTCACCATTTTTAAGATTTTCGGCCGGCTGCTGCGACTATGACGGGTGCCGGCAGGTCGCCGACAAAATCGCGTAAGTGGGACCGGCCCTTTAAAGTGTTTGCCTAGTTGAATGTGAACTCATTCCGTTCGTGTGGATCGATGTACCTCCTCACCATGGAGGAACTGTTGTTCATGTTACCAGACTGTGTACCTCTCATTCATCAAACAGTACAGCACGGGAACAGGCCCTTCGGCCCACAATGTCTGCGCCGATCATAGAACATAGAAGCATAGAAACATAGAAATTAGGTGCAGGAGAATAGGTGCAGAAATTAGGTGCAGAAATTAGGCCATTCGGCCCTTTGAGCCTGCACCGCCATTCAATATGATCATGGCTGATCATCCAACTCAGTATCCCGTACCTGCCTTCTCTCCATACCCTCTGATCCCCTTAGTCACAAGGGCCACATCTAACTCCCTCTTAAATATAGCCAATGAACTGGCCTCAACTACCCTCTGTGGCAGAGAGTTCCAGAGACCCACCACTCTCTGTGTGAAAAAAGTCCTTCTCATCTCGGTCCTAAAGGATTTCCCCCATGTCCTTAAACTGTGACCCCTTGTCCTGGACCTCCCCAACATCGGGAACAATATTCCTGCATCTAGCCTGTCCAACTCCTTAAGAATTTTGTAAGTTTCTATAAGATCGCCTCTCAATCTCCAAAATTCTAGAGAGTATTAACCGAGTCTATCCAGTCTTTCATCATAAGACAGTCCTGACATGCCATGAATCAGTCTGGTGAACCTTCTCTGCACTCCCTCTGTGGCAATAATGTCCTTCCTCAGATTTGGAGACCAGAACTGTACGCAATACTCCAGGTGTGGTCTCACCAAGGCCCTATACAACTGAAGTAGAACCTCCCTGCTCCTATACTCAAATCCTTTTGCTATGAAAGCTAACATACCATTCGCTTTCTTCACTGCCTGCTGCACCTGCATGCCTACCTTCAATGACTGGTGTACCATGACACCCAGGTCGCGCTGCATCTCCCCTTTTCCTAATCGGCCACCATTTAGATAATAGCCTGCTTTCCTATTTTTGCCACCAAAGTGGATAACCTCACATTTATCCACATTATACTGTATCTGCCAAACATTTGCCCACTCACCCAGCCTCTCCAAGTCACCTTGCAGTCTCCTAGCATCCTCCTCACAGCTAACACTGCCCCCCAGCTTAGTGACATCCGCAAACCTGGAGATATTGCCTACAATTCCCTCATTCAGATCATTAATGTATATATAGACGTAAACATGTAGACATAGAACGGTACAGCACAGGAACAGGCTCTTCGGCCCACAATGTATGTGCCGAACATGATGCCAAGGACAATGATAGACACAAAATGCTAAAATGACTCAGCAGGTCAGGCAGCAACTGTGGAGAGAAGGAATAGGTGACGTTTCGGATCGAGACCCTTCTTCAATTCTTCCCTTCAGCCATCAGGCTTTTCAACACAACAACATATAAGCTCTGAACTACAACAGACTATTATCATTGAGTGTGTGAACGTGTATATATATATAGACTGAACGTTTTTATTCTCTCCCGTTATGTACTATGTTTACGTATTGTGTTGTGCTGCAACAAGTAAGAATGTCATTGTTCCATCTGGGACATTTGACAATAAAACACTCTTCACTCTCGAATCTTGACTTTCGACCCAAAACGTCACCTACTCCTTCTCTCCAGAGATGCTGCCTGTCCCGCTGAGTTACTCCGGGATGTTGTGGCTATCTTTGGTTTAAACCACCATCTGCGGTTCCTTCCTACACATTATGCCAAGCTGATATCTCAGGGCTGGCAACATTGGGTGAGAGTTGGGAGTGAGAAATTGCGAGACCAAGCCTGAGGGAGCGTAGCAACCGAGGCGGGGGGGGGGGGGGGGGGGGGGGTAGGGTGTGGTAGTGGGGGGGAGGGTGGTGTCCCCCCTCTCATTGGTACGGAGCATTTTCATTTTTCAGCTTGAAATTGTGCAATCTGCTGCATACTGTATCGAGTCTTTTAACTTACACTTGAATGCAATATTTAAGCTTTAAATTGGATTAGCTATGAATAAGATTAGGCTAAATTACATTCCTAATTACATTCCACAGTAGAGCCAAGGCTCTGATCAACAGGTGCAGCACATGAATGATCTTAGTGTATTCATGCATGGAAATCAGATCAAGCACTTAGCTCATGTTGACCAACCTGGGTCTCACTGCACACCTGGCCCTGACTCCAGTGGCACACCTTCTCTCATTCCTGTCCCTGAGTCCAGCCCTACACCCGGCCCCCTATTCTACCCTGGTCATAGTTGCTTACTTGCTTAGGTTCCCCGTGCCGAACACACCCCTGGTCCCAGCTTTGACTGCACACCTAGTACTATTCCAGACCTTGACTCTGGATGCACACTTGGCCTTGCTTCTAGCCCCTTTGCACTGACAATATATCTGGCCCACACATAAAGCTCCATATCTGACCCCCTGGACTTAACCTATTACGTTCAAGTCCACGGGTGCTTATCTAATGCAGTAATCTTTTATGGGGCACTTCACAGACCAAATTTTGTATTACAAAATCTGCTACATCTATTGGCTTCCTTGTTATCTAACATGCTAGTTACTTTGTCAAAGAAGTCATCAGTTGGTTGAACACAATTTCTCATCCATAACATTATACTCACCCAGCTCTATAAGTATTCTGTTACCATTTCCTTCATTTTCCTAACAAACTGTCCTGAAGTCATTTTTACCCCCAATATCTTCAGTATTTTGCTGTCTTCCTCTCAGCTGGGACTTTTCTGAAATGCAAAGTCCAATAACTATATATTTAAGCAATATTATTCTATTAAATGATATCTTGAAAGTACATCATATTTTCTGTGGTATTCATAACACAACAATGATAAAAAGATCTTTATCTTGATTGCGCCTACCAACATGCAGACATTATTATATTACAGTTAATATGTATCGAGGGCAAATTTTTGTTCCAATGCACCCCATTCCCAATTACTGTTACATTGAAGTGATGGAAATCCAAGTGAAGTATAAATGGCATCAGAAAAATAAAACCCGTGGAATGGATGATATTCATTACGTGGTTGGTTGGAGTCAGTATCAGCACAATTACTATATTAAACTTTGAATCTTCGGATGTCCTGGTTCAAGCTGAACCTAAAGACAAATACTAACCCCCTCACACATGCCCCTGCAAGTATTTCTGTCACTCCTTTAAAATGTGCCCCTTCTTTGAACTAGCTCTTAAACATCGCATCTGAATCAGTTTCCATCTGATTCCACTCCTTGAGGATGTTCATCTACGTGTTCAATTAATAAAACAACGAGAATGGGGACATTTCTATTCAACCTGTCAAAGGAATTGGTGGGTGGGGGGGAGGTTAGAAATAGTCGGTGAGGTAAACAAACGTAATAGTTGAGTGGCAAATGACAATAGGGCTACCTTCCCAATATTTAACTGAAGGAAATAATGGGTTATTGGGACTGTATGTTGTGACAGACAGCCTGACACCTTGCATGCCATTTTAATATTACACTTATCCCATCGCCCTGGATATTCCGGATTAATACATTAAGGTTTTGTCAACTAATTACAAATCAGGCTAATTAAAAATCAATAACATTAGCCAACTCCGAAACACGAAGCACTGAGCATTGGGATCCAGACATCACGGACAACTGGCCTCAGTTCCCCGCTCACATCTGGCAGTGCTCTCTATCTGAACCAGGGGCCGCGGAGCGTTTTTGAAAGTGGGGAGGCTGAGCGATCACTGATCACTGGCCTTGGGGGTTCCTGGCGAGGGAGTGGAGCAATTGAGTGGGAAGAGGGTGTGGGTAGGGACATTTTGAAATTTGATGTACTAAAATCATGTTTTAGTGCATTGTAGAAGCATGATTTCAATGTTTTTTGTTTTAAGTATTTTTAAGGTAACTTTTTCCACACAAAGGATGGTGGGTGTATGGAACAAGCTGCCAGAGGAGGTAGTTGAGGCAGGGACTATCCCAACATTTAAGAAACAGATTGATACATGGATAGGACAGGTTTGGAGGGATATGGACCAAAAGCAGGTAGCGTAGCTGTGGGACATGTTGGTGGGTGTGGGTCAGTTGCGCTGAAGGGCCTGTTTTCACACTGTATCACTCTATGACCACATTATACCTCCACCGTGCATGAATGCTTCAAATTCAAGTGGTCGAGTTTTATTGCCATATACTCAAGCATAGAAACATAAAAAATAGGTGCAGGAATAGGCCATTCGGCCCTTTGAGCCAGCACTGCCATTCAATATGATCATGGCTGTTCATCTAAAATCAGTACCTCGTTCCTGTTTTCTCCACATATCCCTTGATTTCACTAGCCCCAAGAACTAAATGTAACTCTCTCTTGAAAACATCCAGTGAATTGGCCTTCACTGCCTTCCGTGGCAGAGAATTCCACAGATTCACAACTCTCTGCGTGAAGAAAGTTTGTCCTCATCTCAGTCCAAAATGGCCTACACTTTATTCTCAAACTGTGACCCCTGGTTCTGAACTCCCCTCCCTCAGCCCCGGCTCTCCAACACCCGAGGCCCATGCCGTTGATTTTGAAATTTTCGTTGATCACAGAATTTCTCACGACAGAGCGTGAGAAATTTGTCATCAGCGTGAGAACGTGAGAATTTGGTGAAATGCGTGATTCTCACGCCCAATGCGTGAGAGGTGGCAGCCCTGTATGATATCTGCCTGCACGTGATCCATATCCCTCCATTGCCTGTATATCCATGAACTTACCCACCATCATACCTGCCTCCACCACCACCACCACCAGTTATGTGTTCCATGCTCCCACTACCCTCTGTGCAAAAAAAAAACCAGCCCTGCACATCCCCTTTAATGTTTGCCCCTAATATTTGATATTTCCATCCAGGGGAAAAAGCTTCTGCCTGTCTATCCTATCCATGCCTCTCGTAATCTTATATTTTAGATTCAGGGCGTGCGTTTCAAGTAGCTGTCTATAGGGCCTGTCCCACTTTCATGACCTAATTCACGACCTCTGCCGAGTTTGCCCTTGACTCATACTCGCAGCATGGTCGTCACGAGGTCGTATGTAGCAGGCCGTGATGCTAGTCGTAGGAACTCGTGGCATCAGGTGGGTCGGGGCGTTTTTCTAACCTGATGAAAAATGTCCACGGTCGTGAATTAGGTTGTGAAAGTGGGACAGGCCCATTATGCGATGGATGGGGATTCATGGCTGTGTGCACCTTATTTGGCTCTGTCTCAAACTATGCTGTGTGTAAACCAATTTATTGGACGTGAGTCAGTGAACTCTCGGCCATGTAGATATCTGGCATCGTTAGGAGCACACCCAGGAGTCATTGGACTTCTTTATGGTGAGAGTTAATCAGCTCAAGCAAGGTAATAAATTGACTTAGCAAGGCGCGGCACGGTGGCGCAGCGGTAGAGTCGCTGCCTTGCAGCGCCGGAGACCCGGGTTCGATCCCGACTACAGCCACTGTCCGTACGGAGTTTGTACGTTCTTCCCCGCGACCTGCGTGGGTTTTCTCCAAGCTCTTCCGTTTCCCCCAACACTCCAAACACGTACAGCTTTGTCGGTTAATTTGTAGGCTTGGTGTATGTGTAAATTGGCCCGAGTGTGCGGGTGATCGCTAGTCGGCGCGGTCTACAAAAGGGCCTATTTCCGCGCTGTATCTCTGAACTAAACTAAACGGCAGTAACACATGGACCACTTTCAACATTGCTTTGTGTATTTGGGATCACTCGTACCTGGAGTCATCTTCATAAATCACACTGGCAGCGTTTACCTTAGGGTTTTCTCTGCTTGAGAAACTTTTGTTCCGATTTTAGCAAAGATTGTGGAGACGCAAGAGAGATGCAGCCTGCCCTGCTGAGTTACGCCAGCACTTCTTCCTTCGTGTGGCGTGCACAGCCTAAAGGGCCTGTCCTACCAGCATGCAACTCTATGCGATTAACGCGATCAAACTAGAAGCGGGGGCCGCGCGGAGGTCGGGTGATCCCCTATACAGGGCCGTTGCCACCAGCATGCGCCTGCATGCGGCAAGCGCAACCAAACTGGCAGTAGGGGCCGCGCGGAAGTCGGGTGAGTGGCGCAACGCGGCGCAAAGTGAGGCGAACTTGGAGCGAAGTCTAAGGTAAGTTCGCCAGGACAGAGAGGGGCACACAGAGAGGGGCACAGAGGCACACACACACAGAGGGCCACGGAGCCACACACATAGAGGGTCACGGAGACACCTACAGATAGGTTCACGGAGGCACGATGTCGAGGCGGTGTGTAAACATCGAGGCGACTGCGAGCCGACAAGCCGTTGCCGCGCGGAATTTTGAACATGGTCAGTTTTTCGGAGCCCCGCGCGGTCTCGGGACAAACTCCGCACAATTCCGCACGGCTCCGGCGATCGAAGTGGGACCGGCACCGTGACGCCGGACGGCTCAAGCGACCACGTTAGGTCGCGCTAATCGCATCGAGTTGTATGCTGGTCGGACAGGCCCTTAAAGTTGTAGGGCAACTTGTTCCATTTGATCATTTGTGCGCGCGTCGAGTTGATTGCATTAGTCGAAAAAGGGCGGACCACGTGAAGGTTGCAATCTTCCACCGCACGCCAGCACGTATAGTTTAGTTTAGTTTAGAGATACAGCACGGAAACAGGCCCTTCAGCCCACTGAGTCCACACCGACCAGCGATCCCCGCACATTAACACCATCCTACACATACTAGGGACAGTTTACATTTATACTAAGCCAAGTAACTCCCAAACCTGCATGCCTTTGGGGTGCAGATGGCACCCGTACAGACAAGACAAGTAGCCGGGATTGAACCCGGGTCTCTGGTGCTGTAAGGTCTGCAAGGCAGCAACTCTACCGCTACGCCACCGTGCTGCCCCTTACGGGCCTGTCCCACTTGGGCTATTTTTTAGGCGACTACAGGCGACTAGGCTGTTGCCACATGGTCACTGGGGTGTCGCCTGTACGGCCGTGAGTCGTCTCCTCAGTCGCCCAAAGAGTCGTAGCGTCTTTCTGGTCGCCGCTGGATTTTCAACATGTTGAAACATTTTCAGAGACGGTCGTGGACAGTGGGTTTGATGCCAATGAGCGCAGCTTGTGACGTCACCTCCTGACGTAGGTGCTGTCGTAGTTGTCACCGGTGCTGACTTCCGTTTTTTGTTGTTGTTAATGATTCTATTTCAAATTTTATGTCGAATGGGGGTCCAGTCGGCAATTTTTCGGCGACCTGCTACGACCTTGACAGTCGCCCGAAAATAGCCTAAGTGGGACAGGCCCATTAGTGTTAAATGAAGATCATGCTCTTCGACATGGTAATTGTGCAGGAATAAAGAACTGCTGATGCGGGTTAGCGCACAAAATGGCGCTCTTGACTCATAATAGCCCTCCGATCCAACAAGAGGCATTAAGGATGGGTGATAAAAACCAGCTTCTCTGGAGAAACAGGCCTCATCCCTGGAGAATGTGGATGGGCGACGTTTTGGGTCGGGACCCTTCCTGAGACTGATTGTAGTTGTCCTGCCACCCCTACCCCGCCTCTGTCCAGCTTTCTCTCCACCCTACTGGAATCAGTAAGAGGAACTGCAGGCGCTGGTTTACAAAAAAGACACAGAGTGCTGGAGTAACTCAGCGAGTCAGGCAGCATCTGTGGAGAAGGTGACGTTTTAGGTTGAGTTCCTTCTTCAAACTGATATTGGGGGGGGGGGGGGGTGAGGCACGGAGACAGGCCGTTCTGCCCATCGCGCTGACCTATTATCACTGTTCACACTCGTTGTACTTTACCTCACTTTCGCATCCACTCACGACACACTCCGATGTTACGGAGGCCAATTAACCTACAAACCTGCGCCCCACTCACACCACAATTAAGACGTTTTCCTGTCAGTCTTGACAATTTGCCGTCTGTTTGAGGGAGGGAGGTGACTTTACCTGTGTGGAGTTTGCACGTTCTCCCCGCCACCTCATGCGTTCCAGTTTCCCTCCCACATGCGGGTTTTCAGACCAGTCGGCCTCTGCGAATGACCCTCGTGTGCAGGGAGTGGATGAGAGAGTGGGACGACAGATAGGACGGGTGGTCAGTGTGGATTCAGTGGGATGAAGGGCCTGTTTCCACGCTGCACCTTTCAACACATCCATCAACTATCAAGAGGGGCCTCGACCCAAAACGTCACCCATCCATCCCTTCTCTCCAGAGACGCCGCCTGTCCCGCTGAGTTACTCCAGCACTTTGTGTCTACCTTTGGTGTAAACATGCGTCTGCAGTTCCTTCCTACACGATTGTCCAGTGAATTTTCCATGCCCCGACCAGCTTCACTTATTGAATTATTTAAATATTTGAAACATCAACTAAATAGTCCCCATCTTTCTGTGGTTGAGAGAGCGCGACCAGCTATTGTAATTAAACCTTTAAAACTCCTGATGAGCTTCCGCTTGTACCCACGTCTTCTGCCCAAGGTGTAAAATCCAAAGTAGGAGGCAGTGCCCAGGATGGGGCCTGAGCAGACCATTGTGGATCCGCACCATCTCGCCCTCCCTTCATCCGCCAACCCCGTGGAGATAAAGACCGACCTTCCGTCATCACAGCGAGTGTGCAGTGCAATTGTCGATGTTTACCTCACCTCACTTTGCAGGTAGTCTCACCGTCCCAGACAAAGGAGACACCTATGTCGCACGTTTAAACCATGGCTCACAGAATTCAATTGTTCCTTGCAAAGTCACACCGAGTGTCGGAGTAACTCGGCGGGCCAGGCAGCATCTCTGGAGAATATGGAAAGGGAAAGAAGTGACAGCCACAAAAAAGGTCAGCCTGAAGAAGGGTCCCTACCCAGCGCCAGAGATGCTGTCAGACCCGCTGAGTTACTCCAGCACTTTGTGTCCGTTTGTGTGAAACAGCACCTGCAGTTCCTTGTTTCCTGTTCAATAGACAACAGGTGCAGGAGTAGGCCATTTGGCCCTTCGAGCCAGCACCGCCATTCAATGTGATCATGGTTGATCATCCCCAATCAGTACCCCGTTCCTGCCTTCTCCCCATACCCCCTGACTCCACCACCTTGAAGAACATTATCTAGCTCTTGAAAGTACCCAGAGAACCTGTCTCCACCGCCCTCTGAGGCAGAGAATTCCACAGAATCACCACTCTGCGTGAGCAAAAGTGTTTCCTCGTCTCCGTTCTAAATGGCTTGCTCCTTATTCTTAAACTGTGGCCCCTGGTTCTGGACTGCCCCAACATCGGGAACATGTTTCCTGCCTTTAGTGTGTCCAGACCCTTAACAGACTTATATGTTTCAATGGGATATCCTCTCATCCTTCTAAACTCCAGAGTGTACAAGCCCAGCTGCTCCATTCTCTCAGCATATGACATTCCCGCCATCCCGGGAATTAACCTTGTGAACTTACGCTGCACTCCCTCGATAGCAAGAAGAGTCCCAACCACAAAAACGTCAGCCTGAAGAAGGGTCCCAACCCAACACCAGAGATGCTGCCAGATCTGCTGAGTTACCCCGGCACTTTGTGTCCGTTTGTGTGAAACAGCACCTGCAGTTCCTTGTTTCCTGTTCATACGTTATAGGAGCAGAATTAGGCCATTCGGCCCCACAATTCTACTCTCCCATTCAATCATGGCTGATCTATCTTTCCCTCTTAACCCCGTTCTCCTGCCTTCTCCCCATAACCCCTGACACCCGTACTAATCTATCAATCTCCACCTTAAAAATATTCAATGTCTTGGCCCCCACAGCGTTCTGTGGCAATGAATTCCACAGATTCACCACCCTCTGACTGAAGAAATGTCTCCTTATTTCCTTCCTAAACGTGTTTCCTTTTATTCTGAGGTGATGTCCTCTGGTTCTAGACTCTTCAATTAGTGGAAACATCCTTTCCACGTCTACTCTATCCAGGCCTTTCACTATTCGGTAACTTCCAATGTTCATCCTTCTAAACTCCAGTGAGTACAGGCCCAGCGTCGTCAAACGCTCATCATACGTTAATCCACTCATCACCCTCTCCAACGCCAGCACATCCTTCCTCAGATATAGGGCCCCAAACAGCTCACAATACTACAAATCTCGTAGATGTTCACCTCACTTTGCAGGCACTTTCAGAGTTTCGAAATGTTCCTTGAACAGCCTCCTCTCCCAACCCTTGGTACCAAAGGGAAGGTCCCAGCATGGATAGGTTGTCGGGAGTGGGAATAAAGATGGCCACCAGTGTCTAGTGGAGTCCCACAGGGCTCGCTGCTGGGGCCGCTACTCTTCACATTGTACATCAATGATTTGGATGAGTTTGCGGGTGACACAGAGATAGGTGGAGGGTCAGGCGGTGTAGAGAAAGCAGGGACTCTGCAGAAGGACTTGGACAGGTTGGGAGAGTAGACAGGGAAGTGGAAGATGGAATATAGTGTAGCAATAGTGGAACGGGGTACTGATTGAGGAATGATCAGCCATGATCACATTGAATGGCGGTGCTGGCTCGAAGGGGCGAATGGCCTACCCCTGCACCTACTGTCTATTGTCTAAAGTGTGGAGTCATGCATTTTGGTAGTAGGAATAAAGGCATAGACTATTTTCTAAATAGGGACAGGACACAAATCAGAGGTGCAAAGGGACTTGGGAGTGCTGGTGCACGATTCCCAAAAGGTTAATCTGCAAGTAAAACCAGTAGCAATGCTAGTGTTTATGCACTGGGCCCTTCGGCCCATCAAGTCCATTGATGGCCCGTTCACACTAGTTCCACCGTCCCATCCACTCTCTACACACCAGGGGCGATTTAAAGAGGGGTGATGAACCTACAAACCCGCACGTCTTTGGAACGTGGGAGGAAACCGGAGCACCCGGAGGAAACGCACGCGGTCACGGGGAGAACGTGCAAACTCCACAAACACACAGACAACACCTGGGGTCAGGATTAAACCCGGGTCCCTGGCGCTGTGAGGCAGCAGCTCTACCCGCTGTCCAGATCTACAAGGTGGGGGTGGGGTTCTTGAAGAGCAGGGTGCAGTGGGATTAACCACCGCTGCCGTGGCTGTCCCTCCTGAGGCAGCACCCCCCCCCCCCCCCCCCCCAGCCTCCCCCCACTCTCTGCAGATCAGCCCCGTTGCAATTAGAAGCGCCTCTTTAAACTGGAACATTTGGACGGGGATTTAGGCTGTTGCCAGGCAACCGGCTGCATCCTAGCAACCCGCATGCAGATCCGACTGCGGTGGTCGGGGAGGCTTGTTTATTCGGAGTTGCGTGGGTTTGGATCTGAGCTGAGAGCCTGTCACTGTCATTGCAGTGTCTGTCCGCTGAGCTGCTTGCTGCTCAGGTGGGAGAGGTGGGAGAGGAGGCAAGAAGGGCCGGGCACGGTGGCGCAGCGGTAGAGTCACCGCCTCGCAGCGCCAGAGACCCGGGTTCAATCCTGACTACGGGCGCTGTCTGTACGGAGTTTGTATTTTCTCCCCGTGATCCCGTGGGTTTTCTCCGGGTGCTCCGGTTTCCTCCCACACTCCAAAAAATTTGTAGGTTTCCAGAACCAGGGCCCACAGTTTAAGAATAAAGAGTAAGCCATTTAGAACGGAGACAAGGAAACACGTTTTCTCACAGAGAGTGGTGAGTCTGTGGAATTCTCTGCTCAGTGGACAGTGGAGGCCGGTTCTCTGGATGCTTTCAAGAGAGAGCTAGATAGGGCTCTTAAAAATAACAGTCAGGGGATATGGGAAGGCAGGAACGGACTCCTGCACCTATGTACTTTCCCTTTTCCCAACTTGACACCATTTAGATAGTAATCTGCCTTCCTGTTTTTGCTACCAAAGTGGATAACCTCATATTTATCCTCATTAAACTTCATCTGCCCACTCACCCAACCTGTCCAAGTCATCCTATATTCTCATAGCACACTCCTCACAGTTCACAATGCCATCCAGCTTTGTGTCATCTGCAAATTTGCGAATGTTACTTTGAATCCCTTCATCCAAATCATTGATGTATATTGTAAATAGCTGCGGTCCCAGCACCGAGCCTTGCGGTACCCCACTAGTCACTGCCTGACATTCTGAAAGGGACCCGTTAATCCCTACTCTTTGTTTCCTGTCTGCCAGCCACTTCTCTATCCATGTCAGCACTCTACCCCCAATACCATGTGCCCTAATTTTGCCCACTAATCTCCTATGTGGGACCTTATCAAATGCTTTCTGAAAGTCCAGGTACACTACATCCACTGGCTCTCCCTTGTCCATTTTCCTGGTTACATCTTCAAAAAATTCCAGAAGATTAGTCAAGCATGATTTCCCCTTCGTAAATCCATGCTGACTCGGACCGATCCTGCTACTACTATCCAAATGTGAGGCCATCTCATCTTTTATAATTGACTCCAGCATCTTCCCCACCACCGATGTCAGGCTAACTGGTCTATAATTAATTCCCTGTTTTCTCTCTCCCGCCTTTCTTAAAAAGTGGGATAACATTAGCTACCCTCCAATCCACAGGAACTGATCCTGAGTCTATAGAACATTGGAAAATTATCACCAATGCATCCACGATTTCTAGAGCCACTTCCTTAAGTACCCTGGGATGCAGACCATCAGGCCCCTGGGGATTTATTAGCCTTCAGTCCCATCAGTCATTCCCTGCTTAATGTGGATTTCTTTCAGTTCAATGAGGTCCCCCCTCATTCTTTTACAGGCGAAGGATTTATTCAGAATCTGAGAGGTAACTTTTTTACGCAAAGGGCGGTGTGTGTTCAGGGGGAACCTCATTGAAACATACAGAAAGGCATAGATAGAGTGGGGGTTGAGAGGATGTTTCCACTGGTGGGAGAGTCTAGGACCAGAGGTCATAGTCTCAGAATTAAAGGGCGCTCTTTTAGAAAGAAGGTGAGGAGGAACTTCTTTAGTCAGAGGGTAGTTAACCTATGGAACGCATTGCCACAGAGGGCTGTGGAGGCCAAGTCAGTGGATATTTTTAAGGCAGAGATAGACAAATTCTTGATTGGAATGGGCGTCAAGAAAGCAAATGGCATGTTGGCCTTCATAGCAAGAGGAGTTGCGTATAGGAGCAAAGAAGTCCTTCTGCAGTTGTACTGGGTCCTAGTGAGACCACACCTGTAGTATTATGTACAGTTTTGGTCTCCCAGTTTGAGGAAGGACATTCTTGCTATTGAGGGAGTGCAGCGTAGGTTCACCAGGTTAATTCCCAGGATGGCGGGACTGTCATATGTTGATAGAATTGAGCGGCTGGGCTTGCACACTCTGGAATTTAGTAGGATGAGAGGGAATCTTATTGAAACATATAATATTATTAAGGGTTTGGACACGCTAGAGGCAGGAAACATGTTCCCAATGTTGGGGGAGCCCAGAACCAGGGGTCACAGTTTAAGTTGTGAGTCTGTGGAATTCTCTGCCTCAGAGGGTGGTGGAGGCCGGTTCTCTGGATTCTTTCAAGAGAGAGCTAGACAGGCCTCTTCAAGATAGCGGAGTCAAGGGATATGGGGAGAACGGGTTACTGATTGTGGATGATCAGCCATGATCACATTGAATGGCGGTGCTGGCTCGAGGGGCCGAATGGTGGTGCTGGCTCGAGGGGCCGAACGGCCTAATTCTACTCCTATAACTTGTGTAGGGAATAGCCTGCCGGTGGAGGTAGTTGAGGCAGGGACTACAGGGTTGCTACATTGGGTGAGAGTCAGAAATTGTGAGGGAGCTTTCGTATTTTTCAGCTTGAAATTGTGTCATTGGTGTATACCGTAGCGAGTTTTTTAACTTACACTTGCATGCAACATTTATGCTTTAAATTGGATTAGGTATGAATAAGGTGAGGCACAATTATATTCCTAATTACATCCCACAGTAGAGCCAGGCTCTGATCAACAGGTGCAGCACATGAATGACTATATTCATGTATGGAAATCAGATTATAATTCATGCTGTTCTGCATATATTTAGTGAAAAAAACAGAGAAACAAGGCAAGTCAGACTTCCATCGCTGTTCTGCACAAATAAATCAATCAATCTTACCCTTTGACTATAGAAACAAGACAAAAATAATGCCACATATTCAACAGTATATGGTTCAATGAAATTAAGATATATATGTAAAACATATATATGGAAACAGGCCCTTCACCCCACAAAGTCCACACCGACCAGCAATCTACCTTACACTGGTTGTATCCTACACGCCACGGACAATTTACAGAAGCCAATTAACCTACAAACCTGCACTTCTTTCGGATGTGGGAGAAACCGGAATATCCAGAGAAAAACCATGTGGTAGTGAGGCAGCAACTCTACCGCTGCACCACCGTGCCACCCCATTAAATTATTTTTTCTGTAATATATTTGTTATGGTGTCACGTCAATAAAGATGAACACATGATTCTGATTTCTGCCCTTAGTTGAATAACACACATCTCCAGTCATTGTGTTTTATGGCTGGTTTTCAACCTCTTCAGTCTGAAGGTCTCGACCCGGAACATCACCCATTCTTTCTCTCCAGAGATGCTGCCTGTCCTGCTGGGTTTTTTAAGTTTTTACTGCAGTTCCTTCCTACACTCTTTGTTAAGCGAAACAAAGGTCCTATTCTCATAATATTATTCACCTCAACTAACCGGGCTGGTAGTTTGACTGCTTTAAACCAACGCCCTCTAGTTCTTGAATCACGTATCCCAGGAAAAAGCCTATGCATTCACCTAATATTCCCCTCGTGGTTTTTACTCACCTCTAAAACAATTTTAGCTTCATTTTGAACTTCCAGCACCTGCAGATTTGTGGGCGTGAGAAATTTGCGATCAGCGTGAGAGCGTGAGAATTTTGTGAAATGCGCGACTCTCACGCTCAATGCGTGAGAGTTGGCAGCCCTGGGACTATCACGACGTTTATGAAACATTTAGACAGGTACATGGATAGGACAGGTTTGGAGGGAGAGGGAGTGGGGGAGCAGGTGGGACTGGTGTAGATGGGGCATGTTGGTTGGCGTGGGCAACCTGGGCCGAGGCACCTGTATCATTCTCTGACTTTAGAACTAAGCACTGTATTATTGTCTTGGTGATCTAGGAGGGAGGAGTGCAGGGCAGTAATTACTGGAATTTAGAAGATTGAGGGGGGATCTTATAGAAACTTACAAAATTCTTAAGGGGTTGGACAGGCTAGATGCTGGAAGATTGTTCTCGATGTTGGGGGAGTCCAGAACAAGGGGTCACAGTCTAAGGATAAGGGGGAATTCCTTTAGGACCGAGATGAGGAAAACATTCTTTACACAGAGAGTGGTGAGTCTCTGGAATTCTCTGCCACAGAAGGTAGTTGAGGCCAGTTCATTGGCTATATTTAAGAGGGCGATAGATGTGGCACTTGTGGCTAAAGGGATCAGGGGGTATGGAGAGAAGGCAGGTACGGGATACTGAGTTGGATGATCAGCCATGATCACATTGAATGGCGGTGCAGGCTCAAAGGGCCGAATAGTCTACTCCTGCACCTATTTTTCTATGTTTCTATGCAGGCACATGTTTAAATGCTCGAGCTGTTTGCTTTGTTGCCAGCTACCACCCCCCTACCCCCCACCTGGTGGTCAGAGCTGAGTGCTCGCGCAGTTATTTTTTCCCCAACTGCAGAAAGAGCATGAATCCAGCTATTAAACAGCGAGCGGGAAAGCCAGTCTGTAGTGGCCTCATTATTGTCACCTGTACAGAGACAGTGAAAAGCTTTTGTTTGCCCACATGAGTTACATTCAATCCCACACGCCAGGGCAATAGGCAATAGACAACAGGTGCAGGAGTAGGCCATTTGGCCCTTCGAGCCAGCACCGCCATTCAATGTGATCATGGCTGATCATCCCCAATCAGTACCCCGTTCCTGCCTTCTCCCCATATCCCCTGACTCCGCTATCCTCAAGAGCCAACAGGTCGAGCAAAGAGAACAATACCAGGGTGCAAACACATCGTGTGACAGCATCGTGGCATTGCAGGAGAAAAGTCCAACGTCCGCAATGAGGGAGGTTGGAAGATCGGCGCGGCACGGTGGCGCTGCGGTAGAGTCGCTGCCTCACAGCGCCAGGTTCGATCCTGACTGTCGGTACGGAGTTTGCACGTTCTCCCTGTGACCGCGTGGCTCTTCTCCAGACAGCGCCACAGACCCAGAAGGATGTGGAGGCCAAGTACGGGTGTCAGGGGTTATGGGGAGAAGGCAGGAGTATGGGGTTAGGAGGGAGAGATAGGTCAGCCGTGATTGAATGGTGGAGTAGACCTGATGGGCCGAGTGGCTTTATTCTGCTCCTATCACATGACCTTATGACTCGGGTTTGATCCTGGGTGCCGTCCGTACGGAGTTTGTACGTTCTCTGCATGACCACGTGGGTTTTCTCCGGGTGCTCCGGTTTCCTCCCACACTCCGAAAATGCGCAGGTTTGCAGGTTAATTGGCTTCGGTAAAAATTGTAAATTGTCCCTAGGGTGTGTAGGACAGTGTTAATGTGCGGGGATCGCTGGTCGGCGCGGACTCGGTGGGCCGAAGGGCCTGTTTCCGCGCTGTATGACAGTAAGTATTTCTCGTACGGGAAATCGCGGGGACACGGAAGTTGTGATAAGAAGGGCGAGGGGTGTGTACTGGGAGTGTGGGGTCTGTATTTTAGAAAAAACGTTTTCACCCAGAGAGTTGTGAATTTGTGGAATTCCCTGCCACAGAGGGCAGTGGAGGCCAAATCACTGGATGGATTTAAGAGAGTTAGATAGAGCTCTAGGGATTAGTGGAGTCAAGGGATATGGGGAGAAGGCAGGCACGGGTTATTGATAGGGGACGATCAGCCATGATCACAATGAATGGCGGTGCTGGCTTGAAGGGTCGAATGGCCTCCTCCTGCACCTATTTGCTATGTTTCTATGTACTGGGAGTGTGGGGTCTGTGTGGGGTCTGTGTTGGGAGTGTGGGGTCTGTGTTGGGAGTGTGGGGTCTGTGTTGGGAGTGTGGGGTCTGTACTGGGAGTGTGGG
This sequence comes from Raja brachyura, assembly GCA_963514005.1. Next base: position 6,343,863 of record OY740789.1, read on the forward strand.
GTCTGTGCTGGGAGTGTGGGGTCTGTGTTGGGAGTGTGGGGTCTGTGCTGGGAGTGTGGGGTCTGTGTTGGGAGTGTGGGGTCTGTGCTGGGAGTGTGGGGTCTGTGTTGGGAGTGTGTGGTGTTCCGTCGATGCTGACGCCACCTCTGTCTTGCTCCCGTTGCAGGGCCTGGTGCTGCAGCAGTTGGGCCGCTACGGCCTGGCGGAGAAGGTGCTGCGCGACGCCGTGCAGGTCAGCTCGACGGCCCACGAGGTGTGGAACAGCCTGGGCGAGGTGCTGCAGGCCCAGGGCACCGACGAGGCTGCCACCGAGTGCTTCCTCACCGCCCTGGAACTGGAGGCCAGCAGCCCCATCCTGCCTTTCACCGTGCTGCCCCGGGTGCTGTGAGGGTGCCCACCCCACCCATGGGTGCCCCACCTCACCCACTGCCTGCCTGCCTGTCCCACTGCCAGCTGAGGCAGACTACAGCTCCGCTAACTCCCTTCTCCTCCCCCTCCATTCCCTCCCCCTCTCCCTCCCCCACTCCCTCCACCTCTCCCTCCCCCTCCTCCTCTCCCCCCTCTCTCCCCACCCTCCCCCTGTCCCTCCTCCTCCCCCTCCCCCACTCCCTCTCCCTCTCCCCCCCTCCCTCCTCCTCCCCTCCCCCTCCACCCCTCCCCCTCCTCCCCTCCCCCTCCTCCCCTCCTCCCCTCCCCCTCCCCACTTCCTCTTCCTCTCCCCGTCTCCCTCCTCTTCCCCTTCCCCCCCCGTCCCTCCCCTCCCCATCCACCTCTCCCCCACCCTCTCCTCACCCTCTCCCTCTCCCCCACTCCCTCTCCCCCTCTCCCTCCCCCCCTCTCCATGCCCTCTCCCTCCTTCTCCTCTCCCCCCTCCCTCCCCAGTCCCTCCCCTCCCCCTCGCACTCTCCCCCACTCCCTCTCCCTCCCCCTCCTCCCCTCCCCTCCTCCCCCTCCCCCTCCCTCCCCGTCCCTCCTCCCCATCCCCCACTTCCTCTTCCTCTCCCCGTCTCCCTCCTCTTCCCCCTCCCTCCCCCACCCTCTCCTCCCCCTCCCACTCCTCCTCCTCTCCCCCCTCCCTCCCCCAGTCACTCCCCTGTCCCCTCCCCCTCCTTGCCCTCTTCCTCCTCCTCCTCTCCCCACTCCCTCCCCCACTCCCTCTCCCCCTCCTCCTCCCTCCCCCACTCCCTCCTCTTCTCCCTCCCCTCCCCCCCCCCACACCTTCCTTCCATCCAGCCCACCCAAACCGGGATGAAGGAGAAGCAAAAATTAATCCGGATTTCCAGCACAAGCCTCCCAGATCCCGTCACTGGGAAGTTGCTGCACTTAAACTAAGAGCAGTTTTTTCGATGAGATCTTCCCCCCTACCCCTCATTGCCTGCGCCACCACAGCACAATTCCCCCCGAGCTGCCCACACACTCCCAGTCGCGCCCTCTCCTGCGGGTCTTTACTTATGAGGTTTGCGTGCCCCGCCGTTAACCAAACCGAATCCGCGATAGAAATCAGTCCCAGCATGTAGGTGGCAGAAAGATATGTAGCGATTTACACAGTAAAACGCTGGAGGAACTCAGCGGGGCCAGGCAGCATATGCGGAGAGAACGAACGGGTGACATTTCGGGTCGACACCCTTCTTCAGACCCGAAACGTCACCCGTTCCTTCTCTCCACACCGGTCCCGCTGAGTTACTCCAGCATTTTGTGTCTTACCTTCAGTGTAAACCAGCATCTGCAGTTCCTTCCTGCACATCTGAAAGGTCCTCGTTACACTGAACCTTAGTCTGTCCTGAGTGTGGGGAAGAGGGGGGGGGATGCGACACATCTTGTGGACCCCCTCCCCCCCCCCCCGCCACTGCCAGACCACCTCATGCTGAACCCCCTCTCCCACCCCCTCTCCCCCCCTCCCCATCCACCAACCACTCCCATGGATAATACACTCCAGCCTGCCCTCGAGTCAGCGTCAATGCTCACAATGCTGGGACAGCTGCCGTCTGTGCAAGCAGACACACAGACGATAGGACCAAGACGCTGGAGTAAATCCCCTGTCCCACCGTCTCCCTGTCCCACTTTCCCGAGTTACTCACGCATTCTCCCGAGTTTTCCCCTTGATTCAAACTCGGGGAATGTCCGTGGGAGGCCGCAGGAGTCTGTAGATATTTCGTAGCGGTATGTAATGCCAGCCGTAGGTACTCAGGGCATCAGGTAAGTCGTGACGGTCGGCAAAAGTGCTGGAGAAACTCAGCGGGTGCAGCAGCATCTATAGAGCGAAAGATTCGGGACGAAACGTTGCCTATTTCCTTCGCTCCATAGATGCTGCTGCACCCGCTGAGTTTCTCGAGCACTTTTGTCGACCTTCGATTTTCCAGCATCTGCAGTCCCTCCTTAAACAGGTAAGTCGGGACGCTTTTTTTCAGCATGTTGAAAAAAGGCCACGAGTTTAAAAAAAAATACCCCCGAGTACCGACGGCTGGCTATCACCGTAATTCTCCGAGTTTGAATCAAGGGGAGAATTCGTGAGTAACCCGGGGAAAGTGGTGCAGGGGGCTATCACTCAACGGGACAGGCAGCATCTCTGGAGAGAAGGGACGGGTGACGTTTGGGGTCGAGACCCTTCCTTCAGACCTATGTGGACGCAAGCTGACACACAGCCGTGTGGGACCCTGCACCCTTGGTTCGGACTCCAACGAGGAAGCAGGAAGGATCTAAGGCCCAGATGTGGGTGGCTAGCAGAAAGTTTATAACTGGATCCTGCTTTTAAAATCAAAAATTCAAACTGTGTAAAACAAAGTAGCTGTTGTTGTTCCTAATTAGCCCTGTGTTAACGAGTTCATCTCAAAGTGACTTCCACTGAGTATCGTCGAGCATCTAGATGTCATGGCCGTCTCTAATCATTGATGTAAAAATATATTGTTAACAAGATGTCTCTTGTCCCGCTGTTACCTGTCCCCCACAGACCAATATTTATTCATATTAAATTTATTTTCAGTGAATCTTGTGCGTGTTCATTTTTGAGAGTCACACAGTGATACAGCGTGGAAACATAGAAACATAGAAATTAGGTGCAGGAGTAGGCCATTCGGCCCTTCGAGCCTGCACCGCCATTCAATATGATCATGGCTGATCATCCAACTCAGCATCCCATACCTGCCTTCTCTCCATACCCTCTGATCCCCTTAGCCACAAGGGCCACATCTAACTCCCTCTTAAATATAGCCAATGAACTGGCCTCAACTACCCTCTGTGGCAGAGAGTTCCAGAGACCCACCACTCTCTGTGTGAAAAAAGTCCTTCTCATCTCGGTCCTAAAGGATTTCCCCCTTATCCTTAAGCTGTGACCCCTTGTCCTGGACCTCCCCAACATCGGGAACAATCTTCCTGCATCTAGCCTGTCCAACCCCATAAGAATTTTGTAAGTTTCTATAAGATCGCCTCTCAATCTCCTAAATTCTAGAGAGTATTAACCGAGTCTATGCAGTCTTTGTTCATAAAACAGGCCCTTCGGCCCAACTTGCCCACACCGGCCAAACGTGCCCCATCTACACTAGTCCCACCTGCCTGGGTTTGGCCCAAATCCCACCAAACCTGTCCTATCCATGTACCTGTCAAAATGTTTCTTAAACATTGGGATAGTCCCAGCCTCAACTACCTCCTCTGGCAGCTCGTTCCATACACCCACCACCCTTTGTGTGAAAAAGGTTACCCCTCAGGTTCTTATTAAATCTTTTCCCCTTCACTTTGAACCTATGCCCTCTGGTTCTCGATTCCCCTACTCTGGGCAAGAGACTCTGTGCAGCTGCCCGATCTATTCCTCTCATGATTTTGTATCCTTCTATAAGATGCCCCCACATCCTCCTGCGCTCCAGGGAATAGACTCCTAGCCTGCTCAACCTCTCCCTGTAGCTCAGATACTCCTGGCAACATCCTCGGAAGTGCTTATATCCCGTGCTTATAATCACAGCTACCCTGGTTTTACCCAGGCAAATTCCCTTGGATTTTCCGGCAGATTAAAGTGAAACCAGAGGTTTTCTGAGTTGGAGTTCGTGACAATAGACAATAGACAACAGGTGCAGGAGTAGGCCATTCAGCCCTTCGAGCCTGCACCGCCATTCAATGTGATCACGGCTGATCATCCTCAATCAGTACCCCGTTCCTGCCTTCTCCCCATATCCCCTGACTCCGCTATTTTTAAGAGCCCTATTTAGCTCTCTCTTTAAAGTATCCAGAGAACCGGCCTCCACCGCCCTCTGAGGCAGAGAATTCCACAGACTCACAACTCTCTGTGAGTCTGTATTGAGTAGTTTATGCTTCACTGGCATCGACGACACAGAAGACCGTGCAGGCCAACTCAGTGGATAATTTTAAAGGCAGAGATAGATGGATAGATTCTTGATTAGTATGGGTGTCGGGGGATATGGGGAGAAGGCAGGAGAATGGGGTTAGGAGGGAGAGATAGATCAGCCATGATTGAATCTCGGAGTAGACTTGATTGGCCGAATGGCCTAATTCTGCTCCTATGACTTATGATCGACAGCAGTACTAAACTGGCACTGGAAGCCATTCGAGGAGGGGGAGGGGGGGGTCGAGCGGGAATTTGTTAGCCAGAGGGTGGTGATGAATCTGTGGAATTCATTGCCACAGGCAGCGGTGGAGGCCAAGTCAGTGGGTATTTTTAAAGCAGAGATTGTTAGGTTCTTGATTAGTACGGGCATAAAAGGATTCGGGGAGCAGGCAGGAGAATGGGGTCGAAAGGGAAAAATAGATCAGCCACGATTGAAACATAGAAACATGGAAAAATAGGTGCAGGAGGAGGCCTTTCGGCCCTTCGAGCCAGCACCTCCATTCATTGTGATCATGTCTGATCATCCACAATCAATAACCCGTGCCTGCCTTCTCCCCATATCCCCTGACTCCGCTAGCTCCTAGAACTCTATCTAACTCTCTTTTAAATTTGTCCAGTGATTTGGCCTCAACTGCCCTCTGTGGCAGAGAATTCCACAAATTCACAACTCTCTGGGTAAAAAGGTTTTTCCTCATCTCAGTTTTAAATGGCCTCCCCTTTATTCCTAGACTGTGGCATTGGGAAACATTGGGAACATTTTTCCTGCATCTAGCTTGTCCAGTCTTTATATAATTTTATACGTCTCTATACAATCCCCTCTCATCCTAAATTCCTGTGAATACAAGCCCAGTCTTTCCAATCTTTCCTCATATGACAGTCCCGCCATCCCGGGGATTAACCTGGTGAACCTACGCTGCACTCCCTCAATGAGCAAGGATGTCCTTCCTCAAATTAGGAGACCAAAACTGCACACAGATGTGGTCTCACCAGGGCCCCGTACAACTGCAGCAAGACCGATACTCAAATCGGAGTAGAATCGATGGGCCGAATGGTCTAATTCTACTCCTATCACTTATGACCTTATGAATGGGAAAAATAGATCAGACACGATCGAATGGTGGGGTAGAATTGATGGGCCGAATGGCCTGATTCTGCTCCTGTGTCTTATGAGCATATGCGCCCAACCAAGTCCGTGCATGCTTGCAGGCACCGTGTTCCCTCCACCCCCTCTCATCACCTTGTTCAGCCACTCCCCAATGCATACCAGGGAATGTACAGCAGTCCCATGGGCCAAGTGTAGATGGCTTGGTTCGTGAGCTTTAAGGTGGGAGGGGAAAAGTGTAATGGAGATGGGACAAGGCAGGGTCTTGAACACAGAGAGTGGTGGGTTGCACTGCCGGGGGTGATAGTGGAAGCAGAGACAACAGTGGCGTTGGTAAAAGTCTTTCAGAAAGGCACCGGGATATGCAGAGAGTCGGGGTCAAGGTACAAGTGTTCACGTTGCGGCCCTGTTTCCACCAATCTTTGCACCACCACGCACAAGAAGCGACAAGACAGACACCACTGTACGCAGACACCAAGAAGTGTGTTCAGTTCTGGCAGGACAACTTCTAACCTTGGGTAGACGAAAATGCTGGAGAAACTCAGCGGGTGCAGCAGCATCAATGGAGCGAAGGAAATAGGCAACGTTTCTCTTTAAGATAGCGGAGTCAGGGGACATGGGGAGAAGGCAGGAACGGGGTACTGATTGGGGATGATCAGCCATGATCACATTGAATGGCGGTGCTGGCTCAAAGGGCCGAATGGCCTACTCCTGCACCTTTCGGGCCGAAGCCCTGAGTCTGAAGAAGTGTTTTAGGCCCGAAACGTCGCCTAGTTCCTTCGCTCCATAGATGCTGCCTCACCCGCTGAGTTTCTCCAGCATTTTTGTCTACCTTCGATTTTCCAGCATCTGCAGTTCCTTCTTGAACAGCTTCTAATCTTGTGTGTGGACTCGACAAGAAGAAGAAGGTGAAGGCAGATGGGAATAGTCTCACTTGGCATCCCGCTCCACACGGACACATTGGCCAAAAGGGCTACAGTTTAGTTTCGAGATACAACATGTGTCAGGCCGACCAAACGGTCACCCCACACACTAGCACTAATCCTACACACACGAGGAACAAGTTACACAAGCCAACTCACTTACAAAGCTGCACGTCTTTGGAGTGTGGGAAAAAGACCCAAGCAGGTCGTGGGGAGAACGTACAAACTCCGCACAGACAGCACCCGTGGTCAGGATCGAACCCGGGTCCCTGGCGCCGTGGGGCAGCAACTCTACTGCTGCGCCACCGTGCCGCGTAGAGCAAGTCACGTCTGAAGAGTAAACCTGCTGGATCAGGAGGTTGGTTCAATGGATCTTGGTCGTCACAGGTACAGACATACAGTGATTTTATTTTTTGCATACAGTCCAGTAAAGCATTGCCGTTCCCACGCACCGATCAGTACTAAGAGCGTAGAGATGGTGCACTGAGACAGATACAAAATGCTGGAGTAACTTTCAGCGGCTGAGGCAGCATTTTCACACAGAGGGTGGTGGGTGGATGGAACAAGCTGCCGGAGGAGGTGGTTGAGGCAGAGACTATCACAACATTTAAAATATATTCGGACAGGCGCTTGAATAGGTCTTTATTCTTTGGAGCGCAGAAGGTTAAGGGGGGGCTTGATTGAGGTCTTTAAAATGATGAAAGGGATAGACAGAGTTGACATGGATAAACTTTTCCCATTGAGGGTAGGAAAGATTCAAACAAGAGGGCATGACATGAGAATTAAGGGACAGAAGTTTAGGGGTAACATGAGGGGGGACTTCTTTACTCAGAGAGTGGTGGCTGTGTGGAATGACCTTCCTGCAGAAGTGGTGGAGGCAGGATCGATTTTAACATTTAAAAGTAAAGTGGATAGGTATATGGACGTGAAGGGAATGGAGGGGTATGGTCTGAGTGCAGGTAGATGGGACTAGGGGAAAATAAATGGTCGGCACGGACTGGAAGGGCCGAGAAGGCCTGTTTCCGTGCTGTAATTGTTATATGGTTATATGGTTAATAGGACAGGTTTAGAGGGATATGGGCCAGGTGGGACTAGTGTGTAAGAAAGAAATTCTCGTTTAAATCGAAACGCAAAACGCTGGAGTAACTCAGCGGATGAGGCAGCATCTCTGAAGAGACCCTTCTTCAGACAGGAGCGTCGAAACGTAGCCCAGTTCTCTCCAGAGATGCTGCCTCATCCGCTGAGTTACTCCAGCATTTTGTGTCTACCAGGTGGGACTAGTGTCGCTGGGGCATGTTGGTCAGTACGGGCAAGTTGGGCTGAAGAGCCTGTTTCCATGCCATATTATTCTATAACATAGCTTTATGGTGAGGGGGCAATGTTTAAAGGCGATGTCCAGGGCAAGTTTTTTTCTCACACAGAGGGTGGTGGGTGCCTGGAACGCGCTGCCAGGTGGCGGAGGCAGATATGACAGTAGTGTTTAAGAAGCATTTTAACTTGACGCAGGGAATAGACACAGACAATAGGTGCAGGAGTAGGCCATTCGGCCCTTCGAGCCAGCACCGCCATTCAATGGGATCATGGCTGATCATCCCCAATCAGTACCCCGTTCCTGCCTTCTCCACATATCCCCTGACTCCACTATTTTTATGAGCCCTATCTAGCTCTCTCTTGAAAGCATCCATCGCCCTCTGAGGCTGAGAATTCCACAGACTCGCTACTCTCTGTGAGAAAAAGTGTTTCCTCGTCTCCGTTCTAAATGGCTTACCCCTTATTCTTAAACTGTGGCCCCTGGTTCTGGACTCCCCCAACATCGGGAACATGTTTCCTGCCTCTAGCGTGTCCAAGCCCTTAACAATCTTATATGTTTCAGTGAGATCCCCTCTCATCCTTCTAAACTCCAGAGTGTACAAGCCCAGCCGCTCCATTCCCTCAGCATATGACAGTCCCGCCATCCCGGGAATTAACCTGGTGAACCTACGCTGCACTCCCTCAATAGCAAGAATGTCCTTCCTCAAATTAGGGGACCAAAACTGCACACAATACTCCAGGTGTGGTCTCACTAGGCCCCTGATGAATAGAGGGATATGGATCACTTGCAGGGAGAGGAGAGGAGATGAGATTGTCATCATGTTCGGGTGCGGACATTGTGGGCCAAGGGGCCTGATCCTGCGCGGTGCTGCTCTCTGTTCTGAACTATTCACCCGGAACAACCATGTATTTAGCCAGCTCCCCCACCGAGCTCCTCACTAATGTTGAACATTAGTCGATCAATCATTCAATCAGATTTATTCATCACACACACAATAAAGTGCAGTGAAATGAATTTGCCAGCAGCGGCACGATCAAAAAGAACACACGATGCACAATAAACATTGACCACAGACATCCACCACAGCATTCTTCACTGTGGACCACGAACCACTACAGTTGCTGCTGTGGGCGGCCGGATGTACAGGCCCTCTCGTCTGGAAGGTAAGTCCCGATTCGGTGCTGCCCTGCCGGAGGCCGAGGCTTCAGGATGATGTAGGCCGCAGGCCGGCGGTCTGAGCTCTTCTCCAGGGATCCCCGTCGAGGGATCCTTCCCCGGCGAGGGTAAGTAAGTCCCCGTCTCTGGGAAAGGCCGCACCAGTCCATGGTGTTAGGAGGCGACGGGAAGCGGTTTCCCCCCTTCCCCCCCCCCCCCCCCCCCCCACCCCACACACAAGACACACCGAGAGACACTAAAAAACAACAAGAGTAGCATAGACCAACACGCTGCTGACAGGGCAGCCGTCTCGCAGCGCCCACACTTTCCACAATCTGGCGCTAACCTCCATTAAAGAGCAACGGAAGCAGGCGGCAGCGGTAGAGTCGCTGCCTCACAGCACCACAGACCTGGGTTCGATCCTGACCACGGGTGCTGCCTGTACAGAGTTTGCACGTTCTCCCCGTGACCTGCGTGGGTTTTCTCCCAGATCTTCTGTGTCCTCCCACACTCCAAAGACGTGCAGGTTTGTAGGTTAATCAGTATGAATATAAATGTGCGTAGGATAGTGTTAGTGTGCGGGGATCGCTGGTTAGCGCGGGCTCGGTGGGCCGAAGGGCCTGTTTCTGCGCTGCATCTCGAAACTAAGAAGTGGATCAGGAACAACTTCCAAAAGATGGGCGTGCAGGGAGAGGTGAATAGGGATTAAAATTCCTGGGGTTTGGATAAAGAACGAAGGGGTGATCGAGCAACTGGGATCATTCATTCACTGGCCCAGCACGATTAAGATGGGCTGAATGGCCCCACTCCCAATGTGGTATTGCAGAGCCCCACAGCGCCAGAGACCCGGGTTCGATCCTGACTACGGGTGCTGTCTGTGTAGTGTTTGCACGTGCTCCCCGTGGCCACGTGGATTTCCTCCGGGTGTCCCGGTCTCCGCCCACCTCCCAGATGACGTTTGCACTTGCAGGTTAATTGCATTTGCCCCGGGTGTTTAGGGAGTGGATGCCAAAATGGGATTATCTAGGTTCAGTTTAGTTCAGTGCCACGTTTAGCTCCACTGAAGAGCTGACTTGTCGCGTTCTAACCACGTGACAATGAACTAAACTGAACCGAACTGAAGATAAAGTCCAGTAAAGTCCGATTGAAGGCAGTCTGAGGGTCTCCGAGGAGGTGGGTGGGAGTTCTGGACCCCACTTGCGTTGTTGGTAGGGTGGTTCACCAGCCAGTGTGAGCGGGGGACGGGTGGTCAGCACAGACTCGGTGGGCTGAAGGGCCTGCCGGGCCCAACCATGATTTATTGACGAGCTACGCACTCAGTATCTTGCCTTGCATCAGAGCAGTCGGATAAATATCGCAGCTCAATGAACTCAAGGTTAGGTTTGAAGTGGCACCGTTTCACTTCTGTCGAGAGCGGTGAATGGTTCTGTCTGCAGGATCTGTCTGACGGAGAGGTCTTGAAGGACGATCGTCTTACAGCAAGGATTTCGACCTGTCCTACGCTCTCTCGCTCATTCCGAGCGTGTGGGTTCAGTTTAGTTTATTGGCACGCGTACCGAGGTGCGGTGAAAAGCTTTTGCTCGCCTGCTAACCAGTCAGCGGAAAGACAACACGTGATTGCAATCATCAACCTCTCACAGTGGACAGATACATGACAAGGGAATAACGTTTAGTGCAAGGTAAAGCCAGCACAGTCCGATCAAGGTAGATAAAAATGCTGGAGAAACTCTGCGGGTGAGGCAGCATCTATGGAGCGAAGGAATAGGTGACGTTTCGGGTCGAGACCCTTCTTCAGACCTTGCTTTCTCCCTCCTTCCCCTCCCCCTTCCCAGCCCACTGTCTTCTTCCCGCCCTCCCCCCCCCCCCCCCGACATCAGCCAGCAGAAGGATCACCTGTCCAAACCCTTAATAATCTTATATGTTTCAATAAGATCCCCTCTCATCCTTCTAAATTCCAGAGTGTACAAGCCCAGCCGCTGCTTTCTTTCAACTATCACCTTATGAACCTACGCTGCACTCCCTCTATAGCAAGAATTCCTCAAATTAGGGGACCAAAACTGCACACAATACTCCAGGTGTGGCCTCACTAGGGCCCTGTACAACTGCAGAAGGACCTCTTTGCTCCTATAGTCAACCCCTTCCTGTTATGAAGGCCAACATGCCATTCGCTTTCTTCACTGCCTGCTGTACCTGCATGCTTACTTTCATTGACTGATGAACAAGGACCCCCCAGATCCCGTTGTACTTCCCCTTTTCCCAACTTGACACCATTCAGATAATAATCTGCCTTCCTGTTTTTGCTACCAAATGGGATTAACCTCACATGTATCCACATTAAACTGCATCTGCCGTGCATCTGCCCACTCCCCCAATAGAAGTGTGGTATGTAGAATTATGAGTGGTATTAGGAGGTTAGTCAGTCAGAATCTTTCTCCCAGGGTGGGAATGTCAAATACCAGGGGGTGCTGCTTTAAGGTGAGCGGGGCAAAGTTTAAAGGAGATGTGCGGGGCAGGTTTTTTTACCCTGAGGGTGGTGGAAGTAGATATGATCGTGGATTTTGAGAGACTTTGGGAGAGGCGCATGGATATGCAGGGAATGGTGGGATACGGATCACGTGCAGGCACATGAGGATCGGTTTAGTTCAGTTTAGAGACACAGCGCGGAAACAGGCCCTTTGGCCCACCGAGTCCGCGCCGCCTGTCTATTGAGTGTGGGAGGAAACCGGAAATCCCGGATAAAACCCGCGCAGGTCACGGGGAGAAGGTACAAACTCTGTACAGACAGCGCCCGTAGTCGGGATCGAACCCGGGTCTCTGGCGCTGTGAGGCAGCAACTCTACCGCTGCGTCACCGTGCCGCCTAATCTGTCCTCACATGCCTGGTCCCAACCTCTGGAATTCCCTTGTAAATCCTCCCTTAATCTCCATCTCATAGTCAGGCAGCATGGAAACAGGTCCTTCGGCCCAACACGTCCATGCTGGCCAAGATGCCCCATTTAGGCTAGTCCCACTTGCCAGCATATGGGCTCGGCATAATGTTCGGCACGGACTCTGTGGGCTGAAGGGCCTGTGTTGCCGTGTTCTGGCACCCCCACTGGGTCACAGAGTGACCCAGTGTGGAAACAGGCCCTTCGGCCCAAATTAACCATATAACCATATAACCATATAACAATTACAGCACGGAAACAGGCCCTCTCGGCCCTTCCAGTCCGTGCCGACCATGTATTTTCCCCTAGTCCCATCTACCTGCACTCAGACCATACCCCTCCATTCCCTTCCCGTCCATATACCTATCCACTTTACTTTTAAATGTTAAAATCGATCCTGCCTCCACCACTTCTGCTGGAAGATCATTCCACACAGCCACCACTCTCTGAGTAAAGAAGTTCCCCCTCATGTTACCCCTAAACTTCTGTCCCTTAATTCTCATGTCATGCCCTCTTGTTTGAATCTTTCCTACCCTCAATGGGAAAAGCTTATCCACGTCAACTTGCCCAACATGTCCCATCTACACAGGTCAAGTGTCCTGGTTCACCAGACAATCCATTCTGGAACATTCCAGGCCATTTCCGAGGAATCGAGGTTGTCACATCCTGCACACACAGGGGGTGCAAAGGATCAGTGGCGTCACCTTTAAAACGGTTTGATTTTTTTATTCACCATGGCAACAGTCTGCGATTTTAGCAAATTAAAAACAGCGCATTATTCTTGCAGCTCGACATTCAATTACATTATGCCAATCAGATTAAGCTATTGACCCGATGTTTGTGTATTAGCTTTAGGTTTTAAGTCAGTGAAGGTTAAAAACAAAACAAAGAAATTGAATCCCCATTTGAAAATAATACTGGGATCCAGAAATCTGCCTCTGGGCCTAACCCAGGCCGGGCCTCGTGTTAAAGGGGCTGCCTTCAGTTTGTGAAAATATATTCAATAATTACACATCAATGACACATAAATGCACGCGGCACGGTGGCGCAGCGGTAGAGTTTCTGCCTCACGGCGCCAGAGACCCGGGTTCCATCCCGTCTGTACGGAGTTTGCACGTTCTCCCCGTGACCTGCGTGGGTTTTGGGTTTCCTCCCACACTCCAAAAGACGTGCGGGTTGAGTAGGTTTAAGAAGAAACTGCAGATGGTGGAAAAAATCGAAGGTAGGCAAAAATGCTGGAGGAACTCAGCGGGTGAGGCAGCGTCTGTGGAGCGAAGGAATGGGCCACGTTTCGGGTCGAGACTGAAGAAGAGGGCCCCGACCCGAAAAGCCACCTATTTCCTTCGCTCCATAGATGCTGCCGCACCCGCTGAGTTCCTCCAGCATTTTTGTCTCCCTTCAGGTTTGTAGGATAATTGGCTAGGTATAAAAAATGTAAACTGTCCCCAGTCCGTGTAGGGTAGTGTTAATGTGCGGGGATCGCTGGTCGGTGCGGACTGGGTGGGCTGAAGGGCCTGTTTCCGTGCTTTATCTCTAAAACGATGAACTTAGATCAAAGATGTTCTCCTAACCAACCCCCTTCCCCCCCCTCTCTCTCACACTTTCCCCCTCTCAATTCCTCATGGAGCCAGCGAGAGACACAGCACAGAAACGGGCCCTTCGGCCCATCGTGGTCCTGCCTTAAAGTGCTGAGGTCAGCAACATGGACGCCACTGAATGTCTCCTTCCACAGGCTTTGGATACATAGAAACCCGAATCCAATTCCCTCAACAAAGGCCAAGTGCATTAGTTAAATAAGATCGCATGCATAACAGATTAAACATTTAGAGCAGTGCCCAGGGCTTCTGAGAGGGTTCATGATTTAATTAGCAAAGATGATGGAATCCCTTGTCCTTCTGCAGTAAGATTAGACTGAGCTCCAGGTGGCTATCGAACATCTCCTCGCTCCTAGCCTTGCTCTGAATTATTTAGCCCCAGATAAAACCCGGCCTCTTTGTTTAGAGCTGGCTTCTTGTACCTGACCTCTGCCTGTCTGTGTGTTATGCAATCCCTTCCGAGTTCTAGAAAGTTCTTTCTCTCTCCCGACCTCTCACCGGGCGCCTGTTTTTGGTAACGCAACTCCCCGGCCATCTCAAGCTTCGTTCCGTCAGAGGTGAACCAATACCCTCAACACCGGACACAAGGAACTGCAGGTGCTGGTCAGCAAAAAAAACAGACACAAATTGTGTTGGGAGGGACTGCTGATACTGGTTTACACCAAAGATAGGCGTTGGGGGGGGGTCCAGGGCAAGGGGTCACAGCTTAAGGATAAGGGGGAAATCCTTTAGGACCGAGATGAGAAGGACTTTTTTCACACAGAGAGTGGTGGGTCTCTGGAACTCTCTGCCACAGAGGGTAGTTGAGGCCAGTTCATTGGCTATATTTAAGAGGGAGTTGGATGTGGCCCTTGTGGCTAAAGGGGATCAGGGGGTATGGAGAGAAGGCAGGTACGGGATACTGAGTTGGATGATCAGCCATGATCACATTGAATGGCGGTGCAGGCTCGAAGGGCCGAATGGCCTACTCCTGCACCTAATTTCTATGTTTCTATGAAAAGCTGGAGTAACTCAGCGGGTCAGGCAGCATCTCTGGAGAGGAGGAATAGGTGATGTTTTGGGTTGAGACCCTTCTTCAGTCTGAAGGAGGGTCTCGATCCGAAACGTCACCTGTTCCTTTTCTCCTGAGATTGCTGCCTGACCCCCTATCCATGTTCTCCAGAGATGGAGTCACAGAGTGATACAAGAGTGGAAAAAGGCCCTTCGCTACACTAGTCCCACCTGCCAGCGCTTGGTCCATATCCCTCCAAACCTGCCCTATCCATGCACCTTGTCTGACTGTTTCTTAAACGTCGGGATAGTCCCTGCCTCAACTACCTCCTCTGGCAGTTCGTTCCATACACCCACCGCCCTTTGTGGGAAAAAGTTACCCCTCGGATTTCTATTAAGCCTTTTTCCCCTTCACCTTAAACCTATGTTCTGGGTACGGGAATCGAGAACCAGAGGACACAGGTTTAAGGTGAGTGGGGCAAGATTTAGTAGGAACATGAGGGGTAACGTTTTCACACAGAGGGAGGTGGGTGTATGGAACGAGCTGCCAGAGGAGGTAGTTGAGGCAGATACTATAACACCATGTGAAAGACACCTGGACAGGTACATGGACAGGAGAGGTTTAGAGGGATACGCTGGCAAGTGGGACTAGCTTAAATGGGGCATCATGGCCAGCATGGACGGGTTGGGCCGAAGGGCCTGTTTCCGTGCACCTTCCGCTATGAGATGGACATTAAGGAAGGATTTACAAGGGAATTCCAAAGGTTGGGACCAGGCATCTGAGGACAGATAATTGCGGCACGGTGGCGCAGCGGTAGAGTTCGCTGCCTCACAGCGCCGGAGACCCGGGTTCGATCCCGACTACGGGCGCTGTCTGTACGGAGTTTTTGTACGTTCTCCCCGTGACCGCGTGGGTTTTCTCCGGGCGCTCTGGTTTCCTCCCGCACTCCAAAGACGTGCAGGAATGTAGGTTAATTGGCTTTGGTAAAAATTGCGAATTGTCCCGTGCGTGTTAACGTGCGGGGATCGCTGGTCGGCGCGGACCCGGTGGGTGGAGGGGCCTGTTTCCGCGCTGTGTCTCGAAACTCAACTAAGGTAGGATTCCCAGTGAAGAGGAAGGAGAGGGTTACACAAAAAGCTGGAGAAACTCAGCGGGTGCAGCAGCATCTAAGGAGCGAAGGAGATAGGCGACGTTTCGGGTCGAGGGGAAGGAATATCGAGTGAACAAAAGCCTTAGATAGGGCTCTTAAAGATAGCGGAGTCAGGGGATACGGGGAGAAGGCAGGAACGGGGTTGCTGGTTGGGGATGATCAGCCACGATCACATTGAATGGCGGTGCTGGCTCGAAGGGCCGAATGGCCTACTCCTGCACCTATTGTCTATTGAAAGGCTAAAACAGAGCTCAGAGTTCCATGACAAGTTTGAAGCGGTTTTCTAAGTGGTACATGTGCAAAATATAGTTTCCATGAGGTTAATTATGTTGGGCACTTTCAATGGCAGCCCAGTATTACTCGGGAACAGTGATACCAGGTTGCTCTCCTGATTTTGGGTGTGAAGCCTGTAATGAAAGGTTTCGTTGCAGTGAAGATTTATGTGTGGGCTGTAATTAGCTCCGAGAGCAGAGGGACTGTACGCCTGCGCCTAGAGCCTTTTCAAGGCACACAGATGACGACAGATTCTGGAAGAGTTTGTGGACAGTTTGCGTGGAGGGGATATTATGGGATGGGATCTCTCCCTGTCGACTGAGCACGTTGACAGTCGACACGAGGATGGAACTGGATGTGGCCAAGAAGGCTTTTGGTTCCTCATCTCCTGTCTCCGCTTGTCTCCTGTCTCCAAGCGGGGAGACTCCCGATGTACCGGCGAGGCCAAGCGCAGGTTCGGCGATCGTTTTCGCTGAGCACCTCCGCTCAGTCCGCCTCAACCTACCTGATCTATCACTTCAACTATTTTTAGAATAAAGTGGAGGGCATTTAAGACTGAGGTGAGAAAAAGCCTTTTCACCCAGAGAGGGTTACACAAAAAGCTGGAGAAACTCAGCGGGTGCAGCAGCATCTAAGGAGCGAAGGAGATAGGCGACGTTTCGGGTCGAGACCCTTCACCCAGAGAGTTGTGAATTTGTGGAATTCCCTGCCGCAGAGGGCAGTGGAGGCCAAGTCACTGGATGGATTTAAGAGAGATGTTAGATAGAGCTCTAGGGGCTAGTGGAGTCAAGGGATATGGGGAGAAGGCAGGCACGGGTTATTGATTGGGGACGATCAGCCATGACCACAATGAATGGCGGTGCTGGCTCGAAGGGCCGAATGGCCTCCTCCTGCACCTATTTTCTATGTTTCTATGTTTCCTCCCATTCCTAATCTGACCTTGGATTACACAAAAGGCTGGAGAAACTCAGCGGGTGCAGCAGCATCTAAGGAGCGAAGGAGATAGGCGACGTTTCGGGTCGAGACCCTTCTAATCTGACCTTTCTGTCCTGGGCCTCCTCCATTGTCAGAGTGAGGCCCAGCGCAAATTGGATGAGCAGCACCTCATATTTCCCTTGGGCAGCTCACACCCCAACGGTATGAACATTGACTTCTCGAACTTCATGTAACCCTTGCTTTCCCTCTCTCTCCATCCCCTCCCCCTTCCCAGTTCTCCGACCAGCCTTACTGCCTCCGACTACATTTTATCTTCATTTTGTTACCATCTCGAAAACTAACAACGATCTATTCGACATTCTCCTTGATCTCCATTCCCTTTGCCCTGTTTTCACACCTTACTCTTCCTTATCTATGTGTCTCCCTCTCCCCTGACACCTGTCTCAAGGCTTTTAGTCCATTGGCTTTCATCAGTCAGAGAACCGCAGACAGTATGTGTAGGGAAGGAACTGCAGACGCTGGTTTAAACCAAAGATAGACACAAAGTGCTGGAGTAACTCAGCGGGACAGGCAGCGTCTCTGGAGAGAAGGAATGGGTGACGTTTCGGCTCGAGAACCTTCTTTACCTGGAAGTCACCCGTTCCAGAGATGCTCCCTGACTCACTGAGTTACTCCAGCTTTTCCTGTCTATCTTTAGTATAAACCAGCACCTGCAGTTCTCTCCTGCGCTGTGGAATGAACTGGAGTTAGTGCAGGAACGATGGTTTGGAGATAAAATATTTCAAGATTCAATGTAGAATTGCTCCGAATTGCAATTTAGTTTCGACATCCAGCGTGGAAACAGGCCCTTCAGCCCACCGAGTCCACGCCGACCATCCATCACCCGTTTATAGTAGTTCGATGCTATCCCACTTTCTCATCCGCTCCCTACACACTAGGGGACAATTTACAGAGGGCCAATTAACCTACACACCCGCACGTCTTCGGGAATTGGAAGGATACCAGCCGGAGGAAGCCCATGCGGTCGGAGGGAGTCCGTGCAGACTCCGCACAGACAGCACCCGATGACAGGATGGAACCCGGGTCTCTGGCGCTGTGGGGCAGCAGCGAGCAGTGAGTTGCAAAGAGCCGATCGCACTAGCGTAGGACCTTGTCCCACTCCCTCCGCTGGCATCCGTCCGAAACGTCGCCAAATCCTTCCCTGCATAGACGCTGCCATCACCCGCTGAGTTTCGCCAGCATTTTGTGTCTACTCCCCACAGTGTCTCTCTTGAGATCAGACCTCCCCTCGCCAAGGATGGACCTCCAGCGCATCTCCCCGTCCGAGGTCTGAACAAGGGACACTCTAGAGTTTAGAAGGATGAGAGGGGATCTCATTGAAACATATAAGATTATTAAGGGTTTGGACACGCTAGAGGCAGGAAATGTTCCCGATGTTGGGGGAGTCCAGAACCAGGGGCCACAGTTTAAGAATAAGGGGTGAGCCATTTAGAACGGAGACGAGGAAACACTTTTTCTCACAGAGAGTGGTGAGTCTGTGGAATTCTCTGCCTCAGAGGGTGGTGGAGGCCGGTTCTCTGGATGCTTTCAAGAGAGAGCTATATTTAAGAGGGAGTTAGATGTGGCCCTTGTGGCTAAGGGGATCAGAGGGTATGGAGAGAAGGCAGGTACGGGATACTGAGTTGGATGATCAGCCATGATTATATTGAATGGCGGTGCAGGCTCGAAGGGCCGAATGGCCTACTCCTGCACCTAATTTCTATGTTTCTATGTTTCTATAGGGCTCTTAAAGATAGCGGAGTCAGGGGATATGGGGAGAAAGCAGGAACGGGGTACTGATTGGGGACGATCAGCCATGATCACGTTGAATGGCGGTGCTGGCTTGAAGGGCCGAATGGCCTACTCCTGCACCTATTGTCTATTGACTCGACCAGAAACATCACCTGGTCCTTGTCTCCAGAGATGCTGCCTGACCTGCTGAGCACCTCCTGCATTTTTGAGCCTGTCTCCAGTCTTGGTTTGCTGCAGTTGTACGAGGGCAGACACAGACTCCTGTGTGTTGTGAAATGGTTCTCACTCCACGCCTCCCTTCCCCCTCCTTCCCACGACAATCACAACCCACACAAGTGTCTATGTTGTAACGAAACCCTTCATTTGCCTGCGGGTTCATCCGTAAAACTCAGAGAATCCCATCGCTGTTTGCCCGATAATGTCTGGCTGACATTTAAAATGGCCCAACATAGATGAGTCTCACAGGAACTAGACATTAAACGCAGTGCATGACGCCTTCAGGACCATCTCCTCCGTTCAGGAGATCTCCGCAAGGTTTAATAAAAGGCATATTTGTATATTAGGGGCAGTGGGCAGTTGCTGGAGACCTGTAGATGTTCCTGCCCCCCCATGAGTCTCGGGGAGATGGGGCTCGTCAGCCTGGGCTTGTACACCCTGGAGTTTAGAAGGATGAGAGGGTTTCTCATTGAAACATATAAGATTGTTAAGGGTTTGGACACACTAGAGGCAGGAAACATGTTCCCGATGTTGGGGGAGTCCAGAACCAGGGGCCACAGTTTAAGAATAAGGAGTAAGCCATTTCGAACTGAGCCGAGGAAACACTTTTTCTCACAGAGAGAGGTGAGTCTGTGGAATTCTCTGCCTCAGAGGGCGTTGGATGCTTTCAAGAGAGAACTAGATAGGGCTCATAAAAATAGTGGAGTCAGGGGATATGGGGAGAAGGCAGGAACGGGGTACTGATTGGGGATGATCAGCCATGATCACATTGAATGGTGGTGCTGGCTCAAAGGGCTGAATGGCCTACTCCTGCGCTTATTGTCTATTGTCTATTGGCAGTCCATCGAGGAGCGGGAAAACTCTGCCTTGTGACCATATCGAGTTGTGGAAAAGGCTCCAGGAGTAAACCTCGTGAAAATCTGGGCTCGGAGCCCCTAAGGTAGTTGGTGGTTGTCTACAACCTCGCTCTGGCAGCTCCTGCGACGGCTCTGGTGCCAAACTGTAACGGCCCTGCGGATCGATCAGCGACGTGGAGAGGGGGGACGTGCTGCATGGGCAACAGCCTGTCCTCCAGATGACATCGATCGCCCAGGCTTGCATCCGACCAGCATGCATCACCCATGGTCAGGCATGACCGAGAGGGGCCTACTACTTCTGCCACTATATTTGTACATTTCTGTCGTACATATTCCATGCAATTTCTGGTCACCCCATGGCAGGAAGGAAGTGGAAGGGTTTATAGAAGCTTAGCTGAAAAATAGACAACAAATGCCGGAGTAACTCAGCGGTTCAGGCACCCCGCTTCAGAATTTAGCGGAATGATGTCTGGACGGGGGCCATGTCGGCCACCAGGAGAGGTCGGACAGGCTGGGATTGTTTTCTCTGGAACGCCAGAGCCCAGGACTAGAGGCCACAGCCTCAGAATAAAAGGACGTATCTTTAGAAAGGAGATGAGGAGGAATTTCTTTAGCCAGAGGGTGGTGAATCTGTGGAATTCATTGCTACGGAAGGCTGTGGAGGCCAAGTCAGTGGGTATATTTAAGGCAGAGAGAGATAGATAGATTCTTGATTAGTACATGTGTCAGAGGTTATGGGGAGAAGGCAGGAGAATGGGGTTAGGAGGGAGAGATAGAATGGCGGAGTAGACTTGATGGGCCGAATGGCCTTAATCTGCTCCTATGAATTATGAGCGTAGGAAAGGGCAGCTCCCCCATCCCCCCCCCCTTCCCCCACCCACACAGGACAGCTCGCCCAGCTATTCCTGGCGGGGTAGACTGGATGGGCTGAATGGCCTCATTCTGATTTACGAGCAGTTTGTCCCCAGTCAGGCTAGGAGCAGGTACAGCAGGGCAGTGACCGGCTCCCACCTTGTTAGTTAACAAGATCAAGTACTTTACTCAATTGCTGCTAAGTTAAGTAGAGTCCACTTTCTAATGAGGATCGGATTAGGGATCACCGTTTGTATGCTGGTGCGTGGGTGCGTGGGTCCGTGAGTCCGTGAGCCGTGGGTCCGTGAGTCCGTGGGTCCGTGGGTCCGTGGGTCCGTGGGTCCGTGTGTCCGTGGGTCCGTGGGTCCGTGAGTCCGTGGGTCCGTGAGTCCGTGGGTCCGTGAGTCCGTGGGTCCGTGAGTCCGTGGGTCCGTGAGTCCGTGGGTCCGTGAGTCCGTGGGTCCGTGAGTCCGTGAGTCCGTGGGTCCGTGGGTCCATGAGCCCGTGGGTCCGTGGGTCCGTGGGTCCGTGGGTCTGTGGGTCCGTGGGTCCGGCCTAGTGTAAAAGGGAAGCAAGGCTCTCTAAACCCTCACGAGAGCAGCATCAGAAAGCCTTGAGGAGTGTTTAGAATCTGAATGTATTAAAGAAATTAATTCCGCTGAAGATGGACACGAAAGGCTGGAGTTTCTCTGGATGCTTTCAAGGGAGAGCTAGATAGGGCTTTTAAAGATAGCGGAGTCAGGGGATATGGGGAGAAGGCAGGAACGGGGTACTGATTGTGGATGATCAGCCATGATCACATTGAATGGCGGTGCTGGCTCGAAGGGCCGAATGTCCTACTCCTGCACCTATTGTCTATTGTCCATCAGGGGCCAACATGCTGATCTTTAACACCGTGGGCTAACGGCCAGTGATGGGATGAGTGAGACGGAGACATACTGCAGGAAACCATCAAATGCGGAAGAAAAACATGGAAAAAAACGATATATTTTTAAATTAGTCATCTGATCTTTGAGAAAAAAAACCATTGCCTGAATTGGGAAATGGCAGGCATGACAAATGTGATTTCCTTTTCCTGAATAAATTACATGTTAATAATAACAGTACAGGGACATTTTTCACAGCATCTGTGAGAGTTTTATCTGTTAGCTTCAGTGTGAATGCGAGGAGGGCTTTGAATACATTACATGCTGCGAGTGCTGCCAGCATTGCATGTTGCCTGCTCTAGACTCCAGAGACACCACAGCGCGGAAATTGGCCCTTCGGCCAACCGAGTCCGCACCGACCAGCGATCCCCCCCCCAACCACCCCCCCCCCCCCCCCCCCCCCCCGCTATCCTGCACAAACTGGGGACAGTTTATCATCAAACTGAAGCCAGTTAACCTACAAACCTGTACGTCTTTGGAGTGTGGGAGGAAACCGGAGCACCCGGAGACAACCCTCGGGAACAACGTACAAACTCTGTACAGTCTAGAAACATAGAAACATAGAAAAGACATTGACCCTGACTGCGGGTGCTTGTCTGTACGGAGTTTTACAATAGACAATAAGTGCAGGAGTCGGCAATTCGGCCCTTCGAGCCAGCACCGCCATTCAATATGATCATGGCTGATCATCCAACTCAGTATCCCGTACCTCCCTTCTCTCCATACCCTCTGATCCCTTTAGCCACAAGGGCCACATCTAACTCCCTCTTCAATGTAGCCAACGAACTGGCCTCAACTTCCTTCTGTGGCAGAGAATTCCACAGATTCACCACTCTCTGTGTGAAAAATGTTTTTCTAGCTCCCGATGTCAGGATTGAACCTGGGTCTCTGGCGCTGTGAGGCAGCAACTCTACCGCTGCGCCACCAAACTGTGTTGCCACTTTACTGAGTCTGAAGGAGCTTCCTCTGAACACACATTGTCATAGAACAGAGAACAGCACCGGGACGGGCCCTTCGGCCCACAATGCCTGTGCTGGACATGATGCCAAGACCAACCCTTATCTGCTGCACATGATAGAAACATAGAAACATAGAAATTAGGTGCAGGAGTAGGCCATTCGGCCCTTCGAGCCTGCACCGCCATTCAATATGATCATGGCTGATCATCCAACTCAGTATCCCGTACCTGCCTTCTCTCCATACCCTCTGATCCCCTTAGCCACAAGGGCCACATCTAACTCCCTCTTAAATATAGCCAATGAACTGGCCTCAACTACTCTCTGTGGCAGAGAGTTCCACAGGCCCACCACTCTCTGTGTGAAAAAAGTCCTTCTCATCTCGGTCCTAAAGGATTTCCCCCTTATCCTTAAGCTGTGACCCCTTGTCCTGGACCTCCCCAACATCGGGAACAATCATCCTGCATCTAGCCTGTCCAACCCCTTAAGAATTTTGTAAGTTTCTATAAGATCCCCTCTCAATCTCCTAAATTCTAGAGAGTATAAACCGAGTCTATGCAGTCTTTGTTCATAAGACAGTCCTGACATCCCAGGAATCAGTCTGGTGATATCATGATGAACATGGTTTATGTACTAACTAAGTTATTTTTCCTGCAGGATTTTCAAAATGATAGGTCTTTTTAACAGTTCCGTTGAGTTTATTGCCACATGTACTGAGCTTTTTCATCGTGGAAAGTGATCAGTGTATTTTCGTTACTGCAAGCTAATAATGCTATAGGCTGTAGGTTCCCTTGTTCAATAAAGCATTGTTGCACTACTGCCAATAGAAGTTATCAATTGCTTATCAATTTCAATGATCACTTGCAGTATAACTGACAGACTTTCTGAAGAAACAATGGAGACTGATTACTGCAGGGAAGTTACATGGAAACAGTTTTTCCCCCAGACTGTTTTTTTTCCCAAGACAGCTTTTTTTCTACTTGTCAATTTCCAAATGAACTTTTAAGTAGTTTTGTGGTTCCCAATCAAAATCACAAATCCAGTCCGCGTGGGAGGATGAGGGGAGATCTAATAGAGGTGTACAAAATCATGAGAGGAATCGATCGGGTCTTTTGCACAGTCTTTTGCCTAGAGTAGGGGAATCGAGGACCAGAGGACCTAGGTTCAAATTAAGGGGAAAAGATTTAATAGGAATCTTTTCATACAGAGGGTGGTGGGTGGGTGTATGGAACAAGCTGCCTGAGGAGGTAGTTGAAACATAGAAACATAGAAACATAGAAAATAGGTGCAGGAGTAGGCCATTCGGCCCTTCGAGCCTGCACCGCCATTCAATGTGATCATGGCTGATCATCCAACTCAGTATCCCGTACCTGCCTTCACTCCATACCCCCTGATCCCTTTAGCCACAAGTGCCACATCTAACGCCCTCTTAAATATAGCCAATGAACTGGCCTCAACTACCTTCTGTGGCAGAGAATTCCAGAGACTCACCACTCTCTGTGTAAAGAATGTTTTCCTCATTTCGGTCCTAAAGGAATTCCCCCTTATCCTTAGAATTCCCCCTTATCCTTGAGGCTGGGACTTTCCCATTGGACAGGTACATGGATAGGACAGGTTTGGGTGGTTATGGCCCAAGCGCAGGCAAGTGGGACTAGTGTAGCTGGGACATTGTTGGCCGGCATGGACGAGTTGGGCCAAAGGGCCTGTTTCCACACGGCTCTATGACGTCTCGTTTTCGCACCTTAGAGAATTCCACAGATTCACAACTCTCTGGGTGAAAACGTTTTTCTTCATCTCGTTCCTAAATGGTCTACCCCTTATTCGTACACTGTGGCCCCTGGTTCTGGACTTCCCCCAACATGGGGAACATCTTTCCTACATCTACCCTGTCCAATCCCTTATGAGTGTTACACGTTTCTATAAGATCCCCCTCTCATCCTTCTTAATTCCAGTGAGTACAAGCCCAGTCGACCCATTCTTTCGTAAAATATTCTCTTCATAAAAAATGGATCACCAATTACTGAGGAAGCATCTGGTCTTCAGACAATTTCTTCTATCGCTCATTAACTTGGCTGAATAGTGTCTGTAATGCATGAGATGTGGTGGGCGGATGGATTATGAGAGAATGATATACTAATGAATGTTTAATGCGCAATTTATAAAGAGAATGGAACCGTGACACTATGTGCCGCACACAGGGACCGCTCTGATTTTGTGCGGAGTTCCCGTCAGGGTCCAAGTGCAGTGGTTAACATGACCTGCCCGGGCCACCGTACCGCAATTGCCCGCACGCACGGCTGAACATGTACGGCATCCCCCCGCCCCCCCAACACGCATGAACACGCAGGTCCACACGCAAACAGCTTCAGACAGATAGACACGCACATAAACAGACAAACACACACATATAACTTCTCCAATTTCAGGTAGTCCCTGCTTTTTCTCCCTCTTTCCCCTCCCCTTCCCAGCACTCCCGCAGCCCACTGTCTCCGCCTCTTCCTCTCTTCTTCCCGCCACCCCCCTCCCCCCACCCCCACATCAGCCTGAAAAAGGGTCTCCAGCATTTTTTTCTGCCCCCATGTATATGTAGTTCCGAGCTGTAGTGTTTAATAGCATGATGGCTGCAGGGAAGATATTTATGCAGTTTGGGTTTAATTTTACTATTGTCACCTGTACTGAGGTACAGTGGAAAGCTTTGTTTCCAATGCAAACAGAGCAGATGGACCAGGCCTTATCAATCAAGCCGCACTGGAGTACAACAGATAGAGCAGAGGGGTTGCTGCAGAATGCAGTTTGCAGCATTGCAGCGCACCAGTTCCACAGACCAAACACCATGCCACAGCTCCAGCCAGAGATAACTTCCAGCCATCTGCTCTTGCAGGTCTACCTTGTGCATAAAGGGAAGCAAGTGAGCTCAGGTTGGCTGCATCCGACAACAGCAGAGTGGAAATTAGCATCAAAACAGCCGCCCTCTCTTTGATTTGAATCACCATTTTAGTTTCGAGATTACAGGGCGGTACGGTGGCGCAGCGGTAAAGCTGATGGCTCACGGAGCCGGAGTACGCGGGTTCGACCCTGACTGCGGGTGCTTGTCTGTCTGTACATGTCTAGCAAATGGGGCTAGTTTAACCAGCATGCCTCTTGGTCAGCACGCATGAGTTGGGCCGAAGGGCTGGTTTCAATGCCGAATGACCAGTGACCGCCCACACACTAGTTCTACCCAGCACACTGGGAACAATTCACAGCAGACAATTATTAATAGGCAATAGACAATAGGTGCAGGAGGAGGCCATTCGGCCCTTCGAGCCAGCACCGCCATTCAATGTGATCATGGCTGATCATCCCCAATCAGTACCCCGTTCCTGCCTTCTCCCCATATCCCCTGACTCCGCTATCTTTAAGAGCCCTATCTAGCTCTACCTTGAAAGCATCCAGAGAACCGGCCTCCACCGCCCTCTGAGGCAGAGAATTCCACAGACTCACCACTCTCTGTGTGAAAAAGTGTTTCCTCGTCTCCATTCTAAATGGTTTACCGCTTATTCTTAAACAGTGGCCCCTGGTTCTGGACTCCCCCAACATCGGGAACATTCCCGCCATCCCCGGTACAGTGAAAGGCTTTTGTTTCGGGCTAACCGGTCAGCGGGAAGACAATACACGTCACCCATTCCTTCTCTCCAGAGATGCTGCCTGTCCCGCCGAGCTACTCCAGCATTTTGTGTCTATATTCGGTTTAAACCAGCATCTGCAGTTGCTTCCCACACATGATTATGGATTATATTACATGTTTAAGAAGGAACTGCAGATGCTGGAAAAATCGAGGGCAGACAAAAATGCTGGAGGAGCTCAGCGGGTGAGGCAGCATCTATGGAGCGAAGGAAATAGGCTGAAGAAGGGTTTCGACCCAAAACGTCACCTATTCCTTTGCTCCAAGGTCTGCCCTCGATTTTTCCAGCATCTGCAGTTCCTTCTTAAACATATACTTGGTGGCACTGGTTTTGTCTTTTTGGACTATTATTTGTTTGTTTTCATGTATGCGTGCGTGCGTGCGTGTGTGTGCGCGTGCGCGCGCGTGTGTGTGTGCGCACGTGTGTGTGTACGCGCGTGTGTGTGTGCGTGCGTGTGTCCTACGTGTGTGTGTGCATGTGTGCGTGTGCGCATGTGTGCGTGCATGTGAGCATATATATATTCAATTCAACTTTAATGTCATTGCACAAACACAAGTATAGGTACAACGAAATGCAGTTTAGCGTCGTTCGTAGTGATAGCGATATGGAAAAATAAATACTCAGTCCCGTTTATATGGATGGGGGTGTGTCTGCCCCCTCTGTTCTTCCTAAAGTCAACAATGATTTCCTTCGTCTTCTGGGAGTTGAGGACGAGGTTATTGTTGGCACACCAGTTATTCCTCTCCCCTGACTCTCAGTCTGAAGAAGGGTCTTGAGCAGAAACATCACCCATTCCTTCCCTCCAGAGACGCTGCCGCCCCATAGCAGAAGCATCCACGTCGCGGGGCTGGAAACTGGAAGTATCCCGAGCTAATTCTGCTGCCACCATCATCTTATTATCACGTTTCACGTTTCATGTGTCATTCCGAACTGTCACTGTATGTCATGTTGCCACTTGCGGGGCGGAGCACCAAGGCAAATTCCTTGTATGTGAATACTTATTCATTGATTCATTCATCTAGTGATGTCGCCGGAAGCTGGCGTCTTTTTCAGGGCGGACGATGCAGAGAAAAGAAGAAGAGGAGATGCTGCCTGTCCCGCTGAGTTACTCCAGCATTTTGTGTCTACCTTGGGTGTAAACCAGCATCTGCAGTTCCTTCCTGCACACTATTTATATATACATACACACACACACTGAATGAATTATTTCCTCTCGTTTATCACATTGTGTACAGTGTACTATGTTTACAGATTCTGTTGTGCTGCAGCAAGTAAGAATGTTATTGTTCTATCTGGGACACACGACAATAAAACACCCTTGACTTGACTTATCTTAGATGCATAGACAATAGGTGCAGGAGGAGGCCATTTGGCCCTTCGAGCCAGCACCGCCATTCAATGCGATCATGGCTGATCATCCCCAATCAGTACCTTGTTCGTACCTTCTCCCCATATCCATTGATTTTGTTAGCCCAAAGAGCTCTCTCTTGAATGCATCCAGTGAATCGGCCTCCACTGCACGTCCGTGGCAGAGAATTCCACAGATTCACAGCTCTCTGGGTGAAAAAGTGTTTCCTCATCTCCATTCTAAATGGCCCTACCCATTATTCTTAAACTGTGGCCCCTGGTTCTGGACTCCCCCAACATCGGGAACATGTTTCCTGCCTCTAGCGTGTCCAACCCCTTAACAATGTGATATGAAGAGTGCTGGCTAAGTGTTTGACAAGAAACAACTTGCAGGACCCCCATGACTTCAGGGACCGACATCCCATGCTATCCCCAAGATGCTCCGGTTTCATCCCAACTCACAAAGACAGGACGGTCACGGTGGCGCAGCGGTAGAGATAGCGAACCTTGCAGCAAACGCACCGCTGGAGATCCAGGATCGATCCCGGCTACGGGTGCTGTCTGTACGGAGTTTGCACGCTCCCCCCTGTACGTGACCTGCATGGGTTTTCTCCCAGATCTTCGGTTACCTCCCGCACTCCAAAGACCTCCAGGCTTGTAGGTGAACTGGCTTGGTAAAGGTAAAAATTTGTCCCTAGTCGGCGTAGGATGGCATTAATGTGCGGGGATCGTTGGTCAGCACGGACCTGGTGGGCCGAAGGGCCTGTTTCCTCACTTTATCTCCAAACTAAACTAAACCTGCCATTTATAGTCAATAGGCTGTAGTGAATCTCTCCTGTCATAGACAACAGACAACAGGTGCAGGAGTAGGCCATTCGGCCCTTCGAGCCAGCACCACCATTCAATGTGATCACGGCTGATCATCCCCCAATCAGTACCCCGTTCCTGCCTTCTCCCCATATCCCCTGACTCCGCTATCATTAAGAGCCCTATCTAGCTCTCTCTTGAAAGTTTCCAGAGAACCGGCCTCCACCGCCCTCTGAGGCGGAGTCAGACTGCCCCAAGGTGCCGGAGTAACTCAGCTGGTCAGGCAGCATCTCCGGAGAATGGATACAGGTGACGTTTTCGGGTTTCATGCCGGCAACATTCTGAGTTCCATGGATTCCCCTGCTCCTTTAGCAAAAATGTTAAACCTTGCTTCAATCTGGAAAGACTAGTTATGGCTGTGTTCAATGTTAAGCCTCCGGGGCTCCAGTTGTGCCCAGAAGAAAGAGATCTCATTCTTTAACCTGACGTCTGGCCTCTTGGAACTGAATAGTAGATCGACAACTCCATTTAGCCTCACCTACATTCCTCAGAAAACATACTAGCAGAGATGGCCAACCCGCGTTTCTTTGGTAGAAGGAGAACGGAGCAAATGTGGAAACACTGGGACAAAATGGATGACAAAATGGGTAGGAAGGAACTGCAGATGCTGGTTTACACCGAGCTTGGAAAACAAAAGGCCCGAAATGTTGCCTATTTCCTTCGCTCCATAGATGCTGCTGAGTTACTCCAGCATTTTCTGTCTGTCTTGTGTTACTCCAGCTTGTTCAACAAGGAACTGCAGATGCTGAAAAATCGAAGGTAGACAAAAATGCTGGAGAAACTCAGCGGGTGAGGCAACATCTATGGAGCGAAGGAAATAGGCAACATTTCGGCCCTTCTTTAGACTGATGTAGGGTGGGGGTGGGGAAGATGAAAGGAAGAGGGAGAACAAGAGGGCTGAGGGGGAGCTGAGAAAGGGAGGAGACAGCAAGGGCTTCCGGAAATTGGAGAAGTCAATGTTCAGGCCACTGGGGTGCAGACTGCCCATGAGGTGCTGCTCCTCCAGTTTCCGGTGTTGCTCACTCTGGCCATGGAGGAGGCCCAGGACAGAAAGGTCGGATTCTGAATGGGAGGGGGAGTTGAAGTTACCCCAGCTTTTTGTGTCTATCTTCGGTTTAAACCAGCATCTGCAGTTCCATCCTACATTCCCAGTACTCTGGGATCAGATTCCCACATATTGCCCTTAGATTAACCTGAACTGGTGAGATCTTGTTCAGCCCCACTGAGATCATTCGCTAGTCTCTCATTCCCCAGTGGCCAACGCCACACAAAAACTGTGTGCACCTCACAGCGCCAGAGATCCTGACTTTGGGCGCTTGTCTGTGTGGCGTTTGTACGTTCTCCCCGTGACCTGCGTGGGGTTTCCTCCAAGATCTTCGGTTTTCCCACATTCCAAAGACGTACAAATTTGTAGTCCTCCGCCAGTTTCTCCACCTCCAACGTGACCCCACCACTTCCCATCTCCCCCCGTCTGCCTTCCGCAAAGACCGCTCCCTCCGCAACTCCCTTGTCAATTCTTCCCTTCCCTCCCGCTCCACCCCTTCCCCGGGCACTTTCCCTTGCAACCGCAAGAGATGCTATACTTGTCCCTTTACCTCCCCCCTCCACTCCTTTCAGGGACCCAAGCAGTCCTTCCAGGTCCGACAGAGGTTCACCTGCACCTCCTCCAACCTCATCTACTGCATCCGCTGCTCCAGATGCCAGCTGATCTATATCGGTGAGACCAAGCGTAGGCTTGGCGATCATTTCGCCGAACACCTCCGCTCGGTCCGCAATAACCAACCTGACCTCCCGGTGGCTCAGCACTTCAACTCCCCCTCCCATTCTATATCCGACCTCTCTGTCCTGGGCCTCCTCCATGGCCAGAGTGAGCAACACCGCAAGTTGGAGGAACAGCACCTCATATTCCGCTTGGGGAGTCTGCATCCTCTTGGCATGAACATTGAATTCTCTCAATTCTGTTGACCCTTGCTGTCTCCTCCCCTTCCCACCTCTCCCTCAGCCCTCGGGCTCCTCCTCCTCCTTTTTCCTTTCTTCCCCCCGCCTCCCCCCACCCCCTATCAATCTGAAGAAGGGTTTCGGCCCGAAACGTTACCTATCTCCTTCGCTCCACAGATGCTGCTGCACCCGCTGAGTTTCTCCAGCATTTTGTGTTACCCTCGATTTTCCAGCATCTGCAGTTCCTTCTTTAACAGATTTGTAGGTTAATTGGCTTGGTATAAATGTGAATTGTCCCTAGTGTGTGTAGGACAGTGATAGCACGCGGGGAATGCTGGGCCGAAGAGCCTGTTTATCTCTGAACGAAACTAAAAATAAATAGACAGTACCAGTCCAAAACCAGGGGGTTTTCTCCAGAACCTGAAGTAAGAATAAGGGGTAGGCCATTTAGGACTGAGATGAGGAAAAACTTTTCCACTCAGAGTTATGAATCTGTGGAATTCTCTGCCACAGAAGGCAGCGGAGGCCAATTCACTGGATGAGAGAGTTAGATATAACTTAGGGCTAAAGGAATAAAGGGGTATGGGGGAAAAAGCAGGAACGGGGTACTGATTTTGGATGATCATATTGAATGACGGTGCTGGCTCGAAGGGCACTCCTGCACCTCTTTTCTATGCTGCTAAAAGACAAGTCTAAAGTCTATGTGTCCCCAAGTCTCGCTCGAAGTGACCTCTGAGCCACCAATCCCATATCATCAGAGCTTTATCACTTCAATTAATCTCTCCCCCTCTGCCAGTGCTCATTCGCTCAGTGTGATTAGATTTTGGGCAAGAGGATTAGGCAATCAAATCGATTAAATCTGCTCCTGAAATGGTAGCTCTGTTTAAATAAGCAGAAATATGCCGGAGCTGAGAGTCACAACCTGCTCGTTACAGAGTCGAGAGAGTTTTATTGACACATGTCCAAAAGGGAACAATGACATTCTTATTTGCAAGAAGCACAACAGGTAACTAAACATAGCACTCTGTAAAACCCATAATGAACCAATAAATATATATTTTTTAATTTAATGTTTGGGACAAAGACCCATCATTTATTTATTTGCCTCTGTACTCCACAATTTGAGATTTGTAATAGAAAAAAATCACATGTGGTTAAAGTGCACATTGTCAGTTGTTATTAAAGGCCAATTTTATACATTTTGGTTTCACCATGCAGAAATTACAGCAGTGTTTATACATAGTCGTCCCCCCCCCATTTCAGCACACCATAATGTTTGGGACACAGCAATGTCATGCAAATGAAACTAGTCATGTTTCGTATTTTGTTGCATATCCTTTGCATGCAATGACTGCTCGAAGTCTGCGATTCATGGACATCACCAGTTGCTGGGTGTCTTCTCTGGTTAAGCTCTGCCAGGCCTGTATTGCAGCCATCTTTGGCTCATGCTTGTTTTCAGGCATTTGTTTGAACTTGAGCAGATAGGATTTGTCTATACACTTCAGAATTCGTTATGCTACTACCATCAGCAGTTGTATCATCAATGAAGATAAGTGAGCCAGCACCTTCAGCAGCCATACATGCCCAGGCCATAACACCCCCACCACCGTGTTTCACAGATGAGGTGCGATGCTTTGGATCTTGGGCAGTTCCTTCCCTCCTTCATAAAAGTTAATCTTCGTCTGATCTGTCCACAAGACCTTTTTCCAGAACTGTGGTTGCTCTTTTAAGTACTTCTTGGCAAACTGTAACCTGGCCATGCTAATTTTGCGAGTAACCAGTGGTTTGCATCTTGCAGTGCAACCTCTGTATCTCTGTTCATGAAGTCTTCTACGGGTAGTGGTCATTGACAAATCCACACCTGACTCCTGAAGAGTCACCTGTGGAGGTTTTCCTTGGTCTACCAGTCCCTTTGCGATTAGTAAGGTCACCAGTTCTCCCTTTCTTCTTTATCATGTTCCAAACAGTTGATTTTACTGAGCCTAAGATTTGGCTGATGTCTCTAACAGTTTTAATCTCATTTCTCAGTCTCATAATGGCTTCCTTGACTTCAATTGGCACAATGTTGGTCCTCATGTTGATAAACAGCAATAAAAGTTTCCAAAGATGATGGAAAGACTGAGGAAGGACAAGGTGCTGTGAGCTCTCTCCTACCTGCATTAAGGAGGCATTAAACATACCTGAGAAATTACAAACACCTGTGAAGCCATGTGTCCCAAACATTCTGGTGCCCTGAAATGGGGGGACTATGTATAAACACTGCTGTAATTTCTACATTATGGAGGGTAGAGTTATTGCCTTACAGTGCCAGGGACCCGGGTTGGATCCTGTCTGTATGGAGTTTGTACGTTCTCCCCTTGACCTAGGTAGCGTGAAGCATAGAGGTCCAAACAGGTGTGCTGCAAGCATCGACAAGCTGTGTGGTCAAGAAGGCTGCAAAGCTATTCCCTGGAGCGCAGGAGGATGAGGTAAGATCTTACCGAGGTGTATATGATCATGAGAAGAATAGATCGGGTACATGCACAGTCTCCTGCCCAGATTAGGTGAGTCGACATAGGTTCAAGATGAAGGGGAAAAGATTTGATAGGAATCTGAGGGGTAACATTTTCCACACAACAGGTGGAACAAGCTGCCAGATGAGGTAGGGACTATCCTAATGTTGAACAGTTATGCAGGTACGTGGATAGGACAGATCTGGAAGGATATGGAGCAAATGCAGGCAGGAGGGAATAGTGTAGCTGGGACATGTGGGCCGGTATGGGCTGAAGAAACTGTTTCCACACTGTATGATTCTATTAACAACCTGGGTCTCTCCTATCTGGATGTGAGAATGATCACTATGACCCTTGCGGAAGTGTCGAGACTTGACAGGGATGTAGAAACAAGGAACTGCCGATGTTGCTTTCAGTGCTGAGGTAACTCAGCAGGTCAGCTCAGGCAGCACCTCTGAAATGCAGTGATGTTCCTTATCTGCTCTCAGGCCTCTTCCCACTGGTACTGCTGGGCAGGAGGTACAGAAGCCTGAGGCCACACACCAGCAGCTCCAGCTATAGCTACTTTCCTGCAACCATCAGCTTTATGGATACTTTTAGAGTGGAGATTGATAAAGATTCTTGATTAGTACGTCTGTCAGGGGTTATGGGGAGGAGGCAGGAAAATGGGACGGAGATCAGCCATTATTGAATAGCAGAATAGACTTGATGGGCTGAATGCTCTAAATGTGCTCCCAACACTTTTAAGCTGATGAACAAATCTCTTCCTACCTCAGCTGATGATCTCTTGCACTACCATGGACTTGGTGTCTTTCTCCAGTTGTGATTTGCACTAACATATTGGGTTTTTTTTGCATTTTTTTTCGTTCTACTCACTTGAGGAATTAACATGCAATTCATGTCTAATTTATGCTTTTTGTGTCGTTCAAGTCTAGGTGCCTGCGCTACTCCAAAGTATGTAGGTTAAATGGCTTGGTATAATTGGAAAATTATCCCAAGCGTGTAGGACATTGTTGGTGTGCTGGGAATGCTAGTGGGAACGGTCTCAGTGGGCCGAAGGGCCTGTTTCTGCACTGTACCTCTAAACTAAGGGATATTGATTATATGCAGGCAGATTAGTTGGTTTTGGCATCTTGTTCAGCCGACAAGGGAGAAAGTTGAAATTAATGGCAGCTCAAAAATCTGAAACTTTAGCCTAGAAACCTGCCATTGAGGGGCAACTACAAAACCAAGGGGGTATAACATTTCAATCTTGGTAAGCATTGCTGGCAAGGTACCAAATTAAGAAAGAACCGCAGATACGGATTTAAATCGAAGGTAGACACAAAATACTGGAGTAACTCAGCAGGTGAGGCAGCATCTCAGGAGAGAAGGAATGGGCGACGTTTCGGGTCGAGACCCTTCTTCAGACCGATGTCGGGGAGGGGGCGGGACAAAGATAGAAAGTAGGCAGAGACAGTAGGACTAGTAGGGGAACTGGGAAGGAAGTTAGTGTAGTGCTGGTGGAGGAGTCCTTTCTTCAGACCCAAAACGTCACTTTGGCCCACTGAGTGCACAGCAGCACGATCTTACACACTAGGGAAAATGTTCGCAAGGCAAATATATAACCTATAAAACTCCACGTCTTTGGAGTGTAGAGCACATGGGGAAACCCCACACAGGTCACGAGTCAGGATTGAACCCAGGTCTCTGGCACTGCAAGGCAGCAACTCTGTTGCACCACTGCACTGCACAAATGTTCAGTGAATGTGCATTTAAAATGGGTTGAACGCAAAATAAAATCAGTGAATTACAGTAACCGGAAGGGTTGCATGAGGAAATTACCATGTAACCTAAACTGACCATACAACTGCATCATTGTCTGGTGGTGTAATTCAAGAGATATGGGCAATCAGTCATGGAAAATGTATATTGGCAAGCTGTGCACAAACAGCATCTAATCCTATACGACATGACCGAGCACTCAAGCCGGGAGGCTGATAGAATCATGGGAGCAAAAATTTAAAGAGTAAATGTAATTTGATTATAATGGAACCAAAGTACACAAGAACTGAACTTCAGCCTGCTATTTGTGCCGGCTAACAATAGGATCCACCCCACACATGGAACCCCGTCATCAAAGCCCAGGGCTGGTGTGACCAGTTTGACCTGTGCCTTTGTAAAGGCTTCTGCCACCTTTCCTGGGAAATTTACCATTTAAAAAGCCAGAGTGAATTTTTTTTTTGTGTAGTATCAGGTTACTTCCCTCAAGCTTGTGACGACTTGAGAAAGCGGTCCAAGTATAGAAACTTAAAATTACTAGATTGCTGTAATAACCCAGTTCACTCCCTCACCCCCTCCTTGAAAGCAAATATCACCCTTACCCGTCTGACTAATGCTGTCCTACAATGTTAAACTTTCAACTGCCCCTGAGATGACCCAATAATCTGCCAAATCCAGAATGCAAAGAAACGTAACCATAAGCCTAGCTTGGAAGAAATGGTGAACATGGGAGATCAATTAATTGCCCCCAGTCTCTCCCACAAAATGGATGGAAAATCTACTCAAAGCAAAACGGACCACAACCAGCTCTGGGCATCTGTACCCAAAAACACAGGGCTTGTCTTACAAGTGAATACCCCCAAAGCTGCCCCATTGACACCCAGAACAGCAACACATGCTCTGTGTTGAAAGCTCTCTTCTCCTGTTGAAAGCGATCAATTACCCCCCCCCCCCCACGCCCATTCTATCTTACAGAGGTAAAGAACTCCAAGCAAGTTTCAAGCTATGGACCTACCCCTGGGTCACACGCTCACATTTTCTTGGAACTGTTTGTACTTTGATGAGGTGAGATGCATAGCATACAATCTCTTGTTCAACCAAAAATGTAATCTTAATCCAAAGTAAAAAGAATCAATGAATAACTAGTCTGGTGAGTGAGATGTAGCCGCCTCAAAATACTAATCACAGACAAGTTGGGAAAAATTTGACAAATTCACAATGCTATTCACAAATAGCACTACTGGCTCAGTTTATTGGTGTAGCTTTTGCTAAAACTTTAATACAGAAAGCATTAAGTTTGGTCTGCATATTTACAACATAGCAATATTAAGTTTCATCTGATACACGTTTGAGAAACCAGCATCTCCCACATCTAACAGCATCAAGAAAGATGCACTATCAGCATACAACCTGCCAATATTATAGACCCTACAATATTTCAGATGCATCATATCAATCCCCAAAACAATTACACCTGTAGATTAACAGTTCGGTGTCAGCTTATCATGGCCTCAGCTGTTGGTTCAAATTCAAGAATGCTAACCAGTAAGACTGGAACGGTACATCTGCAATCAGTATACATGAAGCTGCCTTCAGGAAATCTCAGGCCAGTTCACTGTCCAAGTTGGGGAATGGAGGAAGGATCTATGATCCAACCCTATGCATGCCAGCAAGGAACCTGGGTCTTGGGTTGTACAAGTGGGACTGGAGGCATGGAGGGGGAGAAAGAAAGGCCTTGTATTATCTGGAGACTCCTTGGAGAAGCAGCTTGCTTCCATCTCTATCCACGAACATTAAGACATTTCAGGCCAAGGGAAGAAAAATCAGCCTTGGCAGCAGTGTGCAAATATAGGCCAAATAAAATTTTGTAGTTACCTGAAAGGATGACATAATTGAACAACCAACACACAGTTTAGCATCGTTACAAGCTTTCAAACCTTTGAATTTCCCATAAAGCAGGAAGACTTGAACCTTTTTGATAAAAGTTAATTGGAAAATGCTTGGCTTGGTACGAATTTATAATTTGCAGCAATTACATCAGTGACCATCTAACTTAAGAAATTTAAATTGGGACAAACCACCGTTAAATTACGTGCCACAGCAATGCGGTTTGATTTGCTGCACGTCTTTTGCAAATAAAACCACTCATAAGTTATCAATAAAGTCATGTATTGCAAATATCCACTTACTGGTTTTGAGTCGAGTCAGTGGCCATAATGAAAATCCAACAAAGGAAATAATTTGAAGTCACATACAGATTGTGCAAATAATTTTGGCACCCAAGAGACTTAAGTTAATGGTCTTTTATTGGAAAAAAGACTAGCATTTACAACTTGGAATGAACATAATTGTAATTTGCTGAACAGCCATGTCGTCATTGTGCTGAAGTCCTATGTAGATATACTCTGACGGCTCCAAGTTATGGTATAGAACAGAAGATAAACGAGAGTTCAAGACACCCCCTTTTCCATAGGTAATTTTAAAAATTCAGTGAACGGTAAATTGCCTGACATCCGTTTCACTATAGTGCAATGCAGACACGTTAACCAAGTTTTATACAGACATGCCATCCTTTTTTAAATATTTAAAATAAGATCTTCAGTCCTGGTAATTGTTTGAGCACACTGTTTAAGTATGAGAACGATCCCACCCCAGGGACCGTCA
Organism: Raja brachyura; assembly: GCA_963514005.1. The sequence continues at coordinate 6,380,891 of OY740789.1, forward strand.
CACAATTACAACCTTCTATTGTAGTTTGCCGTAGCACACAAAATTAACCAACTTCTCAGGAACTAATCATCCTGGTACAATATACAACTGGAAAAAACTAAGCTATTCCCACAAAGAACATAAAGTGGAATTAACAGAGCCAGGCTGTGCTCAACTGTCAAGCTGCATGCATGAAAAACTGGCCAGCCCAAACAGTGTATTTTAGCATGGAACTTCATAGAGTCCAATTGCTTCGTTTTTAAGGTAGTACAATTTTTACTGATGCATGGCTTGAAGATCTTTGGGGACAGGACCACTGATCATTTTACATGCAGAGTTTGTGGACAGGTTTTATTTTTTGACATTCAGTAACTTTTGCTATACAGAAACAGAATGAATAAATGAACATTTTGCAAGAGGTAAGTAAAAGATTTTTCAACTTTTCTAGGAAGGGGAAAGGTAAAAGTCTTCATTTTGCAGTCATCATCTGTACGAATTCTGTGTGGAGGGAAAAACAAAGATGAAGCGGTTTGATTTAATAAAATATCGATCAGTAATAGTTCAGCCTCTCGAAGAATATCCAAACAGACCTGATATGCACAATCCTGTGTTAATATGCATATGGAGTCTCATTTCCACACACCACTACTTCTGAAATGAAGCTAGCATGAGTGAATCTTATTTGAAGACAAGCATCTACAAACAGTCCCTCAGCAGAGGCAGTACAGACACTTTCATCGTCACATCTTTTATGCTGCTCCACTCAATAGTCATGCTCAACGTTGGACCGATTGTATCCATGTGGAATAATTCTATGCTGCAATCAGTAAAAATGGACCTTGCGCAGCTACAAGTGGTGTACTGCAAAAGTTAATTGAGTTTGTCGATAATCAAATGCAACTATTCCCTGCAACCAACTGCTATGGCTACCCTAGACACTTTCAATGTCATCCACCCTTGACTATATTTTCTTATGTTTTGATAATTTTCATCATTCTCCCTTGTGTATAATTTTATAGATCATTTATTTTGTCACATGAGCAAAAGGCATAAATTAACTCATTTCTTAAGCTTTTATTTTATTCAACTTGCATCCTAAAAATAAGTAAAGAAAACGGAGCAGAATTAAAAAAATATATTTTAATTACCACTGGAGTTGGAAAATCATTGTATTAGAATGATAAAACAAAAACATTCCAACATCTAAACACTGGGCTTCAGCCCCATTCTACCCTATCAGGGTTTGATTATCTTGTGTTTTCCAAGACACAAAGCAGTAAAGTCACAGTTCAAGTTGCCTCGGGCGATCCTCCAGTGTTGCCAATTATAAATTTATGATCCCACTTGCTCATCTGGTCTTCCCAAAAAAGCTTATATTGCAGTAAATTTGGGAAATATCCAGCTACTTTGAAATTAGAAAACCACAGGTAGAGAGAAAGAAAAAAATCAAATTTCCAGCTCTACTGCCATTAAAACCCAATAAAAGCTTACTAACCACTTTAACGACAATGCCTTTAAGTATAGAAAAAAATCTGAATAAATTAAGTCATTCGCCCCCTCTAGTTTAACTCGCTCCAAAATAATTTCATTCACCCTTGGGTGAACCATTCACCAGTTTAAGAAGCACTGACCCAGACCACTAAATTTAGCATTTTAACATCTAGACTGATCTAGAAGCTTAAGCCTATGAACTGCAGTCCAGCTGAGATAATTAAACCTGGAATAAAAAAAGATCAACATTTAAATTCCATCTACCTAACTGCCATCTTTATGAGGTGACCTCTGGACCTGCTAAAGTGACGACCCCCAACTGCACAAGCTGTTAGCAAACAAGATCAATTCAAAAACCAAGGCGTCGCTTATCGAAAGCTCCAAGGTAATTGTTTAAGTTGCCAACATCCTGACTCCACACCACAGTGCTGATGAATACAGGATCAATTCAAGAATAACTTGACCATTTGCAATGTCAGGCAAGTTAGTCATGGCCAACACCATGGTGCCAGGAGTTCTGGACAATGAAAATGTTCACAAGATGCAACAAAGTAGGCACGACAGGGAGGGGACGAAAGGCAACAGCAGCCAGTCGAGTCTCAAAAGCAGCAACTATCCCAGAAGTATATACAGGCTGACAGGTGGGCCATAAGCTAGACATACTAGACCAAGGGTTCCCAACCTGGCGTCAATTTTACCTACCCAGGGGGTAAATTTATTGATTCTGGAATTATATGCATTTCTCTTGACTGACTGCGTCTGGCTTTGGTATACCGGTATCTGTTCATCAGTAGTAGTTAATAAGTGAAATAATAATTGTTATGTGCTGTTAAAGTTGCCTGGGGCAAATGGGAAGAAAAAGGTTGGTAACCCCTGGACGAGATGACCCTACCTGGCTGGACACCCAGACAACAATCTCGAGTGACATTTGGAACCCTTCCCACTTTGTGTCTGCACCAATGTTTTGCAAAATAATATGCAAACTTCCATTTTACAACAGCAAGTTCTTTGATTCGGAATCAGGCAAATTAACACATTGTTTTGCGGTTCAATAGCAGCCATGTTTTTGCATTCACAAGTCAGACACACAAGACTAGCTGCAAGGTAAACCCCACAGCACAAATCAACACAAGTGATCCATGCTGTAAATGGAAAAAAAACAACTAGTGGCTTCTGTTATAATGATCCAGGGCAAGAGACAATAGGTGCAGGAGTAGGCCATTTGGCCCTTCGAGAAAAATAGAGAGCCTTATAGGGAGAGCCCATAGTAGACAGCCTGCCAGGATACAAAATAAAGAAATACATCGATTCCTCAAATTCCCCCCCCCCCCCCCCCCCATCACCTCTGCTGCTTCACAATCCACACCAAATACCTCACTCATGCATAGAATAATGTGCATTACTACAGGCTATAAAGTGCAACCTATAACTAGGTACTTTGATTCAGCCCATGTTAAACTTACTGCAAGCAAACTGGTGGATAGGCTTGTAGATTTGGCTACATGTGCTCAATATTCTATGCACAAGGGAGGCATTTGGTGTGGTTTGTAAAGCAACAGAGGTGGCTAAGGTACAATTGGAGGCATTAATGTAATATTACTGGTATTAACACAAGGCACTGTCAACTTTCCAACCGAAGCTCTCCAAAGCCCCAGTGCCAGATAAGTCCAGAATAATCTAAAACTATTCAATATTAATGAAAGATGACTGGCCTGCAATTATTGAATAGCAATTTCATTTAGTTGAGCTTACTGACACGTGTTGCAAAATAAGGGGTTGGACAGGCTAGATGCAGGAAGATTGTTCCCGATGTTGGGGAGGTCCAGGACAAGGGGTCACAGCTTAAGGATAAGGGGGAAATCCTTTAGGACTGAGATGAGAAGGAATTTTTTCACACAGAGAGTGGTGGGTCTCTGGAACTCTCTGCCACAGAGGGTAGTTGAGGCCAGTTCATTGGCTATATTTAAGAGGAAGTTAGATGTGGCCCTTGTGGCTAAGGGGATCAGAGGGTATGGAGAGAAGGCGGGTACGGGATACGGAGTTGGATGATCAGCCATGATCATATTGAATGGCAGTGCAGGCTCGAAGGGCCGAATGGCCTACTCCTGCACCTAATTTCTATGTTTCTATGTGTACCAACGCTTTTGTTGCATAGTCAGGAAAAAGACTTAACATGCAAGGCATTTTAAAATTATTACACCACAACTTCTGTTTTATATTATTTGGCAGTATCTGCATTAGCTTCACAGTGGGAAACAAGTATTGAAGCCTACCAATATTATACCAAGCTTCTTGGTTGTATTTTTTGTGTGCTTTGTTTCTATTCCAGATAAAAGCAGGAGATAGAATACTTGCCTTCATAGTTGACTTGGCCATCACCGTCAATATCTGCTTCTCTAATCATTTCATCTACTTCTTCGTCTGTCAATTTCTCTCCTAGGTTTGTCATAACATGACGCAGCTCTGCCGCACTGATATAGCCATTACCATCCTGAGAACAAAAGTAAAGTCACCATCAACTCAAGTCTCGGAGCACGCTTCCTAAAGAGTCTTGCCGTCCGATAGCGCCTTCTCCATCTTGACCACCACACCGCACATTCACTCATCAACCCATTCGCCCCTGCAGTACCGAGACTTTTACGCGGACTGCTTTCAGTGACGCGCAATGTACATGTCAAAAAAGGTTGTCCCAAAAGGCACACTAGCAGTATTTAAAAAAAGGCACAAGCTACAACTGGGAATGTGGGCGATAACACTGCACTATGAAATAGTGAGCAGTTAGAGTTGCTATCTTGCAGCGCCAGAGACCCGGGTTCAATCCAGACGGGCACTATCGGTACCGAGTTTGTACATCTCCCCGTGACCTGCACGAGTTCTCCACGTGCTCCAGTCTCCTCCCACACACCAAAGACTCACGGGCTCTTCGGTGGGCCAAAGAGCCCATTTCCACGCCTCATCGCAAAACTAATAGATTCAAAATAAAGCAGAACATGCTGGAAGACAAAGCATGTGGTACTTAGAAGAGAACCAGAACAGGCTCTTCAGCCCACAATGTCTGTGCTGTGCATTTGAAGGAAATCACTTATCAACATGCCCATCACACAGACCCCTTCATATCCATGTGCCCATACTAATCACTATGCAAGATACTTCCGCAAAAGAGCATGCATCATTTCCATGACTGCTACCGGGCCAGGTCAAAGCAAAGTGACCAGTAATTGGTTCATAGACTACCATTTTGTGGTAATTCTACCTTTGAGCAGCAAAATTAGCCATTCCATGTAGGGACACCATTTTCTCTTGCTCTAAAGTGCAATTACATTTCAGAGAGGAAAGGCTTTGTTCCAAATTTGCATAACAGTATTAGATCCTTCAGAGATCATAATCATAAAAATACCACACCCGTCCACCCAACACAATAAGAGACAAAGTGCTGGAGTAACTCTGCCGGTTAGACAGCATCCCCAAAGAACGTGGAAGAAGGAAATGCAGATGGTGGTTTAAACCGTAGACACAAAATGCTGGAGTAACGCAGGACAGGCAGCATCTCTGGGTAGAAGGAATGGGTGACATTTTGGCTCGAGACCCTTCTTCAGACTCAACATCAACATGGATAGATGTTTTCGGATGAGTCGCAACCTGAAACTTCCCCATGTTCTCCAGAAATGCTCTTGGCCCTCTGACCTGCACTGTGTCTTTTTGTAAACCAGTGCTTGCAGTACCCCGTTTACTCCCAACACATTACCTTGTCAAATACACGGAATGCTTCACGAATTTCCTCTTCACTATCTGTATCCTTCATTTTCCTCGCCATCATGGTCAAGAACTCCGGAAAGTCAATAGTTCCATTCCCTGGCAAAAGCAATATTACAATTAAGAAATTAAAGACCTGGTAAATTTGATGCAGTTAAACTGGGGAACAGCACAAACTTCATAGTAAGCAGGTCTAATTCCTCCCCCCTCTCCCCCCAAGGTTATTTATTGTTCACCAGCAGGACTTGAACTATTAGCCAGGTACAATAAAACATCGCTCAAAGCTACCAACGTAAATATTCTAAAATCAGGATGTGACCCCCATATAGTATCTACTGACCCAATTAAAGCTGTGAGCCAATCTCATTAAACTATTAATAGATCCCTCCAAAATTATACAGCTAGACAGGTTCACGATGGCAACATTAACGAGGAAGAATGCCGACAGTTAATTAAGCTCTATTATAATTTTCATTGTTCTCATTTCAAGTGTACCTTACAGCAAAATTTCACCTTATTAGCTGAAGGATAGTGCAGTTAAAAGGATTTGAACTAATTTTGCCTCGCCAATAGATATAAGACTTAAAAGGCTAGATTGACTGTAAAAATCCAAAAGAGGCATTTCGGGAGAGACTAGCTTTCCGAGTTCATGCATCTGCTTTGCAGAATACCTCCATTCTGTATTGGGTCTTTCCCAGAAGATCTGATCAAACACCATATACTGGAGGTCAGCCGTTGCTTGCAAGAACCCGTGAGAAGGGAGTGGGTGGAGACATGAACCACAGGATCCCAAAGGAAAGTCTCTCTAATCTTGAAAGGAGCACTTGGCTTGGCATCATAGACTGATGCACAAGATTCTTCGCTGCAGCCAATGAAGGACTGCAGCAATCTTTTGATGGGAGATAAAAGTTTGATAGAGCCGATTTGAATGCCATTTTGGCCTTGAGTGCACCCATGGACTATGAAAATCTCAACACTGATTTTCCTTAGGTACACATCTTTGAACCATGCGATTGCAACTGCTCAATTGCGAAGTAGTGGATGGACAGGTAAAAATATACTGCATAGAAAAAATGAAATTTACCCGTTAATTTCCAAACATTGCCATACCAACTTAAAACATTGCGACCCCATAGTCGGGCTAATTTGATATTGACACTTTTCAATCAATCTCAGTGCATCAGCTAGATACAAAACATGTCTGCATTTAGGTAACCAGGACGCGTTACATCTGGTAGACGTGCTGCCTCCACTCCAGCAACCTGGGCTCATTCATGACCTTGGGTGCATGCCCTCTCCCTTAACCATGCGAGTTTCTGTTGGGAGTTGGGTAGTTTCCTCCGACAACGGATATCAAAGGAAATGGAGAGAAGACGGGCGTGGGTTATTGATTGGGGACGATCAGCCATGATCACAATGAATGGCGGTGCTGGCTTGAAGGGCCGAATGTCCCCCTCCTGCACCTATTTTTTTCCTATCTAACTGGTCACATTATATTATCTTTAGAGTTAATGGGTGGTAGAATTGATGGCAACATGGAATTAATAGGTTTAGGGAAAATTAGCGCCGGTTGAGATGGTTGAGCCAGCGGACTTACGCAATGAATCAAAAGATACCCAGCTGCAATGTCTTAACAGGAGTTTCCACGGCATCTTTCATGGCTTTCAATGACCCAGTCAATGAGTGCATCTTTGATGTGTACACATGAGAAACAACTGTCAACTTGGCACACAAGTCCCACAGACAAATTTTCCAGGTGATACCACTGGGTAAATACCACTAGTGTCCCTGCTCTAAGCCCAATGGGCATGATACAGCATTTAAACAAGTCCTTTGCAGCCCAATTGTCTATGCTGACATAATACTCTCAGGTCATTATTGGATCTTCCCTATCACACCTTTAAACCCGTTCGATTCCTTAACTCAAAGGGGAATACATTCACCTTATGCCCCTCGTGATATAGTCACCTGTACAAGATCACCCCAAATCCCTGTGGGATATCCTGTCTACTTATAAATCTGCCGACCATGAAAGGTCAGTTTAACATCTTAAAGAAAGCATAATTTTCAAAATGGGACAGGGACAGTAGTTTTAGCCTGTCTTGTGCTTTCAAAGGGCAGGATTTAACAGAGCCTTGTGACTCAGTAACAATATCTACTGGGGCATCTGTTTTTTATCAAGGTAGAAATACACCACTTGATGGAAACAAGGTGCCCATGCTGCTTTTAGAAGTGCACTGGAAAAAGCAGACCCAAGTCTGTTCCTCTCCAGATGCCTGACAGAACATTGTATACTGGTTTACTTTGCTTAGACAAAAATGCTGCCTCACCCACTGAGTTTCTCCAGCATCTATGGAGCGAAGGAAAAAGGCGACGTTTCAGACTCCACGGATGGTGCCTCACCCAGAGTTTCTCCAGCATCTTTATCTACCTTCGATTTTCCAGCATCTACAGTTCCTCCTTAAACATCAGGAATTACTTTCCAACTTGCTCACCAAAAAGCCATGTATTATTGAACGGGATCAATTCTCACCCATTGCAGACCCATTATCCTGGACAGCCATTCAGAATAAAATTAGTACTCCAGCCAACCTGCCAAATGTTTAATTTCTGTAATGCAAGTAGCTGCACCTTAGCTGAAACCACAAATTCTCAACACTAAATTGGCCTGTTCCTGCAAAATGCACTAAGTTTAGAAACTAATATTTAATCAAAAAAGATTAATGAAATGACCTAATTTAATTGCTCATCCACTCAATATAGCCTAAACCAGTTTTTAAAAGACCAAGTTAATTAAAAACAAAATGTTGGTCAGGCAGCATCTATGGAGAGGGCGTTTTTTACAAATCAATGATCTTTTGGTTTGCTAATTAAATCCTGTCCTTGAACTGCCATACATCCACTGAAGGTTAATATTGATGTTCAGCATTTACTCCAATTCAATTCCTTCATTTATCAATAGTTGCTGTACACCAACAATGATGCTCCAATGCTTTAACACGTTTACCTTGGGCTACAGCAATTTCTGGCAAATTGACAGCAATTTAATGGCTAAGATCCAACCAAACTGAACCATCTTTAACACACTCCCATAGAAGAATCAACAATCACACTCCCATAGAAGATCAAAAGACTAAAGATCGCACTTACTGAATCTTGACCAATATAACTGGTGAAAGATGGGCCCCAATTACGTGGCTGCATTTTGTTCAATTACCAATAGTAGCGAGAAAGTTTCAATATTGCATCTTCCAACTCAAGCAACCAAAGATCATGTCCACTGCTTATTGCTCTGCCTTTGGCATTAGGGGTAAACTTAAGCTCCCACTGAATCTTTATCCCCATTTCCAAACGAGGATTTAGACCAACAGTCAATAAAAATAGCTACATTCGTAGCATGTCAAACTAATCCCTGGCCATTAATTCCACCCCAGTCTAGGAAAAAAACAAGGGCATGCTATAAACATTGGTCAAGCAGGACCTGGGCAGAAAAGCCTCCCACATTATTGATCCAATGTTCCAATATTGATCCAATGGATAGTTTATCAACAACTTCAACACCTTTGCAAGTCAGATATCTGTATTGTCAATATCACAGATGCTGAGATAAGCATTACCTCAACGAAATGCAAAACCTGTTTGAATAGCACAAACTACTCCTGCTTTGCTCTATATGCTAAAGTCTGACGAGTTCCTTCCCCAAAACAGAGTGCACATGGGAATGTTTGGCAACTATTTGTCAAAGCTGTAAACCTAGGCACCTCCATTTGAAACTTGGAACAAGCAAGGAACCAAAAAAAAAAAAATCAGATGGGGACACCTAGAAAATACCAAGTGTTTTCTGTGGGAAAGTCAAGTCCCCACAGTCAGAATCCCACAAGGCTATACATTGCTGTGCTCAGCTGCGTGTCAGGTAAATAACAAAAACAAGGTTCAAATCCTGATCTTTCAGATAACTGTTGCTATTGGGAGCAGGGCAGTTTTATTCCACATGTGCCTTACCAAGCAAAAGCACCGTTTTACAAGTTAAGTATTTGCTTTGATAAGACTCAAAATGGCCTAATGTACTAAGATTTCAATTAACCTTTATTGTGAAACGTACTCTGAAAATAGATAACGGTTAAAAGTAACAGATACATGCTTATCAACTGTACTAGTGCTGTAAAATTTGGATAACATGCAATGCTTTAGGTACAGATAACAGAAGGACTGCTGCCTTAAATCTGGCCATCTGCAGATACACATCAATATTAAACTCACCGTCAGCATCAACTTCATTGATCATATCCTGCAATTCTGCTTCAGTGGGATTCTGGCCCAAAGACCTCATTACAGTCCCCAACTCCTTCGTTGTGATGGTACCATCACCATCTTTATCAAAGAGGGAAAATGCCTCTTTGAACTCTGAAAAGAGTAAATAAACACTTTAAGCAATTGGCTACAGTTCAAAGTACTTAATCCAAAACCTAATATACATACATTCATTGTTACCATAATTGAAAACAGCAATTAAAATGCATGCTCACTGCAGCATTTAATACTACATAAACTGCATGAGGAACTCTGCAGGTCAGGCATTTTTTGGGTCAGGAGCTTGCTTTGGCTTGGCCCATTCCCTCCACAGATTTTTCCTGACCAGCCAATTTCCTTTTGATTGCAGCATCTGCAGTTCCATTTGTCTCCATGATGCTACTCAAATCTCATGGACCAACAACACATTCAGGCTTGCAACCAAAGTCACATATAACCAAATACAACCGTAAAAATTATGCTTCTCAGTTAGGGGCAGAAGTTCATAAAACTGGTGGTCTGGGTGCAGTTTTACACTGCCTATTAATTTTGGTTATCAGGATAGCAGATATTTTAGAACAAATTGAAAAATGAGAACCCATAGTTCTTCGTAACCACTTGACAATATGGATCACTTTTCCTTTTTGTCAACGAGTTGTGCTTTGCCATAAAAAATATTTCCGTTGTTAGAGCTATTCATGTTGACGCAATAGGAATAAAATCATTCATGGTCAAAAACTTAAGATATGATCATTCACAAGGCAAAAGTACGTTAATGTGGATCATAGGTAGACACAAAATGCTGGAGCAACTCAGTGGGACAGGCTGAAGGCTCTGGAACAGAAACGTCACCCATTCCTTTTCTCCAGAGATGCTGCCTGTTCCGCTGAGCTACTCCAGCATTTTGTGTCTACCTTCAATTTAAAACAGCATTGGCAGTTCTTTCCTACACTTAATGTGGATCATACTATCTATAAGTGTCAGAGGTATAGGAAGATATTTAGGTACAGGCAGCATATACAGAAATTAGTTACTCCAGCATGCCGTGTCCATCTTTGGTGCAAACCAGCATCTACAGTTCCTTCCTACACATATGGGAAGATACTGTTTGGAAACAGGCCTTTCAGTTAAGTATGCAGATGAATCATCTGTGTACACTTAACCCTACATTTACCCAAATCTTTACCCAACATTTTCATTCTCACCCTAGATTCTACTACTCACTTGCATTAACAAATTTAGTTAATCAGTTTACCAGCACAAGCAAACTCCATATAGACACCACCCAAGGTCAAATTGAGTCCCAGTCTCCAGCGGTGCAATGCAGAAGCATTAATGGCTGCAGCAGTGTATTATGAAACTGATCTCTGCCCAATTGCAACACCTTTCTACAAAATGATTTTAAAAAACTTGGATTTATCCAAAAGCCCATGTTGCATTTCAACAGTGATAAATGCAACCCCATTCTCACTTTGCACCTCCATTGGCATCAACACCAAAAAATTAACTTGCTGGCACTATCTTTCATAGTATAAACCAATAATTAATTTGCAAACTTGCCTTTGGCAACTACTTTGCAGTCAATTTGATTACACAAATGCAGCATGGAAACAAGCCCTTTGGCCCACTTGTCCACGCTGACCTAAATGTACCAATCAGCCTGGAGAATGTATATTTTTATGACTGACTCGACAATACTCTAGCCTACAGTTTACCACATCACTAGAGCAAGCTTCACTGTCTGTCTTTGATCTTTCTGGATGCGATCTGGCCAAAATCATCCATGTTATAGTTCTGCCACAATTTTGTACCGGAATGTATTCCAATCAATGTATTCATGGGCTAAGACTGATAGATCATGCACATGGGCAAAATGATTACTGGACTAGATTTAGGACATCATTGAGAACACTCCCCATGCATCTACAGCTTCAATAAAATCACAACTCCTTTGGTGAAGAGAGCACCCATTCTAACTGTAACAGTTGTAATACATGCTCAGTCCAAATCAAATAATGGCATATTTGGAGATTGGCTACCACACCCAATGATGCCTAAAGCTCAATGGAGACATAATTGTAAATTAAGTACTAAACAAACTTCCCGCGTGTTAGATGGCAGTATTGACACTATAGTTCCCTAAACACGGGAATATTTACTTTCCATGGGTTTGACCAGAAAGCATTTAAACCCTAACAAAGGTAGCTTGTGCCAACTAACAGATTGCTTTGTCAAGAACAATTGCTGTAGTCATCCTCAATTGAAAGCTTAAAGGCCACAGTAGCTGGAAATCCAGATATTTGATGTAAACCATTTGAATAATTACTTGCTATTCTGAGTTTACTATGATGCATACAAACATGCTTTTATTCCTGTTAGCAGTTTTTAAAGTTCTAATAATATCAGTGTACCAGCAAATGGCCATGCGGGTATACAGAAATAGACTGCTTATAAGATAGCACACAGCTTTTTTGCCTGACCATGTGTCATCTTGGTGGAGAGTGCAGATGGACAACCTTAAGTTTAAATTTCAGCCCCCAGTACACTTTCTTTGTTAGATTATTAACTCCACACAGTTAATTGATATTAGCATAAATTTGTAATATTTCATTCTTGCCTGTGTACAATCCCTGCCAAACTCCAGGATTAAAAACTCACCAGCAATCTGTTCCTCAGTCAGTTGGTCAGCCTGCAAGGAGGGAAAAAAAACAGCTTAATGGTGTTATGTGCCAGTCTGAAATACCACCCCACTCAAGAATAATTAAGAGTCCCACGAACAAGCAGCACTTCAGCATCAAGATAAACGACGTGTAATTCACTTGAAATCGAATGTTCACACCAGGTTACCCCATAACTGAAACATGGTTTAACATGAAAACAAATATCAATACAAGATCATATAATAGAAACAGATGAATGCCCAAGTTTTAAATATCATTTTTTCCAGAAGGCAAAGGAAAAAACAGCACATTTTAGAAAATGGACCTACCAAATTAAATTCCAAACCGTTTAAAAGACTGAAGCTATAGTAATCTCAAATTTCAAAACCATGGATTGCTAGTTTGTAAAATAGCCTTCATCTCAAAGCACACTTGAAGCCAATCACCTTTTGTTAATCTTCAGACAGAAGATCGGCAAGAATCACATGCAAGATCAATTTGGTTTTCCATAAATGGGAATGCAATTGATGGCATAGCAGACATAGCAATTTGGATCTTTTCAGTTCTCATATCACAAATGTAGCTAGTTTTAATTCCTCAATACTTCATTTTCGTTTTCAGGTTGAATGCAAACAGACAATCCCAAACAAACAACCTGCTAGCAAGACAGATTAGGAATGCTAACAGCAAGCATCACAATGGCACTAAAATGGTTGGAAGACCTAGGGTCACCTCAACATCAAGTTCAAACCGTTCAGCTCTATTAACTTAATTAAGAGATGCAGGTCTTTAACCACTTTGCAAACTATTAGATAAATTAAATTAAATCACAACTACTTCAGATCAGATCGTTTGCTCTACTATCACGATCTTAAACCCATATTCTAATCCATAAGGAAATTGTGAAAATCGGTGTAAAAATTAGACATGTATAACACTAAGGGAATTGACTCTTCCCAGGAATATATGCTCATGGTAAAGCAGCCTTGCAAACTTGTTGCCAATTGATGAAATCAGCAAAAGTGCAATGTATACCACAGTTTAGAATGTAAGCTCATTTCCCCTGTAAAGCAACTTGCACCACTGGTCCAACCAGTTAAAATGGAGTTAGTTTCCAAGTTCTGTTATAAAAACAGGAGAGCTATTAACATCGCCATTGCAGTAGTAACTTCCAAAAACTCTGCCCCCTCATGGGATAAAAGAACTGCTTCCCGAGATCTGATATTAAAAGCAATTCTTCTACTTGATAACACAGGCAAGATAACTGCTGCCCTTTGTCCAACAATCCTTCTTCAAGACAGTTGCACAATAAACTTCAATTCAATCTGTTAGCAATGTACAAGACATTTTAATTGGAATGTCTTTGCTTAGTTGTGCATGTATTTAACTTCAAGACAAGTGACGCATTAATAAACTGAGTAAATTAACAATACAAATGACATCTGAAGTATGATTTAAAACATTTAACGTTGACAATGCCCAATTCCTAACCAACTCACATTTGTTGGTATATTTAAAATAATCTTGACATTCCAATAAATTGAGCTAGCTATAACATACTTCGCTGTTTGCCATAATTCTTAGTCAATTTAACAAAATCCCAGCCAATGAATTCAGGACAGTAACCAGGTAAAATAAATGAAAATCACTGAAAATACTTCAAAATGTTTTATATTAATGTTGACAGCAAAGGAAAGTCTCACATTTTCCAATGGCAACTTGTAGGAAAGGACTGGAATAATTAAAAATCCATACTCCAATGAGAAAACAATGATTCAATTGAAGCAATATAATCTGCAATTGCACCACTTTTCCATAACTTCAACATACGTGATGGACCAAGTGGCTTCCTCCTCAGCCATTACAAATTTATGATCTTAGACGTGCACATTTGAGGTCACAATTTTGTGCAGCACATTAGAGGCACCGACATTATCCATAATTTGTAAACTCAAGTATCAACTCAATTAGTAGCACGTTCAAACAGCCGGGGCCCTCCAGGTTAAGACTTCACAAAATCCCTGTATCGGTCTGAAGAAGGGTCTCGACCCGAAACGTCGCCTATCTCCTTCGCTCCTTAGATGCTGCTACACCCGCTGAGTTTCTCCAGCTTTTTGTGTAACCCTCGCTGTATTATTGTTTTGTCTGTATTCTTTTTCATGTGCTGCATTGGCAATAAACATTTCACTACACCAATTCGTGTATGTGACCAATAAAATAACCTTTGAAATACTCGTACTTTACAAAGTACGCGTTAGCAACCATGTGCATTTCGCCATTACCTTCGAATTGCAAGAGATTGGGTGGGGGAAAAGACGAAACATCGCATTGTTTCGTCTTTTGAAGTAAATGACACCATGCCCCTTTCTGCCCGGCGATAGCAAGAGAGCAAACTAGTTTGCAGCGATAATTTTCCAGAAAGCCGCGTTTCGCTTGCATGCAGCCGCCATCTAGAGCAGGAAACCGCAAGGCTTATTTTCCCTCCCTTTTTTTTGCAAACTAAAACCGGCATCGCATGAAGATGAGAGAGGAACACACCCTCTCCATCAATCCATGGAGATGAATGCAGATGCGTCGGGGGTTGCATTTTGTGTTGCATTGGAGCCCGTTTCTGGACAGAAGCTGGAGAGAGCGGGGTGGAGAGAGACTGCACCAGCCCGCAGCCCTGCGGAACAGGAAGGACTTGCGCCCTGCTCGCCGCAATGTACTTTACCATACTTGACCAGGGCAAGGATGTGGCTCGCTCCTCTGCCCCCCCCTCTCTCCCGCCGCGCAGACCGAACACACAAAAAAAAACCGCGGCAACCCGCCATCGAGAGGGTGAGGTGAGACACCCGCCACCAGCCGGGTAAAGGCGCGCTCCCGCCTGACAGCCGGCCGCCATTTTAGCTGCCGCTGCCCCGCAAACACACCGGGTCGCGGCAGCGCTCCCCTCCCACGCCGCCGCCGCCCTCGGCTTCCCGCCGCGCTCTTCCAAAGCCCGCAAACTAACAACGAGGAGCGAAAGGAGGAGAAGGCATTGTTGTGAGATACCCACCATGTCGAGTGTTTCGGGAGGGAGTGCGTGGCTGGCTGGAGACGGACGACGACGACAGCTACTGCTCCTCACGTCGCGGTCCCACTGGCGCCGACTGCCGCGCTCTTCCCCAGCTCGCCCTCTTTATATACCGCGTATCCCTCCGCCGCCCGCGGCTCGGAGTGGAGGAGGAGGAGGGGGGGGGGTGGGCGCTGCGGCGACAGCAAGTTTTAACTTCCCCCTCTCCCCTTGCAATCCAACCCACCCGCCGCCGCTCCCCAAAATGTGCAATCGATCGGCTGCCGCGCCCCGGATCGGTGGAGCGCTGGCGCTTTCCGTCAACGGCGGAGCGGGACTATTTCCCGGAGGCGGAGGGGGGTTTCGGGTGGTGCGGCTGGAGATGTCGGTTGGCGCGGAAAGGGGTTGGTTGCGGGGAGGGACCGAGCGGCCGTTGTCTCGCGGGCTGCGATTGGTCGAGGCGTACCTGCAATGGGCGAGCGGATGTGCCGCGCTCTGCCATTGGTCGCCGCGCACCTGCAATGCGTCAAGGCGATGGTGCCCGTGATGGGGGAGCGGGCGCCGGGCAGTCGCTGCCTCCGCCGGCCAGGTAGCAACACCTCACTCACACCGAGCAGACAATTACCACAGCAGCGCGGAGGCTGCTGTGCTGCAAAGGCTGCAGGAGCAATAATAATAATAGTAGTAATAGGGTGCAAATACTACTGGGAGAGTACACAAGTGGCTCTGTCAAAAGAGCTAGCAGAGGTCCAATGGGCCGAATGGTCAAGCATCGAGCAGAGATTAACTACCAGCAGCCTGGATGCTGCTGTGCTGTAATGGCAGGAGCAATATTAATAATAATAATTCATAACAAGGTGTAAATACTAATGGGAGAGTGCACGTGGCTCTGTCAAAAGAGCCAGCAGAGGTCCAATGGGCCGAATGGTCAAGCATCGAGCAGAGATTAACTACAAGCAGCCCGGAGGCTGCTGTGCTGTAATGGCAGGAGCAATATTAATAATAATAATTCATAACAAGGTGTAAATACTAATGGGAGAGTGCACAAGTGGCTCTGTCAAAAGAGCCAGCAGAGGTCCAATGGGCCGAATGGTCATGCAGAGATTAACTACAAGCGGCCCGGAGGCTGCTGTGCCGTGAAGGCAGGAGCGATAATAATAATACTTCATAACAGGGTGTAAATACTAATGGGAGAGTACACAAGGGGCTATGTCAAAAGAGCTAGCAGAGATACAATGGGCCGAATGGTCAAGCATCGAGCAGAGATTAACTACAAGCAGCCCGGAGGCCACTGTGCTGCAAAGGCAGGAGCAGTATTAATAATAATAATTATGATTATTATTATTGACAGGGTGTAAATACTAAAGGGAGAGTACACGAGTGGCTCTGTCAAAAGAGCTAGGGCACATCTATCCATGATTCAATAATACATGATTCAATAAAACATTCCCAGGAATTCTAGCAGGTAAATACCAAAGGGACACTATATTAGGCTGGTGTTAGCGAATGGGTGGCTCTGTGAAAGAACTAGTAGAGTTTAAATGGGCCGAATGGTCTGTGCAATTTTATCCATGATTCAATGATAAATGATTCTATAAAACATTACTAGGAATTCTAACAGGGTATAAATATGAAAGGGAAAAAAATATGAGGATGGTGTTAACGAGTTAGAGCCAGTGGGTGGTGGCTCTGTCAAAGATACAATGGGCCAAATGGTTTGTTTGCGCCATATTATCCATGATTCAGTTAAACAATCCTCGGAATTCTAACGGTATAAATACGAAAGTGAAGAATAATGAGGATGGTGTTAACAAGCTAGAACCAGTGGGTGGCTCTGTCAAAGAGCTGGCAGAGATACAACGGGCCGAATGGTCTCTTTGTACCATGTTATCTATTTTCCCTTTTTTTAAAAAATGAGACACATTTATGTGGCACGCTCCATCCATAACATTCGACGCTGCAATGTTGTAGCCAATTTGTGCACCAATTAAATCTCCTGTTAACAGGGTATGAAAATGTTACATAGAAACATAGAAAATAGGTGCAGAAGTAGGCCATTTGACCCTTCGAGTCTGCACCGCCATTCAATATGATCATGGCTGATCATTCAACTCAGTATCCTGTACCTGCCTTCTCTCCGTACCCCCTGATCCCTTTAGCCACAAGGGCCACATCTAACTCCCTCTTAAATATAGCCAATGAACTGGCCTCAACTGCCTTCTGTGGCAGAGAATTCCAGAGAATCACCACTCTCTGTGCGAAAAATGTTTTCTTCATCTCGGTCCAAAAAGAATTCCCGCTTATCCTTAAACTGTGACCCCTTGTTCTGGACTCCCCCAACATCGGGAACAATCTTCTTGCATCTAGCCTGTCCAACCCCTTAAGAAATTTGTAAGTTTCTATAAGATCCCCACTCAATCTTTTAAATTCTAGCGAGTACAAGCCCAGTCTATCCAGTCTTTCCTCATATGAAAGTCCTGAAATCCCAGGAATCAGTCTGGTGAACCTACTCTGTACCCCCTCTATGGCAATAATGTCTTTCCTCAGATTTGGAGACCAAAACTGTACACAATACTCCAGGTGTGGTCTCATCAAAACCCTGTACAACTGCAGTAGAACCTCCCTGTTCCTATACTCAAATCCTTTTGCTATGAATGCTAACATACCATTTCTTCACTGCCTGCTGCACCTGCATGCCTACTTTCAGGGTCTGAAGAAGGGTCTCGACCCGAAACGTCGCCTATCTCCTTCGCTCCTTAGATGCTGCTGCACCCGCTGAGTTTCTCCAGCTTTTTGTGTAACCCTGCCTACTTTCAATGACTGGTGTACCATGACACCCAGGTCTCGTTTTATCTCCCCTTTTCCTAATCGGCCACCATTCAGATAATAGTCTACCCTCCTGTTTTTGCCACCAAAGTGGATAACCTCACATTTATCCACATTATACTTCATCTGCCATGCATTTGTCCACTCACCCAGCCTATCCAAGTCACCTTGCAGCCTCCTAGCATCCTCCTCACAGCTAACACTGCCCCCCCAGCTTCGTGTCATCCGTGGAGAAGACAGGGGTTGAGATGGGCCTAATTCTACTCTGATAGTTTAGAGTCCAAACAGTGATACTGGCTAGTTGATGGCTCAGTAATATTGTTTGGGAATAGTTGATACTCCGTGAGATCTTTTATATTTACACAGGAGATTGGACCTCAGGTTAAGAATCTCAAGAGTCTCAAGATTCAAGAGAGTTTATTGTCAAGTGTCCCTGATAGAACAATGAAATTCTTGCTTTGCTTCAGCACAACAGAACATTGTAGGCATGACTATGGAACAGAGTCTGAAGAAGGGCCTCAACCCGAAACGTCACCCATTCCTTCTCTCCAGAGATGCTGCCTGTACCGCTGAGTTACTCCAGCTTTTTTGTGCTTATCTTCGGTTTAAACCAGCATCTGCAGTTCCTTCCTACACAGGCCTGAGTTTAACCTCCCATCGGGAAGATGGTGCCTCTGACCGTGACGTTGTCCCTCAGTATTACACTGGAGCGGTCCTATTCTTTATCCTCACATTTCTGGAACCTACGAAAGGAGTTTGTTTCTCCACCCACCCCATATCCTGCTAACGTTTAACTCTATGTACCAAGGGAAGAGATGTGACAGCATGTTCTTTTTGAAATAAATATTTATTTTCTGGAGGGGCAAAGGAACTTACGAACCTTGAACATTTAGTCCTGAAACTCCCTAAAAACAAGAAGGGAATAAGTGTCCTCCATAATGTTTAGGGACAATGACCCATCATTTATTTATTTGCCTCAGTACGCCACAATTTGATATTTGTATTACCCCATATGGTTAAAGTGCACCTTGTCAGATTTTAATAAAGGCCATTTATATACATTTTGGTTTCACCATGTAGAAATTACAGCAGTGTTTCTACATGGTCCCCCCCATTTCAGGGCATCATAATGTTTGGGACAAGGCAATGTCATGTAACTGAAAGTAGTCATGTTTAGTATTTTGTTGCATATCCGTTGCATGCAATGAATGCTTGAAGTCTGCGATTCACGGACATCACCAGTTGCTGGGTGTCTTCTCTGGTTAAGATCTGCCAGGCCTGTATTGCAGCCATCTTTAGCTTATGCTTGTTTTGAGGGCTAGTCCCCTTCAGTTTTCTCTTCAGCATATAAAAGGCATACTCAATTGGGTTCAGATCGGGTGATTGATTTGGCCACTCAAGATTTGACCATTTTTTAGCTTTGAAAAATTCCTTTGTTGCTTTAGCAGTATGTTTGGGATCATTGTCTTGCTGTAGAATGAACCACCGGCCAATGAGTTTTGAGGCATTTGATTGAACTTGAGCAGATTGGATGTGTCCATTAACTTCAGCATTCATTAAGCTACTACCATCAGCAGTTGTATTATCAATGAAGATAAGTCAGCCAGTTCCTTCAGCAGCCATACATGCCGAGGCCATAACACCCCCACCACCGTGTTTCACAGATGAGGCGGGATGCTTTGGATCTTGGGCAGTTCCTTCTCTCCTCCATTCTTTGCTCCTGTTATCACTCTGATATATGTTAATCTTCGGCTCATCTGTCCACAAGACCTTTTTCCAGAACTGTGGTTGCTCTTTTAAGTACTTTTTGTGGCAAACCAGTGGTTTGCATCTTGCAGTGTAGCCTCTGATTTTCTGTTCATGAAGTCTTCTGCGGAAAGTGGTCATTGACAAAACACTCTTGAAGAGTTTTTTTGATGTGTCGGACAGGTGTTCCCTAAACACCTGTCCGACATTTTTCTTTATTATACAGAGAATTCCTCTGTCATCAGCTGTGGAGGTCTTCCTTGGCCTGCCAGTCCCTTTGCATTTAGTAAGCTCTTTCTTCTTAATGATGTTCCAAACAGTTCATTTTGGTACGTCTAAGATTTGGCTCATGTCTCTAACAGTTTTATTCTTGTTTCTCAGTCTCATAATGGCTTCTTTCACTTTCTTTTGCACAACATTTGGTCCCCATGTTGATAAACAGCAATAAAGGTTTCCAAAGGTGATGGAAAGACTGGAGGAAAGATCAGGTGCTGAGAGCTCTCTTCTACCTGCATTAAGGAGATATTTAAACACCCCTGAGTAATTACAAACACCTGTGAAGCCATGTGTCCCAAACATTATGGTGCCCTGAAATGGAGGGGACTATGTATAAACACAGCTGTAATTTCTACATGGAAAGACCAACATGTATAAAAATGGTTAAGAAGGAACTGCGGATGCTGGAAAATCAAAGGTAGACAGAAGTGCTGGAGAAACTCAGCGGGTTCAGCAGCATCTATGGAGCAAAGAAAATAGGCAACGTTTCGGGCCAAAACCCTTCTTCAATCTGACAATGTGCACTGTGACTGCATGTGATTTATTTTCTATTACAAATCTCGAATTGTAGAGTACAGAGGCAAATAAATAAATGATGGGTTTTTGTCCCAAACATTATGGAGGGCACTGCCTTCAACAGAAGGACTGCATTGGATAAAACAGGTCAGCTCACTGCCTATCTCCTTCTCAAGGACAATTAAAGATGGGCCATAAATGCTGGCTATCTGAGATTCTGCCAATTAAATAAGAAAATTAAATGGACTTAAAATGGTTGCACACTATTGTTAAAACACACACTGATTTAGAAAGTTTATGTTAATAGCCACATTTAAAAGGCAATGTAAATGACGTTATTCATACTGCAGCTTGCTTGATTGCAGGGGTTTTTTTTTTCCTGCCCTGTTCTTTGCTGAGGCAGAGAACCGAGACTTGGCAGAGCGTGAGAGAGATCACACAACATGTGGTGGATGTGAATGATCAGCCTCGTGTATTGTCACAGATTGCAGTAGAAGTTGGGAGACTGAAGGCAGGGTGGAGTTGGATGGAACTGAGGGGGTTACAGGCTGCTCAATTGATTGCTATGGCGGACAGCTAGGAATAAAACCATAAATAACCCTATGAAGCAGAGGCTGCTTTGCAGTGAATCAGTGAAAATCAAGCCAACAATGGCATTTCTCCAAATCATGTACTGTAAATGCAGAATACAGATATCACAAAGTCTTTTCATCCGGTTTCTGCATTGATTTTATTTTCGCAAATTTAAGCTGTCGGTTGCACAACATATTAACTTTATTCCAGTAAGGAACACAATTGCAGAATACAGCTTAATGTCTTGGCATGGGGAATCATCACTATCATTTGATTATGTGACAGCAAGCCCTTTGTTAAGGTGGGTTGATTGGTTTAGTCACAGTGACGTGATAGAATCAGCAAGTCCTCGAGAGGCAGGTGAAGCAAGAATTAAAACTTTGGCTTGTTTGGAAAGCATTTAAGGTTAATTTTCACAGTGTGCACCGTGTATGAATTATCCGGTTTTTTTTTTAGTGCATCCGTCACAAGCCGCAAAAAGCAAAAAATGAAAGTAATACTATAATTTGACCATGGTTTCTTTTGACATGGATCTGATCATTTACAATTGCTTGCAAGTATGTTTCCCACCGCAAAGTCAGAAAACCTATAATTAATATCAAGGTACTTACAGTAATGAGGCTGCGCTATTAAAGAGGGAAAGCACATTAGGTACAGTTCCACCTCAGCAGAAGAGCAGTACATTGGGCGTCACATGCCAGAGATCTTTCATATTGCCTGATTTAGTAGCAGCCAAACTAGTAAATCTACCAGTGAATGTGACGTATGGGTCCAAAGGTATGATAAAGATAAATTTAATTTTTGCAGCTTGATTTGGACACTGTTTCCAAAGGATTACTTTCATATCAATTGTCGAATCAATCCATTAGATTTAAACAGAAAAGAGACACAAGAGGCTGCAGATGCTGGGATCTTGAGCGAAACACAATGTGCTGGAGTAGCTCAACAGGTCAGGCAGCATCTGTGAAGACAATGGGGGGGGGATCCCCGCCCGGAACGTCACCTGTCCATGCCCTCCGCAGATGCTGCCTGGCCCGCTGAGTTCCTCCAGCACTTGTTGTTCTGCTCAATATTCCAGCATCTGCGGTTTCCTGCGTCGGCCAATTAACCTTCCAACTTGCGCTTTTTGGCTGTGGGAGGAAACTCAAGCAGTCACGGGGAAAACCTGCAAACTCCCCACAGGCAGCACCCGAGGTTAGGAACGAACCCGGTGCTGTGAAGCAGCGGCTCCCCTTTTATCAGTGATTCCACGATCCCTCGGTGCCTCTGCGGTTCAGTCAGTGTGATTGCACAAGATCGGCAAACAATCCTCAATCTTTGAACAGGTAACTAATCTCAAGTAGGGTGACAGGGAAAATATTGCAATCAGCATCCCTGTTTAAGGAGTGGGAGACTCTGAATACTTGAGCATGCAATCCAGGCCAACACCCCAGAGCCTGGGGGAGTTGCTCTCCTGCAATTGACATGTTAAACTTAGCCCTTGTTCTCCTCTGAATATAATGATTCCCCTGATAGTATTCAGGGGAATTCTCTGCAAAGCTTGGTGCTATCATTTGTCACCAAGCACATCTCATCGATATTACTAGTTTTATTTTGTGGTGCCTAACCTAGCTGTCCTGTGCCAGATTTCAAAACATTACCAAAATGCTAAACAGGACTTTAAAATGCTTCGGATACCCTGATGTTTGTAACCAGCATACTGTGTTACAATCTCCCCCGCTACACCCCTCTCGCGTCTTTTCCCACCTTTTCTCAGAAAACCGACGTGCACAATTATATTTTTGTCCATTTCTATAATCCTTCACTGAGTTTCCACTCAATGTTTTTGCCTATCTCCGACCTGCACAGAGCCTTGAGGCATATCCCTCTGTTTAAAGAAACCTGTTGTTGATAAGGACTCGACACTAATAATGACATCACAGTTTTTCCGTAAGCACATACAAAGCTATTTTCTATTTGTTCTAGGGTTATGAGCTGCAGTCACAGTGAGTCCTCATTCATTGCCAAGCCCTAGTTGCCCTGAGAACATAGTAACAGAAACTGTTTAACTGCTTGGCTTGCACTAAGAAGGGTTCATTATTGTAGCCAGTGGGGGCTGGAGTCATTTAAACCCCTGTCCCACGGTACGAGTTCATTCCAAGAGTTCTCCCTAGTTTGCCCTGATTCCTACTCGGAGGTTTACGGTAATGGCCACTCGTCAACGTTTCTATGTTTCGTCGGTACTCGGGGCTCTCGCGGGCATTTTTCACCACGTTGAAAAATCTTCACGAGTCTTCCCGTGCTTACCTACCGTTAGCGAGTCTTCCCGAGTACCTGCCATTAGCGTTACGAGCCACGAAGAGATATCCCCGAGCTCCGACGTGCCCGCTACGTTCATTCTCCGTGCTTACCACGAGTTTGATTTTTTTTAAACTCGGGAGAGCTCTTGGAATGAACTCGCACTGTGGGACAGGGCTATTAGAGTGCAGACTAGGGAGTGCATTTGGATCGGTCTGAGGAAGGGTCCCAACTAGAAACGCTGTCTGTCCGTTCCTTCCACAGATGCTGAGTTCCTCCGGCACTTTGTGTTCTGCGTAATACGCCAGCATCTGCAGTTCCTTGTATCGGCATTTCATGAACCTCTCGTCTCTGTATCCCGGGTCCGTCATGGGCACAGATCACCCCGCCATTGAAGTGATCTACAGGAGGTGCTGCCTCAGCATCATCAGAGACCCACAACACCCTGGCCATGCTTTCATTTCACTCCTACCATCAGGAAGAATGTATAGGAGTCCGAAAACAGTGACCAATGGCTTCAAGAACTGCTCCCCCCCCCCCCACCCCCCAGCCATCAGGTTTGTGAACACTACACAACCCTAACCTCATCTGGTCACAAGGAACTGCGAATGTAGGATTACAAAAAAAAAACACCTAACGCTGTTGTAACTCAGTGGGTCAAGCAGCATCTCTGGAGAACATGGATAGGTGATGTTATGGGTTGGGACCATTCTTCAGCCTCAATTCAACTATGATCTTCTGTGAACTGTCTTTGGTTGCACAAAGAACCAAGGGTTTTTTTGCACAAGATTATGGTTATTCATTTTTTGTTTTGTTTATAGTATATTATCTGAGTGGATTGTGTTAACAGGCCTGTTATGTTGCTGGAAGTAAGAATCGCAGTGCAGGTACATATGCCAATGAAACATTCTTGACCTATCCTGAGTTGTTGTGTGTATCCAAGACAACGTCGAGGTCCACCCCGGACCTGAGGTAGATACTGATTGATGCCTTACATCAATTACATCAACTGTGACGGTTGTCTGTGATAAACCGTTATAGTCAACAAAATAGAGAGAGTACAGAGGAGGTTTACTAGAATGTTGCCTGGGTTCCAGCAACTAAGTTACAGAGAAAGGTTGAACAAGTTAGGTCTTTATTCTTTGGAGCGCAGAAGGTTAAGGGGGGACTTGATTGAGGTCTTTAAAATGATGAAAGGGATAGACAGAGTTGACATGGATAAGCTTTTCCCATTGAGGGTAGGGAAGATTCAAACAAGAGGGCATGACATGAGAATTAAGGGACAGAAGTTTAGGGGTAACATGAGGGGGAACTTCTTTACTCAGAGAGTGGTGGCTGTGTGGAATGATCTTCCAGCAGAAGTGGTGGAGGCAGGATCGATTTTAACATTTAAAGGTAAAGTGGATAGGTATATGGATGGGAAGGGAATGGAGAGGTATGGTCTGAGTGCAGGTAGATGGGACTAGGGGAAAATAAATGGTCGGCACGGACTGGAAGGGCCGAGAAGGCCTGTTTCCGTGCTGTAATTGTTATATGGTTATATGGTTAAACCAGTAAATGCCTCCATTTGTTTGTCTTTCCGCTCAGTCACTTTGCAAATGGCACAAGCATAGGCAGCACAGTGGTGCAGCGGTGGAGTTGCTGCCTTGCAGCGCCAGAGGACTGGGTTTGATCCTGACCACGGGTGCTGTCTCTACAGAGTTTGTATGTTCCCTCTGTGATTTTGTGGGTTTTCTCCGGGAGCTCCGGTTTCCTCCCACACTCCAAAGACGTACAGGTTTGTAGGTTAATTGGCTTCGGTAAAATAGTAAATTGCCCCAAGTGTCAGTGTACGGATTTTGCTGGTCGGTATGGACCCAGCGGGCCGAAGGGCCAGTTTCCGCGCAGTATCTCAAAAACTAAGGCTAAAAAACATTGTTCGGTAACAAATCTAGACGTCATGATGCAGCCCTGTAAGACTTTGCTTAGGCCGCATCGGCCTGGAGTATTGCGTGGAGTTGTGGTCACCCCGTTACAGGAAGGGTGTGGAGGCTAGAGAGGGTGTGGAAGAGGTTTACCAGATTGCTCTCTGGATTAGAGGGTGCAGAAATAAGGAACTGCAGATGCGGGCTTACAAAAAAAGACACAAAGTGCTGGTTCAACAACGGCTAAGGCGGCATCTCTGGAGAACATGACTAGCTGACATTTCAGATCGGGACCCGTCTTCAGACTGAGTCGCTTTGTGCCTTTTTCTGGATTACAGGCTGTTAGCTACAAGGGAAGGTTGGACAAACGTGGATTGTTAAGAGGTTCGGGGGAGACCTAATCACAGTGTGTAAAATTACTAGGGGCGTAGATAGGGTGGACAGCAGAAGCTTTTCCCCCCAGGGTGGAAATGTCAAAGACTAGAGGCCTTGCAAGCCAAGCAGTCAAACAGTTCCTGTTACCATGTTCTCAAGGCAACTAGGGCTTGGCAATAAATTAGAGAGTCAAAGTTTGAAGGAGATGTGTGTGACAAGTTATTTTTGCAGAGAGAATGGCGG
Organism: Raja brachyura; assembly: GCA_963514005.1. The sequence continues at coordinate 6,406,834 of OY740789.1, forward strand.
TGGGCGCCTGGAACATGCTGCCAGAGGTGGTAGTGGAGGCGGATAGCGATGTTTAAGAGGCTTTTAGATTTGGATGCGTGCAGGCAGTGAAGATTAGTTTATCATGGCTTCATGTTCGGCACACAATGTGTGTTCCCGTGCTGTACCTTGCTTGCTATGTTCTATGTTTTCATATCTGAAATGCCTCTTTCTTTCTTTTCCGACTGTTCCTGTGGCTTCTCCCCTGTTGCAACCTCCCACTACTGCCACCTCCCACAACTTTCGAATGTCTAGACTTCATCGTGGCCATAATCACAGCTGACTAATGATTCCATAACAAGTAGGCAGCGCGGCAGGAATTGGCTTTTACTTCAAACCCCCTGAGATACAACAGCCAGATCCAACAGAAGGATTTGCAACCAGGAGCGAGTAATTGAAATAAAGGTAGACAAAAATGCTGGAGAGACTCATGCAATTTTTCCTCATTCCTCATTTTTTTTAAAGAATAACATTTCCTTTTTATATATTAAAGGGGGGGGGCGGGAAGAAGAAAGGAAGAGGCGGAGACAGTGGGCTGTGGGAGAGCTGGGAAGGGGAGGGGAAAGAGGGAGAGAGCAGGGACTACCTGAAATTGGAGAAGTTATATGTGTGTGTTTGTCTGTGTCTCCTGTTTATGTGCATGTCCATCTGTCGGAAGCTGTTTGCGTGTGGTCCTGCATGTTCATGCGTGTTGGGGGGGGGATACTGTACATGTTCAGCCGTGCGTGCGGGCAATTGCGGTACGGTGACCGGGCAGGTCATGTTAACCACTGCACTTGGACCCTGACGGGAACTCCGCATAAAATCAAAGCGGTCCCTGTGTGCGGCACTTAGTGTCATGGTTCCATTCTCTTCTGATACATCTGATCTGTTTCCATTGAAAATAAAGCTTTCCACTGTACCTCAGTACAGGTGACAATAGTAGAATTAAACCTAAACTTCATAAATATCTTCCCTGCAGCCATCAGGCTATTAAACACTACAAATAAGCTCAGAACTACATGTACTTGGGGGCAGACAAAAATGCTGGAGAAACTCAGCGGGTGAGGCAGCGTCTATGGAGCGAAGGAAATAGGCGACATTTTGGGCCAAAACCCTTCTTCAACCTATTTCCTTCGCTCCAGAAATGCTGCCTCACCCGCTGAGTTTCTCCAGCATTTTTGTCTACCTTCGATTTTACAGCATCTGCAGTTCCTTCTTAAAACATTAAATAAAGGCATCTGCTTTTTTTCTCCCACTTGCCTCCCACCTTCAGGACGAAAGGTGGAAGAGGCACGTTTGCCGCAGGCTTAAACAGCACTTCAAATTGCTGCCGCAATAATCATAGAATCATACAGCATTGAAACAGCCCACTCGGCCCATCTCGTAGCTGCAGACCAAGATGCTCCATCTAAGCTAGTCCCATTTTCCCAATAGCGATACTACCGGCCTCAACTACCTCCTCCAGCAGCTCGTTCCATACACCCACCACCGTTTGTGTAAAAATATTTACCCCTCAGGTTGCTATTAAATCTTTCCCCCCCCCCCCCCCATCTTAAACTTATGTCCTCTGATTCTCGATTATATTCTGTTGTGCTGCAGCAAGCAAGAATTTCATTGTCCTATCTGGGACACATGACAATAAAACTCTCTACCTCCCCTTCCATCAACCCGTCCAAATGTCTGAAGGTTGTCCGCCTGCAGGTTTCCCTCTCAATCCGACACGATCCTGCCTTGAAAATATTCTGTTCTTTTCTCACTGCTGGAGTTACATCAGTTAAAGGCAGCAGATTCCTTCCCTGAAGATCATCCCTGAACCAGATGGGCGTTTAGACAACCCAGCAGTTTTGTGGCATTGAAAATCAAAAAGAAATTGCAGATACTAGAAATCTGAAATAGTAACACACAACATCTGGATAAAGAGAAACATTTCAGGTTGAAGACCCTTCATAGAGCTTTGCAGCATGGAAACAGGCCCTTCTGCCCACCTTGTCCTAGTGGGCTAGTATATTTTGCCTGCGTTTGGCCTATGTCCCTCTACACCCTATCCAACACAATGATCGAAATGTCTTTTAAAAGTCACAAATTGCACTCAATTCTATTGCTTTCTCTGGCAGCTCATCGGCATAGAGGGAGAGAGATCTTTCCTTATTCTGATAAAGGATATTAAACCTGAAACGTCAGGTCTCTTTTCCTTTTTGCGCAGATGCTGCCTGACCCGCTGAGTGCCTCCTGTATTTTCTGCTTTCAGTATCATAGTTGTTGTTACTACGCATAGTAATTATTAATAATTATAGCATTATTGTAACACTGACATGTTTTGAGTAATGCATCAATCTTGCACAGTCTTCTGTTAATGGTAAATTATGGGAAATGCGAATTGGCAGCAGCTGCTCTTCAAAGCTTATGAGTGAAGGGGAAAACTTAAATAGCGGGGATTATGTTTATGTTTGTTATTGTCACGTGTACCGAGGTACAATGAAGCGTCTTGTTTGCGTGATCAAATCAGATAATACTATACATAACGGGTGGCGCTGTACGATGGCGGCCTCGCCAACAGTCTGTCTCGCCCTTTTCTTCTTTTGTTGTTTTTAGTCTGTTGTTAGATGTATGTTTTAGTGTATCTTTAGTGTTGTATTATGTGTGTGTGGAGGGGGGGGGTGGGGGGGAGAAACTTTTAAAATCTCTTTCCTCGACGGAGATGCAACTTTTTCCGTATCGTATCTCCGTCCGCACTGCGGCCTAACATCGTGGAACTGGCGGCGGTCCCTTTGCTGGGGATCTCCAACCGCGGGAGCCCGCGGACTTAACACCGTGGAGCTCACGGTCCGTTGGTTAGGGATCGACTTCGGGAGCTCCAACTGCGGGAACCCGCGGACTTAACATGGTGGAGCTCATGGTCCGTTGGTTAGGGATTGACTTCGGGAGCTCCAACTGCGGGAGCCCGCGGACTTAACATCGCGGAGCTCACGGTCCGTTGGTTAGGGATCGACTTCGGGAGCTTCGATCGCCGGCTGTGGGAGCTTCGATCACCCCCACTGCGGATGGTTCGACTGCCCCGACCGCAGGACAAAAGGAGGAAAGAAGATAATACGTTATTGCCTATGTTAATTTTTATGTCGTTGTGTGTCTTTGCTTTTGTGGTATGACTGTATGGCAAATCACATTTTTTGTTTGTTTTTCGCCTACTCGGCTAATAAATGAATTACAATTACAATTAAATAGAATCAAGCCAAGCTCAAGTACAATAGGTAGAGCAAAGCTTAGTTTAGCACATGACAAAAGCTCTTCACTGTACCCCAGTACAAGTGATAATAAACTAAATAAGTTAAACTACAGATCAGACACAAAAAGCTGGAGTAACGCAGCGGGCCAGGCAGCATCTCCGGAGGGAAGGAATTGGTGACGTTTCAGGTCGACACCCTTCCTGAATGAAATGAACGAATGAATGAATGTTTATTGGCCAAGTATTCACATGCAAGGAATTTGTCTTGGTGCTCCGCCCGCAAGTGACAACATGACATACAGTGACAGTTAGGAACGACACATAAAACATTAGATTTAGACATTAATAATAAAACATTGAGGGTACACAAAAGGCTGCAGAAACTCAGCGGGTGCAGGCGACGTTTCGGGTCGAGACCCTTAAACATGTGAATTAAATAAAATACCAGAGCAAAAGGAGGCTACAGATTTTTGGCTATTGAGTAGAGCTACTGCTCGTGGAAAAAATGCTGTTTTTATGTCTGGCTGTGGCAGCTTTGCCAGTCCGGACTCACCTTCCTGAGTAGTTCTTCAAACGAGACTACTATGTGGCTGAAGGGCCTTGTTCATTCCTCAAATAATATTGCTTTCCGTCTTTACATTTTCATGACGTCATCGAAAAAAAATCTCAAATCTGTGCACTTAGTTCCGGAAGGCAGACAGAGGAGCGGTGAGATGAATGATGTCGCTGGTTCAGTGGTGCAGGGTGACAGAGGAATGTTGGCGCTGCACACCAGGGGAACATTCGCAGAGTGCCATGAAAGGATTTCAGTATTAACAGCTCAAGCCAACGGATTGGCACAGTTCAAAGATATGCTTTCTCAAACAGTGGACCCGAAGAAAGAAGCTTTTATCTGGACTACACAAAGCTCCTGTGTAAACACCCATTCAGTAACCGTTGACCAATTTTATCCCCAACCCTTCACTAAGCTAACAATGAACGAGATGACACTAACCAGTTCCGCAGAATGACTTCATTATTGGGCATTTACGTCATTTATTATATTTGCTATTAAAACATCCCTGGCAGCAGGTTTGACAAGCAGATGTGATGCTGTTGGTAACTAGAAATGGTGTCGGATTCTACAATATGTTACATGCCTAAAATGGCTAATAAGGCACCACAAAGCTTAATGTGTTAAAGAGCTACTTATTGAATAACTGATGCACAGCTCTCTTGAAATAAATAATATTTTGTTAACACAGCAATCATTAAATTGTTACTTTTAAAGAGCTTACTAAATTAGGGCACAAAGTGCTGGAGTAACTCAGTGGGTCAGGCAGCATCTCTGGAGGACATGGATAGGTGATGTTTCGGGGTAGGGACCCGCCTACAGGCTGATTGTGGTGAAATATTTTAATCTGTATAATCTCTTTGCATGGTTCACAAAGTACAACCTTTGTTTTGTTTAGTTTATTGCCACTCGTATCAAGGTACAGTGAAAAATGTTTCTTGCGTGCTAACCAGTCAGCAGAAAGACTAATCGAGCCAAAAGTCCACAGTGTACAGATACAGGATAAAGGGCTGTTGGAGTAGAGGCTTAAAAGAGTGAAGCAGTTGTAATGTGTGATTGCACTTCTGTGACCAGCACACAAGGAGTCATTTGGCTTGGGCACCCTCTTGGAATCCAATATCATGTATGTGTATCACGTATCAAGGGGAGATGAGGCAGCCTACAGAGAGGAAGTCCTGAAGTTGACAGCCTGGTGCTCAGAAAACAACCTGGCTCTGAACACCAAGAAAACCAAAGAGCTCATTGTCGACTTCAGGAGGCACAGCACCGACTTAGCCCCCTTATACATCAACGGCGAGTGTGTGGAGAGGGTCCACACCTTCCGGTTTCTCGGCGTCCTCATCTCCGCTGACATCTCCTGGACAGACAACATCACAGCGGTCATCAAGAAGGCTCAGCAGCGGCTGCACTTCCTGCGGGCCCTCAGGAAGCACAACCTGGACTCCAATCTGCTGCTGACCTTCTACCGCTCGTCCATTGAGAGCCTGGTGACTTACTGCATTACAGCATGGTACGGCAGCTGCACCATGGCAGACAGGGAGAGGCTTCAGAGGGTAGTTAGGGCAGCACAGCAGATCATCGGCTGCCCTCTCCCCTCTCTGATGGACATTTACATCTCCCGCTGCCTCAGCAGGGCGAAGAACATCATCAAGGACAGCTCCCATCCTGCATTTGGCTTGTTAGACCTGCTGCCCTCAGGGAGGCGCTATAGGTGCATCAGCACAAGGATAAATAGACTCAAGAACAGTTTCTTTCCAAAATCCATTATCTCCCTGAACTCACACATGCACTGACTCACAGCCTAACCCCCGGACTTCCATCTATCCACCTACTGTAATTTGTACTGTAACTGTAATTTCCAATATGTGCAATAACCCATACTGGATATAGGAATCCTATTTATTCATTCTATTTATCCATTGTCTTTTTATAGATATGTATATAGCGCCACAGAAACTGTGCACTTATCCCCCCCCCCTTTTGTTTTGCACTGAGTAGGAGCAGCTTTTAATCTCATTGTACATGTGTATAGTGACAATAAAAGGCATTCCGATTCTGATTCTGGTATTTTATATACTGGAAATGGCTCGATTGTAATCACGTATCCGGACGTATTTACGCTGACTGGTTAGCTGACTGATTAGCACGCAACTGGGCGTCACGGTGGTGCAGCGGTAGAGTTGCTGCCTCACAGCTCTTGCAGCGCCGGAGACCCGGGTTCGATCTCGACTACGGGGAGAATGTACGAAGCTTACATACTCCCCATGACCCCCTCATTCTTCTAAACTCCAGCGAGTACAAGCCCGGTGCTGTCAAACGCTCATCATATGTTTACCCACTCATTCCTGGGATCATTCTTGTAAACCTCCTCTGGACCCTCTCCAGGGCCAGCACATCCTTCATAGAAACATAGAAACATAGAAATTAGGTGCAGGAGTAGGCCATTCGGCCCTTCGAGCCTGCACCACCATTCAATATGATCATGGCTGATTATCCAACTCAGTATCCCGTACCTGCCTTCTCTCCATACCCTCTGATCCCCTTAGCCACAATGGCCACATCTAACTCCCTCTTAAATATAGCTTCCTCAGATATGGTGCCCAAAGTTTGCTCAAATACTCCAAATGCGGCCTGAGCAGCATCTTCGAGAGGTTCAGCATTACATCTTTGAATTTATATTCTAGTCCTCTTGAAATAAAATGCTAGCCTTGCGTTTGCTTTCTTTACTACCGATTCAAAGGACAAAGGGACAAAGGACATTTATTGTCACATACACCAATTGGTGTAGTGAAATTTGACTTGCCATGCAGCACACAGATAAAGATAAGACACCACACTAAGAATGTAACAATAAACATAGAAACATCCCCCCACAATGGTTCCCACTGTGGGGGAAGGCACAAAGTCCAGTCCCATCCCCATGTTCACCCATAGTCGGGTCTATTGAGGCCTCCGCAGTTGCCGCTACTGGGCCCGATGTTCCAGGCCGTTCTCGCCAGATGATGTTGCTCCGGCGTCGGGAGAATCCTCACAGCGGCTTGGGACACCTGGAGCAGCCGCTTCCTTACTCGAGACGGCAGCTTTCGAAGCGGACAGGCCGCGCCGGATGGAGCTCCACAACTGGCGATCTCGGCGAGAGATCCCAGGCTCCCGATGCCAAAGTTGGTAGGCCGCGAGGTCGGGTCGAAGGTGCAGCCCGGAGAGAAGCTGCCTCTCCGACCAGGTAGGGACTCTGAAGAGTAGTTTCCCCCTCCCCCTCCCCTCCACCCCCCACTTCTTCACAAAAGAAGTGAAAAACGGACAGCTGCAGGTTGGGCAGCCATACCCGTACAGGACCCCGACTCGCAGATTGGGAATCCTGCACCAGCACTCACTCCCAAGTCGCTTTGCACTTCCGATTTCCGGATTCTCTCCCCGGTTAGAGAATAGTCTACGCCTTTATTCCGACTACCAAAATGCATGCCTCCACACTTTGCTACACTATACTCCATCTGCCACTTCTCTGCCCTCTCTCCCAGACTGTCCAAGTTCTCCTGCGGAGTCCCTGCTTGCTCTACACTACCTGCACCTCCACCTATTTTCATATCATCCGCAAACTTGGCCACAAAACCTTCAATCTCCTCGTCCAAATCATTAATATACAACGTGAAGAGCACCGACCCCTGCGCAACTCCACTAGTCACTGGCAGCCAACCAGGAAAAGCCCCCTTCATTGCCACTCATTGCCTTCTGCCATCCAGCCAACCACATTCTCTCTGATAATTCCCTCAGTCATTGGGACTTCCCCTGCATACTACCCCTGCCAATAAAGAGAGGGGCAGCATCTCTGTAACAGTCTGAAGAAGGGTCTCGACCTGAAACGTCACTCATTCCTTCTCTCCAGAGACGCTGCCTGTCCCGCTGAGTTACACCAGCTTTTTGTGCCTATCTTCGGTTTAAACTAGCATCCGCAGTTCCTTCCTAAACAATAAAGATACGGGCTCCAGGTTTGGAAGATAATTTGATAGGCCAACTGGGGAAACATAAAGGATTATTGTTGACAGATTCAAAGAGGGATTTCTCCCAGTGGGCTATATGTACCACGCTCCGTCTCAATCAAAAAACACGGCAGCTTGTTTATCCACAGACAGGGCGGTTCCGTTGCTCAGAATGCAGAATCGTAGTACAACAAAGGAGTCCATTCAGTCCATCATGTCTGGGTAGGTTCTTTGGACCTTGGAGATACAGCGTGGAAACAAGGCCCTGCAGCCCACCGAGTCTGCGCCGACCAGCGAACCCCGTGCACTTGCACAATCCCACACACTAGGGACATAGAAACATAGAAACATAGGTGCAGGAGTAGGCCATTCGGCCCTTCGAGCCTGCACTGCCATTCAATGTGATCATGGCTGATCATCCAACTCAGTATCCCGTACCTGCCTTCTCTCCATACCCCCTGATCCCTTTAGCCACAAGTGCCACATCTAACGCCCTCTTAAATATAGCCAATGAACTGGCCTCAACTACCTTCTGTGGCAGAGAATTCCAGAGACTCACCACTCTCTGTGTAAAGAATGTTTTCCTCATCTCGGTCCTAAAGGAATTCCCCTTATCCTTAGACTGTGACCCCTTGTTCTGGACTCCCCCAACATCGGGAACAATCTTCCAGCATCTAGCTTGTCCAACCCCTTAAGAATTTTGTAAGTTTCCATAAGATCCCCCCTCAATCTTCTAAATTCCAGCGAGTACAAGCCGAGTCTATCCAGTCTTTCCTCATATGAAAGTCCCGACATCCCAGGAATCAGTCAATTGGGACAATTTACAATTTACAGAAGCCAATTAACCTACAAACCTGGATGTTTTAGGAATGTGGTAGGAAACCCACGTGGCCACGGGGAGAACGTGCAAACTCCGTGCAGACAGCACCCGTGGTCAGGATGGAACCCGGGTCTGTAAGGCAGCAACTCTACTGCTGCACCACCGTGACACCACAAGGACTCTTTCAAATAATTCCTACGTCTCCCACTGCTTTCCCCATTTTCTCTTTCCAGAGTCGAATTCCCCATTGAGTCTAGATTCATCACCCCCATCAGGTAGTTTTCCAATTTCCTACGACAGGTACAAGAAGGGGGGGGGGGAGCACAGTAGTGCAGCTGGTAGAGATGCTGCCTCACAGCACCAGAGACCCGGGTCCGATACGATCCTCGGGTGCTGTGAGTGTGGAGTTTGCGCGTTCTGCGTGAGTTTCCTCTGGGTGCTCCGGTTTCCTCCCACTTCTCTAAGACGTGTGGGTTTGTAGGTTAATCGGCCCGCTGTAAATTGCCCCTGTTGTGCAGGGAGTGGGATAACGTAGAACTAGTGTGAATGGACAATCAATGGTCAGTATGGACAGTTTCCATGGAGCATCTCCAAGCTAAACTTGCTAAGTAGGAAACATCTTCAAATTTTTCGTTGATATCCAATTTATGTTTTTGCCCTCTGCTTATCAATAGTTCATTTATTACAAACAATGACTTTCTCTCTTTAAACCCGTAGGATGTTGCTTCGTACACATTTTCATTTTCAATTTGACTTTCATTTCATGTACATCTTACAACATAACGAGGCTCCATTGAGATTTAATGAAAAACTGCAGGATGCTTGGAAGTCCGAAATAAAAACAGGAACGGCTGACAACACTCAAACAGGGGAGTGTTACTGGAAATAACTGTAGAAACTTGCACTAAAATATCCTGTATCTGTCCACCGTGGGCAGCTCGAATGTAGTCACCTATAGTCTTTCCACTGATCTGGGGGTCCTTGTTCATCAGTCAATTAACGTAAGCATGCAGGTACAGCAGGCAGTGAAGAACGTGAATGGCATGTTGGCCTTTATAACAAGAGGAGTTAAGTATGGGAGCAAAGAGGTCCTTCTGCAATTGTATAGGGCTCTAGTGAGACCACATCTGGAGTGTTACACAAAAAGCTGGAGAAGCACAGCGGGTGCAGCAGCATCTAAGGAGCGAAGGAGATAGGCGACATTTCGGGTCGAGACCCTTCTTCAGGATTGTGTGCAGTTTTGGTCCCCTAATTTGAGGAAGGACATTCTTGCTATTGAGGGAGTGCAGCGTAGCTTTACAAGGTTAATTCCCGGGATGGCGGGACTGTCATATGCTGAGAGAATGGAGCGGCTGGGCTTGTACACTCTGGAGTTTAGAAGGATGAGAGGGTATCTTATTGAAACATATAAGATTATTAAGGGTTTGGACACACTAGAGGCAGGAAACATGTTCCCGATGTTGGGGGAGTCCAGAACCAGGGGCCACAGTTTAAGAATAAGGGGTAAGCCATTTAGAACGGAGACGAGGAAACAGTTTTTTCTCACAGAGAGCTGTGAGTCTGTGGAATTCTCTGCCTCAGAGGGCGGTGGGGGCCAGGTCTCTGGATGTTTTCAAGAGAGAGCTAGATAGGGCTCTTAAAGATAGCGGAGTCAGGGGATATGGGGAAAAGGCAGGAACGGGGTACTGATTGGGGATGATCAGCCATGATCACATTGAATAGCGGTGCTGGCTCAAAGGGCCAAATGGCTTACTCCTGCACCTATTGTCTATTGTCTAATGTCTATTGACTATTCCCCTCATGATTTTATGCACCTCTGTAAGATCATCCCCCTGAGCTCCATGGAATGGTCCCTAGTCTGCTCAATCTCTTTATCTTCTTCTGAGCCCGTCTCTTGGTATCGAGGGCTTGCCTTCCGTCCGATGTGGGTGACAAGGCCAGTGTTGCCTCCTCCATAGATGGGGCAGGGAACCCCTGATGGAGCAAGCATGTAGATCACTCGTGAGGCGGTATCGTCCTTCCACCAATTCCATCTGGCTTCCCTGCGCTCCTCTACGAAATCCCAGCAAATCTTTGCAAGATTCATTCAATAGACAATAGATAATAGGTGCAGGAGTAGTCCATTTGGCCCTTCGTGTCAGCACCGCCAGTCAATGTGATCCACAGAATTCTACAGACTCACCACTCTCTGTGAGAAATAGTGTTTCCTCGTCTCCGTTCCAAATGGAAACATTGGGAATATGTTTCCTGCCTCTAGCGTGTCCTTATATGTTTCAATGAGATAGCCTCTCATCCTTCTGAACTCCAGAGTGTACAAGCCCAGCCGCTCCATTCTCTCAGCATATGACAGTCCCGCCATCCCCGGGATTAACCTTGTAAACCTACGCTGCACTCCCTCAATAGCAAGAATGTCCTTCCTCAAATTAGGGGACCAAAACTGCACACAATATTCCAGGTGTGGTCTCACTAGGGCTCTGTACAACTGCAGAAGAACCCCCTTTGCTCCGATATTCGATTCCTCTTGTTATAAAGGCCAACATGCCATTCGCTTTCTTCACTGCCTGCTGCACCTACATGGTTACTTTCATAAACTGATGTACAAGGACCCCCAGATCCCATTGTACTTCCCATTTTCCCAACTTGACGCCATTTAGATATTCATTCCAGTGGTTGTCCCTCCTCACGATGTTTCCACACAAAATCCCTAGTCGGCTATTTAACCACAGAAGCCACCACTATAATAGCATCAGCCAAGACTGAATGGTGGAGTAGACTTGATGAGGATCCCAGAACCAGAGACAAGAGGATTTTGCTCGTGCAGGCTGCTCTTGTGACTTGGGGTCCTTATTGTCATCCTATATTTTTAAATAAATTGTGTTTGCTGCTAGTGTGATACTTTGCAAGCTCTGCCCCCTAATGGTATTAGCAGAACTACAGCTTAGACTTCAAGTTTTTAAGTCAAGTCAAGTTTATTCGTCACATACACATACGGGATGTGCAGTGAAATGAAAAGTGGCCGCGCCTGCGGACTTTGTGCAAAAAACAAACAAACAAACAAACAACCAACATACTTCAAGCAGAATCACATGTTCTTCTCCATAATAAAATATTGTGGGTGGTATTGTGGTACAGTAACTGTTGTAGAGTTAGTCCCTGGTGAGATAGGAGTTTACAGGCCGAATGGCCTCTGGGAAGAAATTCCTTCTCATCCTCTCCGTTCTCACAGCATGGCAACGGAGGCGTTTGCCTGCCTGACCGTAGCAGCTGGAACAGTCCGTTGCAGGGGTGGAAGGGGTCTCCCATTATCTTATTGGCTCTGGAGTTGCACCTTCTGATGTATAGTTCCTGCAGAGGGGCGAGAGAAGTCCCCATAGTGCGTTCGGCCGAACGCACTACTCCCTGCAGAGCCTTCTTGTCCTGGGCAGAGCAATTCCCAAACCAAATCGTGATGTTTCCGGACAAGATGCTTTCCACAGCCGCAGAGTAGAAGCACTGGAGGATCCTCGGAGACACTCTGAAGTTCCTCAATTGCCTGAGGTGGTAAAGGCACTGCCTTGCCTTACGAGTGCTGCAGCGTGCGATGTCCATGTCAGATCCTCAGAGATGTGGACTCCCAGGTATTTAAAACAACGAAGGAAATAGGCAACGTTTCGGCCCGTTTCGATCGATGCTGCTGCACCCGCTGAGTTTCTCCAGCATTTTTGTCTAGCTCAGACTTCAAGATGTTTTCTCCAAAGGAGCAACGTATTGTGCTGCTCAAATGTCACTCAGTCTCAGCGCTCAGTTACATGGACCTGTGAGGCAACCTTTTCACTCAGTAGGTGGTGGATATATAGAACGAACTGCCAGAGGAGGTAGTTGAGGCAGGAACCATAACAACATTCAGAAGACAGTGGACAGGTACATGGATAGAACAGGCTTAGAAGGATATAGGGCACAGCGGGGCTAGTTTAGTCAGCATGCCTCTTGGTCAGCACGGATGAGTTGGGCCGAAGGGCTGGTTTCAATGCCGAATGACCAGTGATCACCCACACACTAGTTCTACCCTACACACTGGGAACAATTCACAGCAGACAATTAATCATAGACAACAGACAATAGGTGCAGGAGTCATTCGGCCCTTCGAGCCAGCACCGCCATTCAATGTGATCATGGCTGATCATCCCCGGTCAGTACCCCGTTCTTGCCTTCTCCCCATATCCCCTGACTCCGCTATTTTTAAGAGCCATATCTAGCTCTCTCTTGAAAGCATCCAGAGAACCGGCCTTCACCGCCCTCTGAGGCAGAGAATTCCACAGACTCACCACTCTCTGTGAGAAAAAGTGTTTCCTCGTCTCCGTTCTAAATGGCTTACTCCTTATTCTTAAACTGTGGCCCCTGGTTCTGGACTCGCCCAACATCGGGAACATGTTTCCTGCCTCGAGTGTGTCCAAGCCCTTAACAATCTTATATGTTTCAATGAGATCCCCTCTCATCCTTCTAGCCCACAAACATGCACATCTTTGGAATGTTGGAGGAAAGCAAAGCACCTGGAAAAAAACCCACGCGATCACGGAGAGAACGTACACACTCCGTACAGACAGCACCCATAGTTAGGATTGAACCCGGGCCTCTGGTGCTGTAAGGCAGCAAATCTACCGTTGCACCACAGTGCTACACTAAGGGCTTCTTTATATATATTTTTTTTTACAGTCCTAAGATATCCTAAACTAATCCAAAGTCCAGTCCTAGTTCCCCAATTACAGGAAGGTTGTTTGGAGAGTCTAGAACAGGTTAGAACCAGAATACTGAAACAAGGAACTGCAGATGCTGGTTTATACCAAAGGTAGACACAAAATGCTCTCTTAATTCAACCGGTTGGGCTGCTGCTCCAGAGAAAAATGGGGGGGGGGAACGTCTTGGGTCGTCACCTATCCTTTTTCTCCAGGGATGCTGCCTGACATGCTGAGTTATGCCGCCCCTTTGTGTCTATACCATCATGCTGCCTGGATTAGAGGGTATTGGCTATAAGGAGAGTTTGAACAGACATGGATAGTTTCTTCTGGAACACTGAAAGTTGAAGGGGAGACCCAATCTTCTTCTTGTCGAGTCCACACACAAGATTAGAAGTTGTTCAGCCAGAGCTGAACACACTTCTCGGCATCTGACTGCATGCAATGGCGTCTGTCTTGTGCTTCTTGTGCATGGTGGTGGAAAGATTAATGACAACAGGGACGCAACGTGAATGCTCTTTCCTTGACCCCGGGGAGACCCAATAGAAATATGTATAATTAGGTGAGGCAGCATGGTGCGGCACAGTGGCACAGCGGTAGAGTTGCTGCCTGACAGCACCAGAGGCGCAGATTCAATCCTGGTTCAGGGCGCTGTCTGTACCGACTTTGTACATTCTCCCGGTGACCGCGTGGTTTTTCTCCAAGATCTTCGGTTTCCTCTCACACTCCAAAGACGTACAGGTTTGTAGGTTAATTGGCTCGGTATAAATGTAAATATGTGTGTGGGGTAATGTTAATGTGAGGGGATTGCTGGTCGGTGTGGACTTGGTGGGCCGAAGGGGCTATTTCCATGCTGAATCTCTAAATTGAACTAAACACAGACTCTGTAGACAGTCAGAACCTTTTTTCCCCAGAGTGGTATAGAGAGCATAGCTTTAAGGTGACAGGAGCAAAGTTTCAAAACGAGATCAGAAGGACAGTGAAACTAGTCTGAGAACTAGGGTGGGTGAGGGATGGAGAGAGAGGGAAAGCAAGGATTACTTTAAGTTAGAGAAATCAATATTCATATCGCTGGGTTATAATTAACAATAATCTATTCTATATATCCTTGATCCTCGTCCTCTTTGATGTCTCATTTTCACACCTTACCCTTCCATATCTCTGTGTCTCCTCTCACACCTGACTCTCAGTCTGAAGACGGGTCTCAACCCGAAACGTCTCCCAGTCCTTCTCTCCAGAGATGCTGCCTGTCCTGCTGAGTTACCCCATCATTTTGTGTCTATCTCTGCTGTGCTGTAACCTACACCACATCTAACAAAGGCCAGTTTTTCCTTTATCTTCGATTACTTTTTTTGCATATCTTTCATTAATCTGTTCTATATCTCTCCATATCACCGTCTGTATCTCTCGTTTCCCCGACCCCCGGACTCTCAGTCTGAAGAATGAATGAATGAATAAGTTTATTGGCCAAGCATATTCACATACAAGGAATTAGCCTTGGTGCTCCGCTCGCAAGTGACAATATGACATACAGTGACTGTTAGCAATGACTGTTTGAAAAAATGGCTGTTTTGTTTTCCCTTTTTCCTTCGCCCACAATATTTAATATGTAAAATAATATGTGATTCTGTTCCATCCTGTTTGTTTGTTTTTTGCACAAAGTCTGCGAGCATTGCCACTTTTCATTTCATTGCACATCTCGTATGTGTATGTGATGAATAAACTTGACTTGACTTGAGACATAAAACATTAAACATTAATAATAATGCGAATGGTGTGTTAGCTTTCATAGCAAAAGGATTTGAGTATAGGAGCAGGGAGGTTCTACTTCAGTTGTATAGGGTCTTGGTGAGACCACACCTGGAGTATTGCGTACAGTTCTGGTCTCCAAATCTGAGGAAGGACATTATTGCCATAGAGGGAGTGCAGAGAAGGTTCACCAGACTGATTCCTGGGATGTCAGGACTGTCTTATGAACAAAGGCTGCATAGACTCGGTTTATACTCTCTAGAATTTAGGAGATTGAGAGGGGATCTTATAGAAACTTACAAAATTCTTAAGGGGTTGGACAGGCTAGATGCAGGAAGATTGTTCCCGATGTTGGGGAGGCCCAGGACAAGGGGTCACAGCTTAAGGATAAGGGGGAAATCCTTTAGGACCGAGATGAGAAGGACTTTTTTCACACAGAGAGTGGTGGGTCTCTGGAACTGTCTGCCACAGAGGGTAGTTGAGGCCAGTTCATTGGATATATTTAAGAGGGAGTTAGATGTGGCCCTTGTGGCTAAGGGGATCAGAGGGTATGGAGAGAAGGCAGGTACGGGATACTGAGTTGGATGATCAGCCATGATCATATTGAATGGCGGTGCTGGCTCGAAGGGCCGAATGGCCTACTCCTGCACCTAATTTCTATGTTTCTATAAAATATTAGTTTCGTTTCCAGACACTTCTTCAATAATTTAAATCAATACTATATTCCTTTTGTCCACAGATGCTGCCTGGCTGGCCTGCAGGATCCTCCAGCACTGTGTGTGTGTGTGTGTGTGTGTGTCCATCTGCAGAGGGGGGGGAGGAGTCTGTGTCCAGGAGTGCGCTCCTGTAGAGACTACAACCCCCACAATGCCCCGCGGCCCGGCGCCAGTGACGGCATCGGCAGGCGACGCGGCCTAGTGGAGGATGGAGCCGCCGTCGGCCTCGCTCTTTCCTGCCTTCACCCGGACCGCAGCGACCGGCTCCAGCACCGGCTCCGCCGCAGGTAAACACCGGGCACTGCAGGCCCCGGGCCCGCCTCTGGCCCCACACCGCAGCCCCGGGTCCCCACCCTCTCTCTCCTCCCCCCCTCTCCTATTAAATCTTGTCCCCGCTTTAAACCTATATCTGTATTTGTGCAAAGCAACTGCAAGGATTTCATTGTCCTTTTAGGGACACATGACAATAAACTCTCTCTCTCCCCCCTCCCCCCTCTCTTCCCCCCCTCCCCCCCTCTCTCTTCCCCCCCCTCCCCCCCTCTCTCTTCCACCCCCTCCCCCCTCTCTCTTCCCCCCCTCCCCCCCTCTCTCTTCCCCCCCTCCTCCCCCCTCTCTCTTCCCCCCCCTCCCCCCTCTCTCTTCCCCCCTCCTCCCCCCCTCTCTCTTCCCCCCCCTCCCCCCCTCTCTCTTCCCCCCCCTCCCCCCCTCTCTCTTCCCCCCCTCCTCCCCCCCTCTCTCTTCCCCCCCTCCTCCCCCCTCTCTCTTCCCCCCCCCCTCCCCCCTCTCTCTTCCCCCCCTCCCCCCTCTCTCTTCCCCCCCCTCCCCCCCTCTCTTCCCCCCCCTCCCCCCCCTCTCTTCCCCCCCCTCCCCCCTCTCTCTTCCCCCCCCTCCCCCCTCTC